>OZ038507.1:52469455-52494455 GCA_964036315.1 Acanthosepion esculentum
TCTCTTGCACTCGCTCTCTTTTTCTCTCTTTTTCTGTCTCCCCCTTTCTGCCATACACATAAATGCGCCTACAACTTTTCAAAAGTGTTCTTTGTTTTTCTTTCTTTATTTGTTTATCACCCTCTCTTATTTCGTATACGGTCTCTTATTCTCACATTTAAATTTTATATGCTCTCCCCCCTCCCCCCTCTCTCTCTGTTTTCTCTGGTGACAAACATTTTCTATTTCACATCCTCATCTGGACATTTTTTTCACAATTTTACAAAGTCTTTCCTCTGCCATTTTTCAAAATTATTTTTATCCTCTTCACTTCTTTTTATACACTCCACCCCCCCCCCCCCGCATCTTTTCATTTTTGAACTTTTTCCTTCATCGTCTCACTTTTCCTTTCCTGCTTCGTTCCACATGCCCATTTCGTTCTCACTCTTACTCGATCTCTTCGTGTGCTTAAATTCCATTTTAACTACCTTAATGTTTTAATCAACATAAAATCCCTTTCCAGAGAGAAATATGTGAAGTGTTCCCCACCCTACACAGCAGTGCATTGCAAAAAGCAAATTCAATTCACCCATTCACAAAAGACCTTGACTCCTATACGAAAGGGGCACAGCAACATGAGAATGACAAACTGCTGATATCTGGAGTTTATTTCATTCATACACGTCGAAAATAAAGGAGCACGTTTAACGGTAAATTGAGAATATTTTAACTTCGCAGTCAATGGCTCAATCCTAAATCTGAAAATAACTCCAATTCAAAACACGTACACACTTCCGGCTCCATGCTTTCCAGCCAACTTTAATCTGCAAAAGTTTAAATCCAATGTCAATCGCTATCTATCTACTATCCTCTTGATTTCTGTTTCCTCTTGCCGCTCATTATTAATGTTTCTGTTCCTAATTCTTCCACACCTTGTAATCCTTTGTCTCTTAGGGGCTTTACTCTCTTGCATGGGGTGATACTGATAAAAAAAAGAATAAAAAACATTTAGGTACATTAATAAACTCGGAAAGTGTGATCTAAAAAATATATATTCACATTAGGAGGCGACCTAATTTAACTGTCTTAGCCACGATTAATAAATAAAAATCCATCTCTTCTTTAGGAATTGTTGCGTTTTCTTTACGATAAGAAACTGAGCAGATATGTTTCGAGAGTCTGAGAAATATTTACGTTTATAAGGTACTATTCAGATTTGCTTGATCATCGATGCACTTCGTAGCCGATATGGTTAAATAATACATATATCAGATACTTTTTGTCGCCAGCTGTTTGTGAATCCTTGTAAATTAGCTTAGAAGTAAATTTTTCAATTCGGTCCTCCAATTAACATCAGGAAGAGACAGTAGAAATGTCTAGGTCACATAATGAGGGAAGAGGGCTTGTAAAATTTAATACTCACAGGATGGATTGAGGGTAAGCAGAACAGGTGAAAGCAGTGCATAACCTATCTAGCGAGCTTGAGTGAATCGATGGCGGAACAAGATTCAGAGCTACAAATGACAGGAAATTGTTGAGCGCCATGATCACCAACGTCCTGAATGGATACGACACAGAGAAGAAGAAAAAGAAGAAGAAATATGTATGCGATTACCTTTCTATTTACTTTGTTTTTTCAACTGCTATTTCTTTTGTTTATTTCACTATTTTCTATGCACAAATAATTACGTCGCAACAGTATTTTCTGTATGAAAAAGCGGCTGAACTGTTCTAGCGTGACTCCGTAAAACCCCTTAGTGACGAGGCACAGCAAAAAAAAAAAAAAAAAAGATGGAGGTTCACCGGCTACAATTTAAGGCAAGATTATGTTTCTTTAGCGGCATATCAATTCCTTATGGGTCATTTAATACTGACATTTAATTTTTTGAGAGCATTAGTAATTTCTTTTACAAAAATGTATTGCTGGTAATTATTTATTTTTTATCAAAAAATGGATCTGTCTATATTTCTGGGATGAGATATTGTAAATATTTACATGTCTCTTTATTGGTAGAGTGCTAGAGAATAACAACAATAACAACAAATTGTAATATGAGCTCTCGTAAAAAAACAGTTACTGACACATTAGGTTTATAAGTCCCAAAATGAATACATTGATGTCTCCAAGTGAATGGTGAATAAAGTGAATGGCCCAGTGGATCAAAGCGTTGGTTGAAGTAACCTAGTGACTTGTCCGAAAGAGTTGTGAGTTCAATACCTGGCCACAGCAGAGGTGAACAAAAATTTGGAGAGTTGAGTTACTAAAGGGATATCCAGAAAAGGCATGGCACGTGAAACAAGAATAATCTACCCCGGTTGACGAAATAAAGTATTCGGTTCGAAATTCCAACGTATATCACCCGAAGAAAGCCGAAGCGCACAACGGCCGAAATGTCGTGAATATGACAATAAACATAAGGACAACAATCCGAACAATGTAAATAGTGTGAATAAAAAATGTATTGCTGGTAATTTTTTATTTCACTTTTTACAAAAATGTATTGCTGGTAATTTTTTATTTCACTTTTTACAAAAATGTATTGCTGATAATTTTTTATTTCACTTTTTACAAAAATGTATTGCTGGTAATTTTTTATTTCACTTTTTACAAAAATGTATTGCTGATAATTTTTTATTTCACTTTTTACAAAAATGTATTGCTGGTAATTTTTTATTTCACTTTTTACAAAAATGTATTGCTGATAATTTTTTATTTCACTTTTTACAAAAATGTATTGCTGGTAATTTTTTATTTCACTTTTTACAAAAATGTATTGCTGATAATTTTTTATTTCACTTTTTACAAAAATGTATTGCTGGTAATTTTTTATTTCACTTTTTACAAAAATGTATTGCTGATAATTTTTTATTTCACTTTTTACAAAAATGTATTGCTGGTAATTTTTTATTTCACTTTTTACAAAAATGTATTGCTGATAATTTTTTATTTCACTTTTTACAAAAATGTATTGCTGGTAATTTTTTTGCTATGAAAATGTTTATACTTTCATAGTGTTTTGACCCCAGTCTGCCACCCCGCTCAGGGTGAACCTGGAAACAATAGCAATTAACAGTAGGTTCCACGTTCCTCAAAATCTTCTGATCAGAGACTTTGCTACCGGATGTAGTCTATCGTCATACTCAGGATGTTAAAGACAAGAGCCAAACACCGACTACGTGGCCCACGAAACCTAGTACAATATGGCGAAGAACTATGGGGAAAGAGAGGAAAGTAATGGGGCAAGCGGCAGCTTCAGACAGGACAGAGTGGTGACATTCTGTGGAGGCCTTATATGCTACGCGGCACTAGCTAGCTAACTAGATAGATAGATAGATAGATAGATAGATAGATAGATAGATAGATAGAATTTTTCATCGGGATTTATTTAACACTGGAAATATTTAGGAAGTGGCTATTTTGCCAGTCCCGGTAAAATAGACAAACATGCTTTTAAGCTTATTTTACCGGTCTCGGTAAACTAGACACCCAGGTTATTTTGTCCGTAAATATTTTTATTATGTTGAAGGTAGGTAATGTTAAAAATAACAGTACACATCGAAGTTTATTTATTCTTGCCATCAGTTGTTAAGACAATTTAAAATCTCTTCAATTTTTAAAACACAAACACATTTATTCATCATCAATTATTAAAAGAAATATAGGAATTTCTGAATATTTTAAGCACTTCAGGCATAACAGTCTCTGCAAATTAAAACTTACCCTTGGGCATGGTTCTCTTGCCAATACACTTCAAATGCACCCACTGAAGACAACAAAGACAACAGAATTTATGTTGTTCAAGTCCTGCCTCACACAAACACTGCACTGACGATCTCAAATATAATATTATGAGTTCGAAAACACTATTTAAAATAACCTTGGTGTTTATTTTACCGGGACCGGAAAACAGTCTATTCAAAATATTTAAGTGATCAAATTTTAAAAGTCGAGGTTTTTGTTTTTGTTTTGTTTTTTTATCTTGTAATTATTCGAATTTTAGAGAGCTGAGGAGAAACTGTATTTGTTCTTTCGCTCTCTCTATCTCTTTCTCTTTCTCTCTTTCTCTTTTCTTAAAAAGGACACTTATGCTTAAGATCAGAAAGAGACAGGTGAAATTTCTAGGGCACATAATGAAGAAATAGGGCTTGGAAAATTTGACACTTACAGAACATAATGAAAAGAAGAAGGACAGAGGAAAACAGCGCACAGCCTACCTAACGGACTTGTGTAAATGGGTGGCTTCTTCTGGGTTAAAACTAGTACTATTATAATTCTGCTTGACCTTTACTTAGTTCCTGAGTTAGCACGCACGACCGTTACGTCCTGCCATAGTTTTTTTTTTTTAATCGAGTCCACCTCAACCAAAGCAGAAAAGCCACTAAGACACAAAAAGGGTTACTGGGTTTGGAACAATTAAAAAGCAGAAACTTTACTAAGTGCTTTCTTTATATAATTTTAAGTACTCAGTAATCTTAAAAATGTTGGAAAATAATCTAATTTTAGGAATGTTGACTTTAAATTTAATACAATCATCGCTCTTATTTCCTGATAATGTTGTGTATGGTCGACCATACTTTCAAAAATGGGCACGTTACATAATATTTTATATACATAAAAAAATAAAAATGATTCTAAAAATCCTGGGACAAAATTATTTGTATTAAGCTTTTCAATTTTTTATTAGTAAATATAGTTTTCACTTAATAACAATATCACCTAACGAGATTAAACTAAAGTAGAATTTTAAAAGATTTTTTTAAATTATTATAATAAATTATTATAAGTGAAATTAAAAAAATAAATTTCTTGTAAAAATTCATTATTCATCGAAAAAAAATTTCTTAAAACATCAATATCCTTAATAAATCTTATCTCTAAAAGCAATTAAAAGCTTTTCTAATTAAATATCAGTTTTATTGCATTTTTTGTTTTACGATTCAGAACAGATTTTCGGGAAGTAAGCAGCTGTTTGAAAAAGAAAATTGATGATTTACATTCTCCAAGGATCCCTGCTTTTAACGAATAAAAAAAATTGAGGTGCGAAAATTTAATTTCTCGAAATTTCATGAAATTAAGTAAGTGTGGGGAAGTAACATAGGTAAAAAATATTTTACCAAGATTTTCTAAAATAAAGAAATTTCAAAATTATTTAATTCATTTGTGAATAAGTTCTGAAAGTTTCATTAAAATCTGACAATTATTTGATTTTTGCAAGAATTTCCATATCAATGTTTTGCACCGAAAAAAGGCGCTAAAACATTAATCGTAATTATTACATCGATCGCTAACGCAAAAAAAAAAATTAAGCAAAATTTCGAACGTGCTAGAAAGGATTAAAAAATTTAATAAAATAAAAAAATACTTTGATCTTTCCTCTTAATAATAACATATACATTTTGACTTTGTTTTTAGGTTTGGGACATTTTTTTTTTATCATACTATGCTGTTTTTTCAGCGACAAAAGTGGAAGTACATAGGTTTAGGAGAGATAACAAAAAAGCCAAAATTTACACGTACGACAACGGGCAGGAAATTGTGGAGAGCAATGATCGCCAACATTCTTAAGTAACACGGAACATAGAAGGAGAAACTTAGTATTTATTTATTTGTCTGTTTCAGTGCACGGCACGGTCGCAAGTTTCTGTTTCGTATGAACGATTGTATTGCTGAATACAAACCGGAAGCATCTTTTTTTTCTAAGTCATTTAGTTTGCAAACTCTAGCTCGTTTACTATAGACCAAATGTTTATCTTAGTCTTACTTCATCACACTTTCTCTATATAGTGAAGGAACCCTTTTCACATACTGACTGAAAAGTTCTCAAATTTCAAAAATGAATTTAGTCCTATTATATTTAAGAACAGATTTAAGACAAACAGGAAATTTACATGAATTCACAAAAAGTTTTGTATTAATAAGGAAATATATAATTTCTCACAGGAAATATGCACTCTTATATATATATATATATATATATATATATATATATATATATATATATATATATATATATATATATATATGATAAAATACAAAGAAGAATCTGAAATGTTATTGGTCCTGACCTGGCATTTGGCTTCAGTCACTTTTTCCACCGCTGTAATGTAAATCCCCTGTGCCTTTTCTATAAATATTTTCATAGCAATTGTTCTGATGAACTTTCCTCTGTGGTAAATATTCATTGGTGTTCCATTTTTTAATATTACTTTTTTATTATCCCTCACCCCAGACAAAGTGTACATCTGGAAACTAGTTAGAACTTCATAGAGACTAGAGGTATTATGGTGGCTGTAGTAAAAGTGGCAAGTAAGAATGTGTTGTTTTGGTTTAAGGAATACTGTAGTATATTTGGGTCAGTAATTGTGGCTAGCTAAGTTTAAGATAAGACGGACTGAAGACCTTTTGGCCTTGTATCACATTTTTGTATTTGCAAAATAAATATTACTTTTCTCTGTGGTACCTAGACTTCATGAATTTAAGCACAGTACAAGATTGGCGGTAAGGTCTCAGAATTTTACAGTTGAAATTGCTAGATGTTCTATGCTAACAGTTTTTTTCTTTCGCACTTCTCACTTGTGGAACTCTCTTCCGATTTCTTGCTTTCCAGTCAAGTTAGATGTTCAAAAATTTAAATGCAATCCCAGTTGCTATCTTCTGTTTTCTTAACTCCAGTTATTTTATTTTTCTCTCTCCTTAATAATGCTTTATATCTCTCATATTCTCTCTCAGGCAGTATCTTCCTGCGTCTTGGTGTCTATATTGTTTTATATATATATATATATATATATATATATATATATATATATATAACGTAAATCATTCATACGAAAAACAAATAATGAAGTTAATTATATGGCAAGAATCACTCTCGCAAACAATATTTAATAATAAAATACAATCAACCTCGAATTCCTGATAATAACTGTGACATTACTCTAATTATTGAACAATTTAGTTCATGCCACCTTTACTACAAAAATCTTACTTCTACAGTACAAGAACGCGCAATTTTAAAATTAAAAAAAAAAAAAATTCAACCTCAGCGTCGTGACTGCACGCTCCAAAATTATTCTTACAGTTAACAATATCACATTTCTAAAAAAACACCTCTTTCGGTCTGCACTATCTTTCGATGTCTCATTATTACCTGGATTTAAAAAAACTTACCTAATTTCCTACCTGATGATGGTCGTATGAAACGATTGAAAGCCGAGCTAGTAGCAAAAATAAAACCTGATAAAACCGGAATTTATAAACAAGGATCATACCATTCATTAACGGATTCGAGGTTGATTGTATTTTATTATTAAATATTGTTTGCGAGAGTGATTCTTGCCATATAATTAACTTCATTATTTGTTTTTCGTATGAATGATTTACGTTATATAAATTGAACACGCACCACATAATTGATATATATATGTACATGCTGTTGGATAGCTGTGGCTCGGGTATAAAGACAAACTAAAGAGTAACCTCTCACTTGTCAATGTGCATTATATTAACTTCGAGCGAGTTGCCCTGGATAGAAATAACTGGAGATATTTGTCAGAAATTTCAAAATCAGTTGTATTGACCGGCTAAGAGACGAAAGACAACGGCAAAAGCATCAACAAATATTCCTGTGGCTATGTCCCGAGTGTTGCACAATATGTGTACTGTACTTGTATGCAGGTTACTAGCGGGACCGAAATGTCACATACGACACAAACAAAAACTGATTGAGGTTATCGGATCCTCATAAGTCGAAATCGATATATATATATATATATATATATATATATGTGTGTGTGTGTGTGTGTGTGTGTGTGTGTGTGTGTGTGTGTGTGTATTAATGCATTAAAGTGAACGACGACCGAGAACAAAATTTAAGAAAATATAAAAATATATAATTTTCTATTAAAGATAAACAGAAATAAAAATAGTTTATATTTATAAGTTTTGTAAAAAAAATAAAAAAAAAAAAACGTGCGGAAAAAAAAAAAGAAATAATAAAAGTGAAATTGAGATATTTTCGTTATTTGGCTAAGGAAGAAAAAGCACCACTATGTGGAGTCTAACTAACAAGGCCCTTCTACATATCAATATATGTAAATAGCTATTTTGTTTTTGTTATTGATGGTGTCGTTTTTCAATCCGAGACGCTTGGTGATTGTTGGCAATTGATTGTGGCAGCCGATAACATCTGTTATATTTCCAAGTGGATTCATTTGCGGGCTTATTGGTTGCAACTTTTGTAGCAATACAAGTCTTTAATTTCATGGGTATACGACAAAAATGCTTGGTGTATGCAATATTCAAGTGATTAGGATCGATTGAACTTCACTGAAATTGTAGCTTCAGACTCAAGCTTGGGAATGTAATATTAGAACAAGAAATGTAAGAAGTCTTAACTTGACTCAGACATTTCTAGATTTTTGCAAAGTCTCTTTCGATATTTAGTTTGTTGGGTCATGATCTGATAAGGATAAAATGATTTTGCTGTGCCAACCTTCCCAGAAATGCATCCAGGGTTATACGACATATCTTCTTTCATAACAACTGCATATGTCTATATTTACTGTAAATAAATACAATTATGGCACAAAGCCGAAAATAGGGAAATGGGTTGAGGCTGATCTTCACTGACTATCTGATACCTAGCTAATCCGATTCACGACTCATTCACTCATTGCAATTTGCCCATTGACCATAAAAACTCATCCGTCGCCAACCAATCTTCCTTACAGCATAATGCCGCATCCTCTCAGCGGGGAACCTACAAAATGCACCCCATGAGATAAAAATTTGATGATGATAAATATTTTATGCATAAAAATCTGATGAATGACCATGAGTGGGGAGGAGATGAACCCCAAAACAAACTAAATATCAAAAGAAAGCAAAAATAATAAACATGACAGATGTTAGTAGAACCCGTCCAACCCTCAAAAAGAGAAGCCTCTGTATTCTGCCCTTGGACAGAATCAAGAGGCTATCTCGCTAAGGGAGAGGGGCAAGGAGAAAATGTTTATACGGACATGGGAAATAAATAAGGCTGACCCAGTCGAGATGAAAAGTGGCCAAAAACAACTGCATATGTCACGATCAAACGTATATAAGCAGGTCGGCTAAGCTTGATTAATTCATTTTGATTTGTTGAATGTCGTAGTTATATATAAGTAGAAAAATTTGAATGATTCTGATAAAGGTTAAATTGTCATGACAGGTTAGAGAATTTCAGAAACGGTACAGTTTGTTGGATGTATACGCATTTAAAGATAATAACTATAATGGAACAGTTATTATTATTAATATCAATATGTATTGTAATATATTTTATAGGCCTATTGTTTAATCGTGGAAAGCATTATGTTGTCTCTTTCTATACTCGTGGCATTTCAAACTGTCTGAGTGGAAGTAATAATTATTTACATTATTTACATTCGGACTATGTTTCGGCCGTTGTGCCCTCAGGCCTTTTTCCAGTGATTGTTGATCTAGGTAACCTTTCAGGAATTTCGAACTGGGCTCTTTATTTAATCGCCGGCATTGATTGTTCGTGTTCCACACCCCATGTCTAGGATATCTCGTTTTGTTCTTATGTAGTACTGCTCAGGGTTTGAACTCGCAATTACTGTCACCAAATTCACGAACCAGCGCGTTAATCCTCTAGACCAGGGGTGGCCAAACTTGCTTCATATAATAGCCACATACGATGAAGTACAGATGTTTGAGAGCCATGAACAAAATTTACGCATACGTTTTTGTTACATACATATTAAGATTAATTTACGTTTTAATCCAATGGGGTTACAATTCATGCCTAGTAGATAATTATAAAGCTTGAATTTTTTCTTATTTACATTTTTACATTGACTGTGATGAAAAAAGGAGCTCAGCCAACATATTTCCACGAGCCGCATATCAAAGAGCCGCATATGGCTCGTGAGCCGCCGTTTGACCACCCCTGCTCTAGGCTATTGTCTCGTGGGATAATCTTGTGTCTAGACCTGGAAGCATTAAAACTGATGAGAATGCTGGCTGCTCTTTTCTGACTACTGCTGCTGCGGAAGTAAGAAAGTTGAAGAAAGAACGATGTCAGACAAAAGGAAATATTTTTCACAGATGGCTTTTTAATGAAGTTCTCGAAAATAAAGAATAATGATATATCTTCCTCGTGTGTGTACAAAGTAAATAATCTAATATTTTCTATATTTTTAATCACATGATCTTGTGTCTTGTTTCTAAATTACAAAAGCACTCTATGAAAATTGTATGGACCTTATTACTATAGATAAGTGCATCCATAAGTCAAAAAAAAAAAGTAAACATATATTTTAGGTAATAGTTTTTTTTTTTTTAACATAATCTCCTGACTTGTCAATGCATTTAATTCAGTGGTGAATACACTATATTGAACATTATACTGCAAAAAGTTTAAATCAAAACTTAGCTACTAAATCCATGTCAGGCTAGGAATGTTATTTCATGGTGATACGTAAAAACAACACTAAATTCATGGCTTTAATGATTAAAAAAGCATTTATTATACACAACAAAGATGTATTTTTCTGAATAATCTCCTCCTTTGTCAATACCCTTTTTAGTTCAATGCTTCTCTATTACCGTATATACTCGACTTCATGTATAGTGCCACCCCTAAATATTTTGGCATGGATTTTTAATCTCTTTTGTGTATAGTGTGACCAGTCACCGAAAATGTATGATTTTTAGCCTCTTCAGAAAATTACATGTGTATAGTGCAACCGCCTATTGTTTGCATAAACAAACTGATAATAAAATCTCACACTATGCTCAAGTATATACGCTAATCATATTACAGTTAAAATTTCAGATAGAAATTTGTTAGTACCGGGCTACATATTCATTGATCCATCTTCACATAGTAATTGCTTATTGAAATTGTGTTGACACTTGAGATTTGTCCAGCATTTCCTGCCATCATCGTAAAGTTAACTTTTTTACGTACCTCCACAAATTCGCAGCAGAGTGACCAAAGATTAATATAGGAAATTTTAGCGTCTTTTTTCGGGGAAAAGGACATTGATTTGGGAAATCTTGCAAAAATTAAATAAGTAATATTCTTATTAAATTAAGACTGCATTTACTAATCTTAGAAAGCTTACTAAAATTCAACAGCAGCCAATATTTTAAAATGAATTTTGAATTGTTTTGTTTTTCTGTATGTGTGTATAAACGTGCCGTTTTTCGTAAATACTGAGGTCCATACACAGCATTATCATAAAATAAGAGCGATAACTAGAGTAAAAGTTAAAGCCAAAGTATATAAAATTTGATAAAAAATTAGATTGCGGAGAATATTTCCCTACATTTTTAAGATTACTGGATAGCTAAAAAAAATATTAAAAAGGTGCTCACGTTATATTCCTCAAGTAATTTTTACAGATATGTCGCCCGTAAAAAAAACCCAAAAAACCTTCCATCTGTCAGTCAACCTGTCAAAACCTTAAATCGACACCTCCGTTTTAAAAGAAATGCATTTCTGAGATATTCTAAACGAAAAGTAAATAATATTTGTTTCAAATCAGATTAATTAAACTTTAAATAGTTAATATTCCTCAAATAAAGTTTCAGAAAAGGATATTTGCTTTTTGAAAGATTTTTTTAATAAAGACAATTACATTGTGCTGATAGATGACTAAAAATGCGCTAACATCAGCGATTTTTAGCGGTTTAAAAAAAAAATTTCGGTCATTTTAAATTAGTTTTGAAATACCGCAATGTATTTTGATTATTGGAAATATTAAATTGATATATTACCTTAGTATTTTGCTATTTGGAAATATTAAATTAATATATCACCTTGAAATTAAAACTAAAAAAAAAGCTTCGGGAAAGATTTTTCATTTTTAAATTCATAAAACCTTAGGTATCACGTTTTTTGGAGGTACCTATGTTTTATTATTTTGAAATATATATTACAAAAAAACATCGTAAATTGAACAAAATGGTTTTTTATCTTAATTTTTTGAGCCGATGTACTCCATGTATATTGCTTAATTAATTTCTTCGGTGAAGACTGGAAAGTATAACGTCCGAAAAATAGAAAATAAAAACGGATGAGAAAATTAGTCCGCATTGGAATGCAACGCTCATGTTACTAAATCGGATTGATACAAGACGACGACCAGCTCGGTCGAAATTCCATTGTTTTCAGTACCCTTTACGTTGCTTTGTACCAACAAGCGATTAGGATACAGTTCACTGCCACCTAACACGACCGTGTAATACTTGTCAAGTAAATTTACGATTGTTAAAGGCGTCGTTTGTCTCGCTGCGCGCATGCTTGGATCAGATAATTACAAGCGTTTTGTGTCTACATTATAATTAACCATCTTTTGGGGATTTCGTGATCGTCGTTAACACACTTCTGGAGCAACAATCTGAATTTTTTTTTAATTACTCTCATGCGCATAACTGAGGAGGGTAAATACTCAATTAATGTCACAAAAATGGACACATTTTTTTCGGAACTACCAAACCGATCAAAGAACCTTATCAAATTTTTTGCAGATTGCTGATGCCAAAATCATGCCCAAGTCGTTGAAAATAGAATGCATGAGGCGAAGCTTTCTAGCATCCTGTTTTACACTATTGTGCTTCTAAAACCTAAGTTTTACTGTCTTTATTTCTTCTCATTCATTTTTCTTTTTTTTCTGATTCTATTCTTTCATCCTCTCTTTTTTTCTGTCTTTCGCTTAGTATCTTCTTTACTCTCTTACTTTCTTCTTTTTTCCTTTCCCTTTTGTTCCTTTCTTTTGTTGCACTATTTCACCTTTTCCTTTTCCCCCCTCTCTCTTTCTTTTTAATACTACATCCACACATGTATATGATTATCCCACCTTGTCTGCAAGAAGACTTCGCTTAACGACCACTGGGTGGCGTGGTACTCAGCAGTATAAAAAGAAAAGATATAAACTATCTCAGTCTCAGGATGCGGTTGGTAGAAAACATTTCCAGTCTTCCCTTCTGGGTAGATAACAGCCAGACAAGACGGCCTCTTAATTTCACCAAACTACGTGGCGCATGCGCAACCGCTAATCTCATAAATGTTTTTTTTCTCTTTTTTTTTATCTGAGTTGTCTATCTGTGCACAAGTAAGTATATATTTTTTTTAATTATGTTGTCCTATGCATGCATATATATCCACGTAGGACCTCCCGATCAAACAAAGCCCGAGTAGTGCTTTTGAACACACATCTTCGCGATTCTCGAAATATTCATATCGGCTCTGTTTCGTATCTTAACGTAAACAAAGACGATTTTTTGTGGAATGGATTAAATCCGACATATTTTGAATTTATCTTTTTAAATGGATACTCATATTATGTCTAATACATAAATAAAAACAGAGCATCTACTCAAATGTGAGTATCCATTTAAAAAATAACGTTTAATCAAATAAATAAAAACATGTCGTATTTAATACAATTCCTAATATATATATATATATATATATATATATATATATATATATATATATATATATATATATATATATATATATATACTATTTACATTATTCAGTGGTTGGAATGTCGAACTGAACAGTTTATTTCGCTCACTGGGGTAGACTGTTCTAGTTCCACGTGCCATGTTTTTAATGGATGTAAATTATCAGTTATCTCCTGTTAATTCCCCTCTCCACTGCCTTAACCAGGTATTGAACTCACACTCTTTGGGTCTTGTCATGCCTTTATCCACTGTGTCAAAGTTGCAATATGAAAAAACATGATAAAAACATGCAATTATAACAGCAAAAATTGCAATATGAGCGCTGGTAAAAATGGTTGCTGAAGACATTAACAATCGTAAGACATTAGGTTTATAATACCCAGAAATTCATACACAGATGTCCTCAAGGACACATGGCACAGTGGATAAGGTGTGATAGTGACAGGACCCAAAGAGTGTGAGTTCAATACCCGGTTAAGGCAGAACTTTCAGAGGGAAAATTAAAGGGAGATAACTGACATCCATTAAACATGGCATGTGGAACTAGAACAGTCTACCCCAGTGAGCGAAATAAAGGATTCAGTTCGACATTCCAACCACCTGGTGCAACATAACACACTAAAGAAGAAGGCAGGAGCGTACAACGGCCGAAACGTTGTAATAAATACGGCGACAAAGATGAGGACAATAGTCCGAATTATGTAAATAGTGAACATAATACCTCATCTCAGAAATATAGACAGACAGATATATATATATATATATATATATATATATATATATATATATATATATATATATATATATATATATATATATATATGTATATATAAACCCACGTACGTCTTGAATTCATTTATTTTGAAAGATCCCCCCCCCGTCACAATTATTAAACTAAATAACTGCAACTGTTAAAAAGTTAAAATAGTTCATCTATAATGTTATGGCTTTCTCCGATGAAAAGCTTTTCACACATGGTGCTGACGTAATTCATATATGACAAACGAACCGATTTTAAATTTCTTCGTCTTTGATATTTCGGGGTTTACATTTAAGAGCAATTCGACATTTAGGAATCTAACATTTAGGAATTTAGACTTCAGACCAATTATTTTAATGACAATAAATCCATTTTACACTAGTCGGGAAACCCGGCATTTCCCGGCGTGGATCATTTCAAATCTAACAATAAAGATAAAGGCTCTTTAACAGGGTTCTTCTGGTGCAACATAACACACTAAAGAAGATTATTTATATTTTTACCACATGGCAACTAAATAGGTTTCCGTCATGCTTTTCTAGCGATGGGGTGGCTACAAATCTAGCAGGATTAAAAACAAGACTTGTCAAAAGGTGGATTACCCTTCTTGTAGGAGCAGCCACCATCTAACACAGTTGGGAAGACAGGGCTCTATAGGTTTGTATTTAGCAAGTGAGATGATGACACAGCATCACTGGGCGGAGGGATTCTTAGCCAACGGCTAGTGTCCTCCCAATGAAATTAACGGTTAAGTGTCCGTGAGCGGGACGAACTTTCAAGTTGGAGGACGTCAGCTGTGGTTTGACCTGGAGAGGGATGGGATCCGCCAGGTTTACTTAACGAGGCCACGCTACACATAAATAAATACCTATCTAAATTTAAACCAAGATATTTAAACGGAACTGGTCATGTGCTTAGCTGCGCAGCGACCCTAGGACCGCACTAGGTCATGACACTTGTGATGGTGATGACACATGGAAAAGTATTTATTGACTAAGAAAAATACCCTGTTTCCCAAAATAAAACAGATTATGAAGCTCCTTTGGATTGACAGGTTTTTTTTTAGGTATGCAACATTACTTCTTCTGTTGAGTGCTTGTAGGAAAAAAGTTGTGTTGGGATCCAAACCTTATACAACCAGCATGGGGCTGTCTATGTGAAATTATTACGTCAATGTCAGCGATCATCAGATTGATTTTGTGCCTTCTTGACGATGACGACAAAGCTGAACATCACTGGCATTCAAACGTCATGTCTACTGGAATTATAGGGATACTGGGAAGGAACATATCCATAGAAGTAGTTTGATAAGCGAGTTCCATGCACAAAATTGGAATGTCTAAACGACTGAGAAGCATGATTCTCATTACAACTTTTAGATGAAGCCTGTTTGGGGGAACACCAGGTATGTCAAGAAAATTAAGGAACTCACTTGGGATTCTCAACGGTCTTTGGAGTGTCCGAAACTGTGTCAGTTGACCTGTATAACTCAACCTCTCAAGGAATCTGTTCCAATAGCTTGAAGTTTTTAAAAATGTTTGAAACAAGAAAGACCTCGTTCCCAGAGCCATTGGTAGTTTCTTTAATTTGAGACCTTTTTTACATTTAAAACAATTTAAAATCATATATAATCGTGCAAACTTTTTCAGGGTTACACAAACAAATCATAAAAAAAAGTTGTTTTTTTAACGTTTCATTTAGTTTTTTCTTTTCGTTTGAAAAAAACTACTTTTATTGACAATTGGCCTTTACTGAATTCTAATGATCTTAGAGGTCAGCAGCACCAATTTTCTCATCTTTTTTCTGTCCAAATTTCTCTCACGTACCAATTTACCCCCAAAATGTAATTGTTTGGCAGATCATAAATGCTACAAATTAATTTTTAACCTCCAACGATCTCCCCTGACTCGAAGGTCGAATTGGACCTTATCTGTCGGAACATTTGTGAAGTCGAAAAAATAATTTTTGTACTTCAGAACAAACTCACTCCATTTTGTTAGGAATTGCTTAATTTGGTAAGAAATGGCATGTTGTGCTTTTTCAATATCTCTGGTGAACTGAAATGACCTCTGAGATCAATCTTACATATCCTATGTTATTTCACGTATTTCAATTACACTGGTCAACAAAAAAATTTTGAAATGGTGTCGAGACACTAAACATCTTTTTTAGCTAATTTGAGAGCGCTGAATCTGAAAATGACCTTACTTTTTCTTGGTTAGCCACCGTTTTTTTCTGTAGAGAAATACCTCATTTTTGGAAAAAAAGTATTTTTTTCATTTGTTTTCTGTATATATCATATTGACCGATGGCAATATTTTTCAAAATAAAATCGTAGAAACCTCTCAATTCGTATTTAAACCAACACATATTGGTTTGATGATTGAGAAATACTATTTTTGCAATAACAATGAGACCCTAAGTCTTTAAAAATAACACGATTGAATATATCAAGACCAACAAGTATTTTCATCAAATCACTTAATAAACTAACAGCAGAAATAAAACCTTCGTGAACATACCATAAGAACTATGGTTAAAAATTTCTTTCTTGATTGTCTGTCATGTTCAATGTTATTTAAGTCCCTTTTGTTACTCCAGCAGTATCATGTACAATGGAATAGGTGCATTCAATTAGGATGTCTTTAGTTGGAGTTGCTTTCCAACTGTGAAAACAAAATGCTCTCAATGTGCTTAGATTCCTTCCGTAGAGAAGGGATAAAAGTGATGGGATAAATTTATGAATATCAAACAGAAGATCTTGGGATTTCATTTTGTCACCTTAATTATCAGGTTTACTAAAGTGTATTACTGATAAAGTTTATCAGTTAATTTGAATTTTGGCGATAAATTGGGAAAATTCGGTACTTCTGTTTTAATATTTTTCACTCAAAAACATTTTTTCTTATAAAAATAGCTTATTTCAGGTAGCTGACATAAATTGTCCGGCCTACCTGATAATTGATAGGTTTCTACGACCTTTATTAACTAAATTTTGCGATCAGCAAAGATCGTAAACTGATCTTTTTTCCAAAAATGAACAATTTCAGTGTAGCAAAAATGGTAGCTAACTATGAAAAACTAAGGTCATTTTCAGAATCAGCATCATCAAATTAGCTAAAAAAACGTATTTTGGTTCTTGGCACCAAAAATCGTTTTGACCAGTGTTACCCATGCAAAATTTTAAAAAAATAGATTCCAGGGACATTCTGTTTGAACGCGATATCCGAACACGCGCACGCATGCGCAAACATCAGCATCATAATATAAATACAATTATCCTATTCTGTTAATAGCACTTAAGCATTATTTCCTCTTCATTGACGGCTTACGGCCATATCAGGTTGAAAACCGGTTCTCGGCCGATCACCGATTTTAAGTAACGTCAATCCTTGTCAGTATCTAGATGGGCAACCGCTTGTGAATATCAGGTGCTGGAAGCTTGGATCTGTGGGTGGTGTAATGGATAACGGCTGGCAACCGGAAACGGGAGAACGGAGTTCCAATTCCAGTTGGGTTCATTATATTCACTTACGTGCAAATACTCCTGGGAAGGGTATAAATCCACCTCTTCTCCCCCAAGCTGTGGGTTAAATAGTAGGGCTTGTATCAGTAAATCATTTTTAACTTCCCAAAATTCTTACAATCCAAAAATATTTTCTGGCTTTAAATAACCTGCAAAGTGTTGATAAGCACAAATCAATCATTTAATCGACCCGATCATTGACAATGTCTTTCTTCCTGGTTTTTAATGTACCATATACATGTTCAGTGCCGAAACTCAATATAAAAATAGCAATATTCTGTGTTTAATCACAAGAAATGTTTCACTAAGTAAAGAGTAGTGAACAGTAATAAGAAAAGACAAAACCATATACAGTGAAACTTCAGTTCGCGAATTTCATTCGTTCCCGAAGGCTGTTCGTGACCTGAAATGTTCGTAAAAAGAAACTATTTTCCCCATAGGAATCAACGTAAAGGAATTAATCCGTTCCTGGGTGCCAGATGTTTGCTTATTTAATCTTTGAAAACAATACTTAGTGCACAAGTTCCTACGCAAAACCAATGAAAATGATTAAATCTAAGACAAAAGAAGTTACTAAAGAGATAAAATATAGACGAAAACTTAAATTAATTTTATCATATCTGTAGAGAGGAGGGTTGATGGCGTAAGTGGAAGGTGGTGGGGAAGACGTAGAGGAGAGATGTTATTGTTTAGAAGGGGAGTCCTCTTCCATAATAATAATAAAAACACTTCAGGTAACTGTCTTTTTGCGATTTCTTCTCTTTCTCTTTTTTGTCTCTTATCACCCCTCGACTCTGCTTGATACTCCCGGCTTGTCGCCCCACGTTGTCGACGGCTTGCGTGTTTGTCGCTCGAGACATCGTTCACCACTCGAGATATTTTTTGTTCGGAATATTTATTCGAGAACCGATTTGTTCTTAATGAGAGGCGTTCGTGAGCCGGGATATGTGCACAACCGGTTCAAATGCAACCAGCGCTCAAATCGAATCAATGATTGTTGTTTCCTTTTCCCGCTACAACCATAATTCTCTGTGTATCGGTCTATACGTAACGAGTGAATGAAAGTCTTGATCTATTTGTTTCATAAATCCTAATCGTAATATAACAAGTTATATAAACAGCGAGTTCAAGCTGAATGTTAAACATTCAAAGATTTCATATGGATTCTAGTTAATTGCTAACACGATTTAAGCAATATATCGGCTTAAAGTTTAAAATACTTCAAAATCTTAAAATATCAAAATTAACTAAAGTATTTATTTCTTTACTAGCCAAATTCCCGGCTTACGAACTTTTATCTTAATAAGAATTTAAAAACAATTCAGCAGACGATGGTATTTTATTTTATGTAACTGGATTTTTGGCGATTGTCTTACTCGGCTTCCGTTGTTCGATACGATGCGTCATTGCATTAACGAGTGAGCTACTTGATTCTGTCTGACGGCTGTTCTCATTTTTGTGGGGCGTGGCCGGTACTTTACTAATACTTAATTTCATTTTATGATCCGCCTGCCCTTTTCAGATAATTGTAAATATTTCATCACTAATTCAAAATTTGTATATATTTTAATAAAAAATTAATAACAATTGTATGTAAATATATCATGTGTGTATTATTAGCACCCCCCCCCCCGTGAAAACGTGGTATTTTGGTGCATGTTCGAACCGAATGGCGAAGGATAGCTTCTTATGGTGCTTGTGTAAATTGTTAGAATGGATGGGTCGTGAATTGAACTAGCTAGTAATAAGATAGTTACTGATGACCAGACTCTTCCTTCGGCTTTGTGCCACAAATAATATATATCATTATTAGATAAAATCACTTCCCGGCCTTTTGGCTGGGCTTGCTTCGGCAATTAGTTGGTGATTCGTTTCCAGCTGAGCTAGTCGAACTCTCTGCCTTCGGGCGGAGAGGAACTCAGACGAGGCTAAGCCAAAGGGCAGAGTCTCGTCTGGGGAGGTAGACAGCTACTCGACCCCGTTTTTACGGGGTCTACGAGGAATTTTTGCCTGAGCTCAGGGGCTCTTTTTAAACCCACATTAAAAACGGCCTTGTGCCACATTCTGCCTCGCGGGGAGGTGAGGTAAATAACCTTTTGGCTGAGATCAAAGTGTAGTATCTGCCCTCGGGCGGATAAACTACATTTCAGCTCTCAGAAGTGTCTCTGTTTTCGGACAGAGCACAACTCAGTTGTGTCTCTGTCAGCAGACAGGGCGCAACTGAAAATATTGAGAGGTACCCGGTCTCGGGGGAACAACTGCCCGCAGCAGTAGCTCCCCCATTGCATTAAAGTGAGGGGATCGGTAGTAATGCTAATGCCAGAGCAACCAGCGGGGGTTGAGTTATTTTTTGACCTGGACCGGATGCACGCACTCGGTATCCCCACATGAAACTGACCTTGTGTCACATCCTGCCAGCGTGGAACGGCAAGAAAATACAATCGCTTCTCGGCATTTTGGATAAGATCAAAGTATAGTATCTGTTCTTACCAGCTTAATTCGAGTCTCTGTCTCCACTCCTATCTTCCCTTTATTTCTTTCTGTTTTTCTTTTTTCTTTCATTTTCTCACTGAAACCAAGTAGTGTCTTTTCCCATCTTTCTATGTGATCAAAATGGAATAGTCCATTATTTATGAGGTACTGACAAGGCGTATCGGTCGTGCGACTAACGAAGGGAGGGGCAAGCACAATTATAATAGGATTCTGTCTAATGTTATAATGTTTATATTTATTTATTGGTTAATGTCATCGTCTTTTTGTTATTCGAAAACGCGCTTGCGTTTTTTTGAAGTGATGAAAGGCTTGGAAAAATTAAATTTAATAAGATTAAGAGATCCTAACGAAAGCTTTTATTCAATCTGGTTAATTATAATGTCAATGTCAGACATAATTACAAGTTTTTATTTATTTATTCTGGCTAATGTTATCGCCTTTTCGTTGTTCGAAAACTAGTGACGCCTGCATTTATAACTTTTAAAGTTCTGTTAGTGTTGGAGCCATGAAAATAAATGAATACATAAATAGATCCTAATGGAAGATTTCCTTCTTACGACTTGTATTACTGTAATTAAAAAAACAACAACAACAAAAGTAAGTCATTTCTGGCTCAACATTAAAACAAAATAAATAAATAAAAATTGTTTACCTGCCATTGAAAATATTGGAAAAGAAATTAAATAAAAACATCTGTCTGTGTCATTTTATAGAAGCCGACATTATTAGAAAGACACTTATTAATGTCATAGACACTGTAAGTACATTATAAGCCAGATCGTCCAGCCGACATGCTGTTTTGCCTGAGTCTAGGCCAGTGTTTCGCAACTTTGTTAAGCAACAGCACACCTAGGAACAAATGAAAATATCACGGCACACTTACCAAAATTTTTAAAGGGTATACATTTAAATGTTATGAAATAAAACCATAGATTTAAAAATATACTCACACAAATATAAACATACTTTTTATTTCAATGTTTCTACTCAACTATTTGTGCAGCTTATTTCGTGCGAAACATGTGCCTGTTTTTTTCCCAATGACAACATTTCGTGGTACACTTAAGTGCTGCGGTACACTTAAGAAGATTGCGTGGCACACAGTTGAGAATCACTGGTCTAGATGAACCCTTTACCACCATGGCAATGAGAAACCTGACATCAAAGGGAACCGCTTTAAATCATAGCTGATAACAGTATGAAATAACTCCTTCAATTCGACTATTATTGACCTCTTGCTTTTATTAGTTTCAAATCAACCCAGGCCATTTTGAATTCCAGGGACTTTATGCTTACAAGCCGAATTAATACAAAAATATATCTTCTTCCTTACACTCAAAAAAAAAAAAAGTAGCATAAAGATGCAAACTTTCTCTTTATTCCAAATGTTTAAAAATCGAAGGAGCATAATTTATGTAGATATATAAATTTGTTATTATATATTCACGTGACGTCTTTTTTTCTGTTTTGGACAACCGACTTTAAATAAGTCTCAACTCAGAGCCTATTTCTCAAACTTAGCGGACGAACGCCAAGCACTCAAAAGATAGTGGTCTTTCCCATTAAAAAAATATCTTAGACAATTTGACAGTACATGTTTCTTCTTCTTTATGTGTCGTGTCCCTTCAGGTTGTAGGCGATCATGGGCCTCCACAACGTCCTGTCTTTTGTAGCTCTTAATAAGCTTTGTCTTTCTGTTCTTTCTCCTAAGCCCTGTTCCACCATCCATTTACTCCAGCTAGTATGTTATACACCGTTTTCCTCAGTCAAGGGGGACTGAGGAAAACGATGTATAACATACTATCTGTCCTGTGAGTATCAATCCCTCTTTCCTCATTATATGCCCTAGAAACCTCAACTGCCTTGTCCTGATGTCAAGTATTAGCTTCCATTTTGTTTCCATTTTCTCCAAACATTCGTCATTATTCACATGTTCGGTCCAGAGTAGCTTCAGAATCCTTCTGTAGAACCACATTTCTGTTGCTTCAAGTCTTCTCTTTATCTTTGAGGAGATCGTCTACCACTCACTGCCATACAGGATGACAGATATCACATATCATTTTAGTACTCTTTCACCTTCCCGAATCGGCAATTATGAATACACACAAATAGCATAAAGACAAAACAAAGGATGCTCAGTGAAGATTCATTTTATATATATATATATATATATATATATATATATATATATATATATATAGAGAGAGAGAGAGAGAGAGAGGGGGGCAGTCCGCCAAAATAAGATGTATATACATTGCAGGGAATGAAAAACTTGTATAGATGTTGTAATACTAAATTTATTCAGACATCACGAGATTAATACAAGTTACCTTTGGACTCTGCAATTACAAGAGATGCTCAAGATGGTGGCCTTTTATCTTCCAGACACTTATTAGTACCATGAACTCCTGATTGGGCAATGTTGACCAAAGTGTCCAGTGGGATTGCTCCACATGCATTTTCAATTTCTTGACTAAGGGCCGCCAAGGTAATGCCATCTGTCGAAAAATATCGTGAAAATTGGTCATTGAAGTCAACGCCTAGAAGCCATAGTCGGTTTCATGCTAAACGCAATCGTCAGGATATATGCATTGTGCTCAACTATTTATATATATATATTTGTCGGTGATGCACTGGGAGTAGTCTATTGCATTGTACATAGTCTATTGTATTATTTTAACGGTTATTTTGGTGGGCGCTAACGGTTTCAAATTATTCTGGGAGCTATTGAGTGGGAAAAATATTGGATTCGAATGTAGTTTTGGGGTTATTGATAGTGTTGTTAGTTAATTTTTATTTATTTATTATTGATTATTTTATTACTGCGTTTTCTTGTGTTTATCTGCGTACGTGGTTTGTTAATTGGTTTATTATTTACTTAGTTTATTTACTTATTTGTTTGGGTTATTTTATTTTACTTGTCTTTGTTTATTTAGTTTATTTAATTTATTTATTTTCGTTTATTCTTGTTCGATTTCAGTTTTCGATTTTTAAGTAACATAGTAAAAATATTTTTCGTGTCTACATTTTGAGATGACTTCTGATCGTTTATTTAGTAGTTTGTTTTGGTCTGGGAAGGTAATTATAACTATTTTTTCCTTCGGACAGAGTTTGCAGTTTTTGGATTGATTGTTGTAGTCTGATGTTCTTGTCCTCATTTTCCGTATTTTTCGTGTGGTTTGTTTTTAATCTCCCAGGTATGTTTAGAAAGCAATGTACTGTTCGTGTATTTACTATTTGTAAAGGATGTTTTGAGTGAGTAGTGTCTGTTTCCAGGGTCCTTCACTTATTCCTATGTATATTTTTCTTCGTTATCTGCTTATTTTACAGTGGCTTATATTGTTCTTCAAGCAGTTTTGGGCTTTTAATTTTTTTCTTTTTTTAAATCTATGCATTTATTTTATTTAATATTTAATTTAAGCAGTTAATCTTCTTTGTAAGTCAATAAGCATTAATATTTCTTTATATTAAACATTAATATTGCTTGCAAGTCAATAAACACTAAATTTTTGTCATTTAAAGAGTGAATACATTTTGGAGACACCCTGTATATATAGATATATGTAAATATAGTAAAAGCAGTTTTAAGAATGTTCACCAATTAAAACTCGCATACACCAGTCTGAACAGACCTTTAAACTTAAAGAAACATATAAAAGATTTAGCTCAGGATTAATTTATCAGTATTCCACCATAAATAAAACATTTAATTCTAGCCATATAGTTTTATCAATGCATTTGTTGTTGGCACATCAAAAATAAACTTTACCAAAATGTGACTATTTGCACCTCAATAAAGTCAACGTTGGAACTATTTAGCTCATTTTGGCTGCTATAAAATTTCGTCTAAAATTTCATAAAAAGAAAAGATTAGCAAAACATTTTAAATATGTCAGCTAAAAGAATAAACCCGAAAATAAAATAAAATAACCCAGTGTAATTAAAATCAGTGTTTGTGTTTGTTTTTATTTTTATGGCGTGAGTACGTTTGTATTCGAGATTATCTCAAAGAAAAATAGACAAAGAAAACAAGTGAATGACAGATTAAATTTTCGACATGAAAAGTAGACAGAAAACAATGCCAAGGTACGACACAGAGTATAGGACTCTACACAAATAAATTAGTAACAAATGCACGCAGGCTAAAGAGGAATGACTCAATGAAAAATATGTCGAAATAGAAAGAAGGGGTATCACAGATAAAGCACATCTGCACAAAAAAAAGAAAACTAACAGGACAAAAGACATGCCCATCAACAGGATGCATAGAAACAATGACGGGACACTGATATTAGAGAAAGAAAAATACTTGAAGATGGAATGAATACATCGGAGAACTCTTCCACAACGAAGGGGAACAACCGGCAACACATAAAAATATCGAAGAACCAGAAATATTAAAATCTGAAGTGAAATTAGCACTGGCCAACTTGAACAGAAACAAAGCAGCAGGACCAGATGGAATTATAATAGAGATGCTAGCAGCCTCAGATTATTTCGGCATTGGCAAGATAACAGAAATAATAAATGAAATATAGAACAGTAGTGATATACCGGAAGACCTAAATAGATCTATTTTCATAACACTGCCTAAGAAGGCACGTGCAAATGAACGAGGCATATCGCAAAACTTATCTGAATTCTGATGAATAGAATGCGACCGGAACAGTGCGAGTTCGTTAAAGATGCCGGAACAAGGAATGCGATATCTATGATCAGAATGTTATCAGAAAGAGCAATACAAATGCAGAAGGATGTGTAC
>OZ038507.1:52499455-52561955 GCA_964036315.1 Acanthosepion esculentum
GAAATATTCAAAGGGAAGGGTCGAATAACTTTGTATAACAAATATATTCCTGCAGGAAAAAAATATATTTCTACCTGAAGAACTGATATTATACCATCAGCTCTGTATATACGATATATAAAACATTTTGTGGTAGTGGTGGTGGTGATAATGATGATGATGGTGATGATGATGATGATGATGATGGTGTTTTAGTTCTCATTTGAAATATATTTTCCCAAGTAATTTTTGTTTTATAAATATTTTGAATACTAAATTTTTAAGAAGAGAGCAATGAACTTAATATTATCCATTTGAAGAAAAGTGGTTCCTCTCAATGCAGAACTCACGGACAGAACTCACACACAGAACTGGAGGCCTATCTCAAATCTCGTTGTTCCACAGGGAGCGAAGATTTTTAATTTCGGTTTGGGTTTGTGGCAATTCACTGCTGTAACCGGCTTTAAAACAATTCAAAGAAAATGTTGAGATTAAGAGCATAATGAATTTGGCTCAGAAAGTCAATTCTCTTTATCTTGGTATTATGGTATATAGAGATGAAGTAAAGACCAAATTTACTGTCTATAGTACCATCTATTGTTGACTCCATTTGGTTACAGTGTTTAAAATGGTTGACTATCGTCATAGTTCTTTTTTGTGATTTGAGAGTTCATACAAGGTCGTTGTGTTACTTCTGATTGACGGAAATGAATTCGTTGCATTCATCCTTTCTTCTTTCTCTCCTGGAGTTGTACGTCAGGTCAAACTCACAGCCGATGAATCACCAACGCTTGCGTCTCAAACTGCTACCTCGAATCAAGTTCCTCTCCACTACCGCATCTCTAGTCTCGCACGTGGTTTTCTTCTTTTTATTGGGGCTGGTACATCCGTGTTTCCCATTTGATTTTTGGCGGGACATGTTGTCATTGGTTGATTTTTTATGACGTTCACTGACCAACATAAAGTAAGTTAGGGTCCATGTCCGTTACTGAGAATAGGAACAATAGAAGGAAGGAAAGGAAAGGAAAGGAAAGGAAATATATAGAAGAGAGGGAGATAAGGTTTTCTTTGTCACTCACTTAGTAAAGAGGAAAGTGTATATTTTTGCATGGTGTTATTACTACCTAATCCTACTACAGTATATTTTTTCTTTATTAAAGTCTTATTACAATTTATATATAATTTGGCGGAAATTCGGATCTGTCAATTAATAAGTGTGTTCGAAATGTTATATGCATTTTAATCTTTGAATCAATTATCCACATTAAAATAGTTTTAATAAAACAAAAAGGATATCGGAACTATGAATTCTGGAAAAAATGACATGAAACAAAATAAACATGAAAGCAACTTTTTATTTTATTTATCTTGTTGTTTAAAAATAAAGTAACTTTTGTTTGCTGAATTATTTTATCATAAATATACCTTTTTATAATTATATAGAAGTAGAAAAATAAAAGTAGAAAGAATTTACTCTTAAAAAATGCGTGGTTTAGCAGCAAGGTTGACCTTTTAACGTTTCATACACCTCATTTACAATTTTCGTATTCTCTCGGCCCTCCCACATAAAATAAAACAACCGGAAGAAGAAACTTCACCTAAAAGGACCGGTTATGGTTGTGCAGGTGATTCAGCATAAAAAAGGCCTCGAAAACAAGCAAAAATGCCGACCGCCAATATGCATGTTATCAAAGTGTAGTATCTGTTCTCAGATCGCTCGCTTAATGATCGCCTTTTGGCTGAGATTCGATCACTGATACATTCCTGGCACAGGGATTCGTCCCTGCGCTGCTAGTAACGCGGCTACGTCTAGCTGTGACCAGTTTGGACAAGCTAGGACCAGCCAAGACCAGCTTGGACAAGCTAAAACCAGCAAAGTCCAGCGGCCCGGGTAAAAACACTCGGGGACCCCCTCCCTCCCCACGTTAAAAACCGAGCGCGAGTCGCACTATGACTTGGATTTTAGTAAAGAACGCCGTGGTTCAAATGGCCCTTATCAATATCACCTTTACCGAATCCTATTTGAGGCATCCTGTACAAGTGAAGTATCCGTAAACCGTCGCATAGATAACTTTGACATTAGCATATCAATGGACACTGAGGGACATGTTCGCTCTTAACACATTTTTTTGCGAAATTCGCTAAAAAAAATACTGATCTTGTTATTTGGAAGTTCATTTAAAGCTTTTCATTTAAAGTTAATTTAATATTCTTCTTTATGAAATGTTTATTCATAAAAGCAAATACTGAAAGACAAGTAAAAATCAAATTAATTTTATTGTTAATATAGATAATGTGAAAACATAACTCGTGACAAAACCTTTTCAAACCAAGTAAAAAACATAAAGTCTGTTACAGGTGAGGCTTTTTATTTCTCACCGGTGGTTGATGTTAGAACCCAGCTAAAAGTCAGGATTTTGAATGGCAATTTTCAATACAGTCGGTACAATACAATCGTCTTATCGGAAGTATATAGGCCAGTTGCCGATTTAAGATAAGCTTCGTAGATAGATAGATAGATAGATAGATTATAAAGGAAGACAAAGAGAGGGTGATAAACTTATTGAACTAATTCATTTGCTAGATATGGATAGAATAAAATATCCAAGTGCCGAGTTACCCCACCATGAAGTAGTCAGCTTTTATCGCACTATGACTGGGTAAGGGCTTTGAGCTTCATTGGATGCGCCATATTTGTATTATTAACTATACTATAAAATTTGATAAATAGCGATTTAAAAAAAAAAAACAGACTGAGATAGATTTAAGGAACATATGTTTAAATAATAACATAAAAAAATGACTTCTTTATCCACGGATATTATACAGTGTAACCCGGATATAAGAGATTTGTCGGGACCGGAGAGTAAGTCTCTTATATACGGATTTCTCTTATATCCGGGTTTCTCTTATATCAGGGTTTGGTCTATTTTGTTTAGGTAAGTATGGCTCTAATTTTGGACCAGAGAAAATCTCTCTTATATCCGAGTTTCTCTTATATCCGGGTCTCTTAAATCCGGGTTACACTGTAATATATTCGTATTCTTGTAAAATCTACAATCTCCCAAAAAACTATAAAGTCTTCACGCTGTATGAGAAGAGACTAAAGGACAATTGAACGTTCTTTGCTTCTTTTTTTTTCTACTGAAATAAGTAAAAAGTAACAAGTAAAAACTTTGGTACTCTAGTGTAAACAAAAGTGTTTCTGGGTGGGTTAGGTAATCGTCAAAGCTAACATAGGGGAGGGCAGTCATCCTGGATCCTACCCCTTTAAATGAGAATGACTCACTGTTTAAAGGAGGCGGACTTGTAACACTGTTACAGTTGAAAAATGAAAGACATTTTTCTAACTGCCGGCTGAAACGAGCGGCTGTGGGGGTCACTTGCATTGGCAGATATGCGACCGATTTAGTCTGTTGACATTAAAATAAGCAGTTGGCACTTAAAGAGTTGAAACACTTTAAGTGCCAACTGCTTGATTGTTAGCGTAGCAGACAGGGTTCTGTGAGGTTTGGAATTTCCTTTCAGAAGTTGGGTTGGACGCTCTTTCACACAAGAGAAGGAAAATTTAATTTCAAATTAGTGCAAATTGCTTTTTTCATTTTTTTTTTTTATTGTTTTCGTTAGTCATCGCTAAAAGTTAACGTCCATACTCCATATTTTTAAAATACAAAAAAAAAACTAAAATATAAAAAGAGATGAAAAAATTAATTTGGATTTTCTTTTCCTCGTTGGAAAAATATCACCAAATGCTCGATCTTTTACGTTAAAAACCATATTATACCGAATTAAAGACTTTCCTTAAATAAAATTTTTATTCCCGATTTTTATTTATTTATTTTAAATAAAAATTGCGAATAAAAACTTTGTTTATTAAACCTTTAATTCGGCATATATATTCAAATTCAGTTGGTATACGAGCACCGTCGTTTGTTTACGTTTTGGCGCAAAACCCCTTCTTTTTAAGGATTTCTTCACATATTGAAGTCTAGTCTTATGGAATACCGAAACTCCCTAATTCGAAAAATATCGAATATGTGACCGCAGCATTCTAAGAAAACGTTTTTAGAGGTTGGATTGATTTACTATGAAATTCTATATAGGGAACAAAGAGAAGTACAGTGAAGTACGCGACAGAAATCGATCTTAGTACATAAGTGACTTATGTACTAAGTCTTTATGATAAGTCACTTAAGTTAATTATTGGATTAATTAATTAATGTCTCAATTTGACATTAAAATTTGAATTAAATGTTCCTTGAATTTTCAATGTTTTCAATTTGTTTAATTGTTTTTTTTGTTTTTGTTTTTTTATATTTGAGACTTTTTTGTTTATGTGACAGGGATTTTTGCCCACTTTTGTGACAGGTGGCTAGGTTTCTGTCCGCTGGAGTTTTGTCATGCATTGAAAAAAAAACGTACGATGCCTATATTGCTATTTTTTTCTTACTGCAAGTCTTTAACAGCATTAGCATATTCTTCATATTTACGCTTTGTTAAATTTAAAAAAAAAAAGTCATACGAATTTAATTCGACTTTCGTTTGTGGGCAGGAGAAAAGTCATAATAAATAAGCAAGATTTTCATTTAAAATAGATAATATATTTGATAAAATAAATATTTTGATTTGCTGTATCATATAATAATTGGTATTGGATGAGCACGTAGAGTAGTGGCTATTGGCGCGGAAAATGTGATAGGTTCTAATGTCCGCATCACAATGTGGGATACTTAAATAAAAGTGATAATGGAAAAGCATAAGGAAACTGAATGAAATCGCTTAGTTTCAACATTTTCAGCGCTTCCTGTCTGTGCATAATTTTATATATATATATATATGTAAGCAAATATGTGGATGTAGATCCGACGATATGATGAAAAATATGGAAATGACAAAGCAAAATCCGAATATGCAAGTTTACTGTTTTAATTTTGTTTTACTGTCGACGTCAGACGTTTCGGTCTAGTAGACCATCTTCAGGACATGGTTATTGGAAATATATTTATATTTAAGTCAACATGAAGAGACGATAGACACAAGATTAGTCAGAAACAGAAAAACTGAAATTTTAAAGTCATATATATATATGTGTGTGTGTGTGTGTGTGTGTGTGTGTGTGTGTGTGTGTGTGTGTGTGTGTGTGTGTGTGTCGCAGTTAGCTCCTCCTCAGTTTCCTTAATCCTTCAACGGGGGTCTCTCTCTCCCCTGACTATAAATACTGGCTGACCCTTCTCTCTATCTCTCTTTTCGACCCAGGCCTTGGGCCGCAACCTCGCGCGGAGGCGAGGTAAAACCTTTTCTTTTTCCACTTACACCAATATGTGACCTCTCGCCGATACAGCGTTTCCTATATTCTGGGAACACGCTAAGGACAATACGCGTACGTACGGACACTCAACACACATACATAACTTCTCCATACAAACACTCTGTAACCTTTCATGTCTTCGTGTATTAATATATTTGTTTACCCACAATATATATTTGTTTACCCATGTATATCGGTCTTGTTTGTTTTCTTTTGTCTTCTTCGGACTTAATATAATGTCCGGCATTCTCATGTAGCTGGACCGGCCAGCAGGAAATCTTAACCCAGAGATATCTCCTCATCTCTTTACATTTCATCTTCACACAACGGTCCTCTACATATATATATATATGTAAAATTTTCAAATTTCAACATTTTCAGTGTGTCCTGTGTATGCATAATTATTAAATTATAATTATGTACAGACAGGAAAGTTCATCAGGGAAATGTTGAAATTTTGAAATTTTAATTATGCGCTAGACACGAAACACAGAAAAATAAAATGTTGAAATTTTAATTATGCCCAAACACTAATGTTGATATTTTAAAATTTTAATTATGCACAAACAGGAAACGCTAAAATTGTTGAAATATTAAATTTTAATCATGCACAGGCTGGAAACGCTGAAAATGTTCACATTTTGAAAATGAAAACTTTTAAATTTGAATTTTTAACTTATGCACACACAGGAAACACTGAAACTTTTCAAATTTAAACATTTTAATTTTATTTGTTTATTTATTTGTTATAATTGTTCACAGACAGGAAACGCTGAAAATGCTGAAATATTGAAATGTGAAACTTTAAAATTTTATTATTATTTTTTTTAGATATGTCTGTGTAGTCTAACCATTTTCATCCAATTTCCTTATGCATTTGTTTTCTTTTTAACTGTTTTTATGTTTTCTCCCTATGCCAAACATATAATTCTATCACCAAAATATTACATTTTTTTCACTTTAGTCCGATGACGTCCGAAAGGACGAAACACGGCGTTTTTTTTTCTTTCTAATTTGTTATTTATTTGTCTAATATTGTTACGATATATAAACATTTCTATATCATGAAATTATTCAATTCAAACTGTGCGTATGTACGTTTGCCTGTGCGCATGTATTTTTTAATTCAATAATATACCTAAAAAAAATATTTCTACCAAAAACAAAAAAGAAAATAATTTTATTTATTAACGAATAATTTTTGAAAAGTTTAATAAATCTTATTACTTTAGAGTTTAAAAAATTAACGATTTTTTTCTTTTCTACAATTTTATGATTTTATCGTAGATACATGGTCCAAACGTATGGTCCTGCGTATATTACGTCTGTGTGTATTGACTGTAATGTGGATGAATTAAAAAATATTGTCTATCTCTATAGCTAGCCATATCCGTATTCGAGGATACCCGTCTACTAGGGCGACTTGCTAATCTCTATTGTAGACTCTTGTTCAGGCACATTTTTGTGTTTGTTCAACACCCACGGAGCCCACCTGTGGTTACAGTGTCTGAGAAAGAGCGTGTTATCTAGCGTGATCAACGATCTGATCAAGGCCAGCAGATGAAAACCCTCGGTCACGATGACTTGTGACTTCCTGCTAGTACAGCCCCCAAGGGTACCGTCTACCCAATTTCACTTACAAGACTTGAGTCAACCCGTGGCTGTATGCCCATTTATGATATCGGAAAGAGTAATACAAATGTTAAAATGTTTTATAGACTATGTAAAATTGTTTGATAAAGTACGTCACTCTCCAAACGCGTCCTAGGTATCTCCACATACAGACCGATAACATCAGAAAATCTCTTTCCTAACCATTGTGACATTCGAACCCGGGTCTCATGGTCAGAAAGCGAACGTTCTAACAAATCGGACACGTGCTCATATAGAAAACATTGCAGTTACTTAAAATTAAATACAAGCGCTACGTCGCAAATTACAGCCAGTAATATCATGGCTCTATCTTTTAGATATGCCAATGTGATGATATACCGAAAGACCGAAGCAGATACATTTTCATAGCGATGCCGAAGAAGCCAGGTGTAAACCAATGTGAAATCCGTCGGGCAATCGGGTTAATAGGCCATATTTAAAAAAAAAAACAACAACTTATCATCCGAATTCTGAGTGCGCGGCAGAATTAGACAAGAACAGTACGGTTTCATTAAAGACACTGGAACAAGGAATGCAATATTTATGCCCATTTATGATTTATGATATCAGAAAGAGTAATACAAATGCAAAAGGATGTATACCTACGTTTTATAGACTATGCAAAAGGGTTTGATAAAGTACGCCACAAGGGACTGTTAGGTAATCTTGACATATTTAGAAATAATATTTCAATAATCCAGAACTTACACCGGGCGCAAACCGCTTACACACAGATAGAAAATGAATTCAGTAAATATACAAAAATAGAAACGGGTGTAAGACAAGGGGTGTTTTCTCACCGGACTTATTCAATCTACACAGTGAGGCGATTCTGAGATAATTAGAAGTCCTACCAGTATTCCTCATTGGCGGCCACAATTTTAACAACATAAGATACGCAGGACATAGCAGACACAGAAAGGAAATTGCATGAAGTCCTGTAGAAGTTAATGAAGGAAAGCGAGAAAAAAGGACTAAACCTGAATCCAAGAAGACAGAATGCATGATTGTCAGCAGAAGGAACAACCCAACATATAAATTGAAGATATGAAAACCAAGTATGTACAAAAATTTAAATATGTGGGAAGTGTTTTAACAGAGGGCTGATAGTGTGTCATCGAAATCCAAAGGTGCATTTGGATAGCGAAATATGCCTTCCAAAAGCTAAGCAAAATATTAAGAGACAGGAACATTTCATTAGAAACAAAGTAAAGAGTACTAAACTGTTATGTAATATCAATCCTCCTACATGGCAGTGAATGCTGGACGAAGATGAAGAAGACACTTGAAGAAACAGAAATGTGGTTCTACAGAAGGATACTGAGAATACCTTAAACTGAACACTTGAGCAACGACGAAGTTTTAGAGAAAATGGAAGCAAAAAAACACATATAATTAACGTCAGAAAGAGAAAGTTGAAATTTCTAGGACACACAATGCAGAAAGAGGACTTTGGAAAATTTGACACTCACCAGACAGATTGAAGGTAATAGGGACAATAGAAACCAGTGCTGGTCGAACTACCTAACGAGTTTGTGTAGTGGTTGGCAAAACAGGGATTAAGAGAGATAGCAAAATCATAAAATTTACTAAGAGCTACAAAAGACAGGAAATTGTGGAGAGCCATGATCGCTAACGCCTTGAAGGGACACAGCACATAGAAGAAAAATGTGGCTGACTGTAATTGCAGTTAACGGTGCAGAAAGTTAAAATTCCGGACTATTTCATTCATTTTCGCATGATGCCCTTCACAAAGACATGGATCCATCTCTTCTCTCTCCCCACCAACTATGGGTTAAATAACTGGGTAGACTAGGATCTAATCTTGGTTGGCCATCAATCTAAGAGAATGAAAAATCTGAATGCAAAATCGTGGAGAAAGCAACAGGAAGCCATTCCATTATCTTTCATAGAAGTTATGGTAATTCCCAGATTATAAAGAAAAAGTTATCTGTGAAGAACCTTGATCATCTACGTCATATAATTTAAAAATACGGCTTAATGGCTAAATGTCTAATAATGTCGAAATAAGCCTTAGAATTAGTAAATTTATATCTCCCTTTTAAAATCAGCGATTTCACGTCGTAAAAATGTAACGAAATAATTATGTTCGAAATCCCGATAAAGCACAGTAAAAATTCTTTTATGGTAAAATTATAACACTCATAAAAAATTCAGAGTGTAAGAAAATCTCTCATTTTCCTCTTTCATCAAACCTTAAATAAAAGTGTTTTTGTGACACGAAGACTCCATTACAGCAGAAAACTACAAATCTAGCCAAACTGCTTAAGACGGCCAAACGCTATAAAGAATAATTAATGGCGCGTCTTGTAATTTAAAATTGTAGACACACAACGGCAGTTATTTTGCCAAGTCCTTGAATAAACATGAGAATTTTTTTTTTTTTTGCAATGGGAGAATGGATTTCAAAGAAACGGAAATGCGTGTTTTCTCTTAATTAAAATTTTTTTTTCTATTATTATTAATCATTTCATTCCAAGGAAGCTACTAGGACGCAAGAGGTTACTGAGTGTTAGAGAATATGAGAAAAATACTATTAAGGAGAGAGGTCAATAAAACAATAAGAATTAAGAAGATGGAAGATAATGATTGACATTGCATTTATATTTTTAACAATCAAAGTTGAATCAAGAAGGCAGAAGGGTTCAACATGTGAGAAATGCGATAGAAGAAACTGTTACCATAGAACTTACGGCTACATCTAGCCATTTTAGCAGTAAAATGATGAGGCCTTGCCGCCAATCTAGTACTACGCTTAAATTCATAAAGTCTAGGTACCAGAGAGGAAAGTAATTATTTATTTTGAATAATACAAATGTATGGTCAAAAGGGAGATAGGGAAAGGCGGTCTTTCCTTAAAACTTAACTAGACACGATTACTGGCATACCACAGTATTTTTTACACCAAAACAATACATTATTACTTACTATTCTTACTACAGCCACCATCATACCTCAAAATCTCTATGTAGTCCTAACTAGTTCCCATATGAACAAGTTGTCTTTATAAAAAACATTTAAAAATGAAACCCTAATAAGAAAGGTTCACCAGAACAATTACCATGAAAGTATTTATAGAAAAGGCACAGATAAATGGTGGGAAACTGACTGAAGCCAAGATGCCAGGTCAAGATCAATAACATTGCAGATTCTTCTTTGAATTGTGTCAAGAATCTAATAGAAAGAGAAAGTTTTCATTTAAATAAAATTGATTTCAAGAGACAAATCTCTCTTGCATCAGAGATTACGTGAACAACAAACATTTTCTTTGTGAGGTGGAAAGTTTGATATTAGCACAGTCAATGAATAGTAAAATTCAATGTGTGTTTTTGTTTGTGCATGTGTGTGTATGCGCGCGCGTGCGTTTTGCATATATATATATCTTTAAGTTAGCTTCAATATTAATGTTCTTATTCTCGCAAAGTCCAACCTAACGCTTTCAGACACTACTAACAATACTTTGATACAAATATCGATTTATCATTAAACCATTTTTCTTGTATCATCACTTTGTCTCTACTGCAGTCGTCCTGGGTATGACGATAAACTACACCCGACATCAAGGCCTCTGATCAGAGGTTTTAAGCGGCGTGGAACCGCCTCTTAATTGCTGTTGTTCCCAGGTCCACTCTGACCCGGGGTGGTAGCACCTGTTAGGGTCCCAGTCATGAGCAAATAGTTAACCCCATAACTGGTGTCAAAACACTATGAAAGTATAAAAATGGATTTTTCTAATAAAAATGCCAGCAATAAATTAAAAGAAAAGATACGACCAATACGTTTTTGAAAAAAAAATATCAGCAATACATTTAACTTTCGACAAAAAAAATCCTCTTTACAAAAATACGTCAATGAAACCTGATCTACAAACTGATTTCTTACAAAGAGTACAACCAAATAAAATAAACTTCTCCACTACATCTTCATTGTTTCTTAATAAGAAAATAAACCAAACCAATCTAAACCAAAGAATACATATTCTATTCATACGAACCTATCCTAAAAATCTTGTCATCATTTAATAACCCATAGAGGTTGATATGCTGTAAAATAAAACAAACCAAACCAATCTAAACCAAAGAGTACATAATCTATTCATACGAATCTATCCTAAAAATCTTGTCAGCATTTAATAACCCATAGAGGTTGATATGCCGTAAAACAAAACAAACCAAACCAATCTAAATCAAAGAGTACATAATCTATTCATACGAATCTATCCTAAAAATCTTGTCAGCATTTAATAACCCATAGAGGTTGATATGCCGTAAAACAAAACAAACCAAACCAATCTAAACCAAAGAGTACATAATCTATTCATACGAACCTATCCTAAAAATCTTGTCATCATTTAATAACCCATAGAGGTTGATATGCTGTAAAATAAAACAAACCAAACCAATCTAAACCAAAGAGTACATAATCTATTCATACGAATCTATCCTAAAAATCTTGTCATCATTTAATAACCCATAGAGGTTGATATGCCGTAAAACAAAACAAACCAAACCAATCTAAATCAAAGAGTACATAATCTATTCATACGAATCTATCCTAAAAATCTTGTCAGCATTTAATAACCCATAGAGGTTGATATGCCGTAAAACAAAACAAACCAAACCAATCTAAACCAAAGAGTACATAATCTATTCATACGAACCTATCCTAAAAATCTTGTCATCATTTAATAACCCATAGAGGTTGATATGCTGTAAAATAAAACAAACCAAACCAATCTAAACCAAAGAGTACATAATCTATTCATACGAATCTATCCTAAAAATCTTGTCATCATTTAATAACCCATAGAGGTTGATATGCCGTAAAACAAAACAAACCAAACCAATCTAAATCAAAGAGTACATAATCTATTCATACGAATCTATCCTAAAAATCTTGTCAGCATTTAATAACCCATAGAGGTTGATATGCCGTAAAACAAAACAAACCAAACCAATCTAAACCAAAGAGTACATAATCTATTCATACGAACCTATCCTAAAAATCTTGTCATCATTTAATAACCCATAGAGGTTGATATGCTGTAAAATAAAACAAACCAAACCAATCTAAACCAAAGAGTACATAATCTATTCATACGAATCTATCCTAAAAATCTTGTCAGCATTTAATAACCCATAGAGGTTGATATGCTGTAAAATAAAACAAACCAAATAAAATAAACTTCTCCACTACATCTTGATTGTTTCTTACATTTGATTTTTCTACAATTAAAAAAAAAAAATGGGCGTTTTTTTTTTGTTTTGTTTTTTTGTCTGTCTTATTTTTATACCATGGTTTCGTTTGATTATTGTCATTTGCAAAGCTCATCTTTGTTTTGGCATAAGATCAGATGTAAAGCGGTACCCAATGAGGAATGAACATGCTACTACAGTTATATAACGATCACCGAGACTAGCTCGCTAACCATTACCTCACGTTGAAGTAATCTTGCCACTTGATAGTTATTGCATTCTTCGCCATGTTCTGAAAACAAGAGAGAAAAATATCATAAGTAGCCTATCCGTAACTCCGACCAAATCCAACGGGGAATTATGAAAGTAACTGGAATCAGGAAGAGATTATGTGATTAGGATTTTAAGAATAAGAAAGAATGGAAGTAAGAAATTTGAGGATGAAGAAGAAAACAGAAAAAATAAGAGAAGCTTCCTACTAATTAGACAGCTTGTAATTCAGTATTTCGTATCATAATTACAGCCATGCTGTAAAGAAGAAAAAGAAAACGAAATGAGGATTAGGCTAAAGCATGAAGGTGAGGAAGAAGGGGGTACCAGTCGAAAAATGAAGAATGAGGAAGAGGATGAGGAGGAAGAAGAAATTGGGTACAGGACGAAAATGAAGAGAAGAATGTCTGTACTGACGAAAGCAAGGAGAAGAAAGTGGATACCGGGCGAAAAGAAAAATAAAGGAGAGGAGGAGTGCGTACCGAGTGAAAGCAAGAAGAAGAATGAGGAGCATGAAGAAGGGGGTGAAGAAAAAGAAGAAGAAATGTAGTAATGAGAGAAAATCAGTATCGGGAGAAAAGAAAAATAAGGTGGTGGTGGTGGTGGTAGTAGTAGCAGAAAAGGTGGAGGAGACGTAATCAGTGAAAGCAAGAAGAAAAACAACGAAAGGTTACCGGGCTAAAAAGGAGACGGCATTAAAAGTGTTGGGGCGGAGAATGATAGGAAGGACGAAGAAGATGAAAAGAAAAATGAAGAATGCTATTGAGATTAATGAGATCGTCATTAAATGCTTTTGACATTTTACTGGGCCTCTGGAAAGATGGTGGAAGAGAAGTAAAAAGTATATTCTCGCCGACCGATCTAGAATGTTCATCAGTAATTAAGCTGTCCAAAGGTGTCCCTTTTTCCGGTCCTGCCAAGTTAAAGAACGGACATCCTAGTTATTGTCGACGGAAATGTTCATCTTTGCTTCAGAGATATCCTCATGTTGATTTTGGAGTACAGAAGAACTTTCAATTTAGGACAACGCGAGATAAAAAAAAAGAAATAGACTAGAGAATATCTGAGTTAATCAGGCTTCGCAACAAACCGTATTTATATAAGTATCCTGCTTCTCAGTGCCATTAGATCCCCTTGCGTTGTATAGGAACACAGTCTCAACACGCTAGGTGTTGCTGCTGTCGGCTCTGTATAGGCAAGTAGGGTTTTTACAGGGTGAAGTTTCTAGCCCCACACTCAACTAATTTTAATTCTGAGTTTTCCTTCTTCTAGTCTGGTTAGCAACCAAGGATAGAATTTCAGTCTGACCTGCATAAAAAGATTTTTTTGTCGGGTGGGTGGGGGGATAGCCTCATAGCATTACCCAAGAGTATTTGTGTGGAACTGAAGCAACGAATTCGGTTAGAATCTGAACTCGGCACGTCGATTCTCATGTCGATATACAAGCGTACTTTAATAAAATTGTGAAATTTTATGTACTCTCTGAAATAACTTTAATCTCGTACCATTTAAAGTCTGTTAATGCGTATTATCGTAAGACCTAGTAACTGAATAGAGACTTGAAGTGAATCCAAGCCTCAAGTACAAATTCTAGAAGGACTAGTTTACGACATTCTTCCCGCCTAGAAAATAAGGACGACTTTTTAAACTTCAGCTTTTTTTGTTTGTTTTTTCTAAATATATATATATATATATATATATATATATATATATATATATATATATATATATATACGTCTTTATCTGCTTTCATTTTAGATGTACTGGGAACCTGGCTTACTATTTTAGGCGATGAGTATATACATGACCCATTTTGTATCACAAGAAGTGCTTGGAGGGAGGGGAAGGGGAGTATATATATATATATATATATATATATATATATATATATATATATATATATATATATATATATTATCATTATTATTGTTGTTTTAGGATATTACAACAAAAACATGTAAGAATCGCTACACAATTGCAGTCGTGTTTCAACGGCTAACAATTCGTCTCCTCAGACGATTGTAAATTACTGGCGAGTGAACGTTTAATTAGGTTTCACAAAACAAAATACATCCTCTTTTTTATTTATTGGTGGAAAAAATATAAGGCTTGAAAGCTTTACCCTGATCAACCAATCGAATATGACCTACGTTAAATTCAAGCTAAGCGAAAAGAAAATCATTATCTTATGTGTCATGACCAGGAGTTGGCATCTAACAGCAACCAGACATTAACTTAAAAACTGATACAGATGGTTGCATAAAATGTACATATGCCAGGCAGTCAACTTTCATAAGAAATAAAAGCGGAGGTAGAGAGGTAATTTAACCGAATGCCCACCTAGTTATATGCTTTATAGATTTCCTACATAAAAATATTTTTTGTAGTTGATAAATAAGAGGTCTCTTTAAGAAACTAGTAAATAATCTAAACATTTAGAATTATTTGTTAAATAATATGCAACTGTTAAATAACTATCATCTATACAAGATGTTAATAATACCAACCAATCAATGTAAAATGTTAAAAATACTAACTAAATGCCAATACATCCGTATAAGATGCTAATGAAACTACCAGGAGATAAATACAGAAATAAATTAAACTCAAATTAATCATACAAATAGAAAGATAAGCAATATATGGTGCAGCACAGTTAAACTAAAATCTAAGAAAAAACATTGTCAAAGTCCAAAGTTTAACTAAATTGTAAGGTAAACTGTGTTTACAATTTACCGTTAATTCGGATCTTTGATTTAATAAGGAATTTTTTTTTATCAAGGAACCTGATAATTTCTCATTTTTTTATGTAAACACAGAAAACATGGACATGTAGATCCTTATAAGGATCTACATGTCCTTGCCATTTAAAAAAATTTTCATTTCATCTTAAAAGTCTTATTATCTTTTAAATTCCAAAAATATTTAGAAAGCGAGGTATTATTTCTATAAGTATTATTGATGAAAGACAAAATACGTTGATACCACCTAGTCTTAAAAGAATTCTTAGTACTACCTATATACAATTTTTCAACCGTCGGATTCTCTATTGTAGAGATAGTACTTAAGTAAACAAGAGATTTAGTTAAACATTTGTTTGGCAATGAGCATTGGTCTGAATTCCTACAATTACATTGACTAGTATCATTAATAATATTTATTTTGGAATGTGCATTATGATCCAGATTTTAACAATTGGTTTAAAATTTTATTATTGTGTAACTTTATAATGTTAAGATTATTGGTGCAGCTATAACTTAGTTTTAATGTGTTCCTGTTAGATATTTTACTAAGAGGGTTACTTTTAGGGAAATGTTTATCAAAATAAATATTTCCCTAAAAGTAACCAGACAGGAATCGAACCTGTATCTTACACGGAACAGCCATATTGCCTGACGTGCTATACCATTTATCTACGGAGGACAAATTTTCTATGAAATTTCTCGGACTTTCAGGCCGGTAAAGGTTGATATGGGTTGAATAAAATTTAATGGAAAGTGTTCTGTCATCAGTTTAAAAAAAAATCTCTAAACAAAATAGATTTTGTTTGTATCGTCATTTATATATATATATATATATATATATATATATATATATATATATATATATATATATATATATATATATAAAATATGAAATGGACTAAGTCCGACAATTATTTTAATAAATTATTTTTATAGATACAAATGCTCTGTTTATAATAAACAGTATTAACAACCTTAACCGACAGCTAATACGGACCAACCTCGAATATCTTTGATATACGGTTTGATCTCCGGAGTCGATCCGTATTAGCTGTCGTCGCTCCTGGATATTGGCTTTCTGTTTGAAAACTCACTTTCGGTCGATGATTCATCTAGAGGAGGTGACGACGGTGCAGGTGTCGGTCTACTACTTTCGTGGAGAAACTATTTGAGATTCGTGAAGTTTGCCAGAGTGGGGAGGGTTCTAACTGAACAGGACAGGGAGCCAAAATCTTGGACAGATACAGTCGATCGTCTTCCGTCAGGATACTTTATGTTGGCAAAAGTCGGATTGCTATCAATTACTTAACTTTCTCTACTAAGGGGTCGCTCTTGCTAATACGGGCAATCCGTCTTAAAAGTACTGGTCCAGGTCTCATTAACCAAGATGGGAATGAGCTCCCATGAGTAGCCGTAGGATAGGTCCCTTAAAATCAATACTGATACGTTCCATAGGTGCAGTAGCTTTTATCAGCCTACCTTCGGGAGGTCGATAGAACTGGGGTTTTAACTCAGCACAAAATCTGCATGAAGTGCATATTTTTTTAACGTCTTCAGTAGAAAAGGTGAGATTTCTTGATCTTACAAACGGCAGGAGTCTCTATACCCCTGGATAGCATAATTCCTTGAGTAAATCCTCAAGAGTAGAACCTTGAGAATTTCCAGTCACACAATAAACACGACTAAAAGCATCCATAGTGACGTTACTCTCATCAGGTCGATATTTGGTATCTAAACTTAGCTCCACTCGCTGATTTTGGCATTTTTTAAATACTTTTGTACGCCTTCGATTATCGTACATATACGACACTGACCTGGCATCGGTATATAACTTGAAGCGGCATCGCGACAAAAGATACATCCATTTACGCATTGCAGTGATTATCGCCAAAGTTTCTTTCTCGATTACATTATACCTGTTTTTTCCTTCCTTGGAGTGTTTTCGACATAAATGCGACATGCATCCCATTCTGATTAAATACAGTGTAACCCGGATATAAGAGACCCTGATATAAGAGAAACCGGGATATAAGAGAGATTTTCTCTGGTCCCAAATTAGAGCCTGTGTTAATGTATATATAATAGACCAAACCGGGATATAAGAGAAACCCGGATATAAGATACTTCTTCTCCGGTCCCGACAACTCTCTTATATCCGGGTTACAGTGTATATAGATATAGCATTATCCGAAGCATCATATTCTTCAAGATCCGACATAGTTGCTTTGCACAGCTCGGATTTTAGGGATTCAAAAGTGTGGAGAGCTTGTTTATTCACTGGGAACCGATCGACTTTAACTATGGGACGTAATTTATCTAAAACTTCAGGTATCCATTTTGCGTAATACGCAAACAATCTCCTGACCCTTAAGTGTTCTCATCGTTTTTTTTAGGGGGGGGGGGTCTTGTAATGGCTTTATCCGTTCTAGGCCAGGTTTAATGATGCCATTTCCCACACAATATCCTGAAGTATTCAGTGTTACCTTCCGAATAGTTTTGGCGGCATTTAAGGTTAATTTTTTTTTTCTTTACGACTTTCAGATATTCTTCGACATTCTTTTGCTCTCTTTCAGTCTGACCGCCAATGATAGTATTATCAAAATAAGGTAGAGTACCTTTAAGATTTTTTTATGATCTTTCCTATTAGTACTCCTTGGCTTGCAATTCGCAGCTAATATTGTTGTTTGCAAAAGCCGGAGAGGAAATAGTAAAAACGTCAGCTTCGTTATTCTTCCGTGCTAAATCCAGGGCTTAAGCTTGATCGTAAGCTGTCAGCAAATCCAATGTTTTTATTTTCCAGCCGTCTTTGACATATAACCGGAAAAGCAATACACTAATAAAAGCGCCTTGCGTAGCTTCGTCCCCTACATTGTTTGGCTGTACGATCTTTGAAATCACTGTGAAGTCTTAGTTTTTGGAGACCCCTGAAGAAACTCAAATTTTCGTTAGGTTCCTGTTTGCTTGTAGCAAGTAAATGTCATGTAAAAATTTGGTTTGGGGTTTTAATAAAAATGACGGTGTCGTTGTCTGGACAAGTATCGATAAACTCTAATGCCGGAAGGCTGACACTGATAATCAGGACTCTAACCGTGTTAGAATTTTTTTCCTCGTAATCATCGATATAGTTCGTAAAAACTATACACCAATGACGCCATTCTTTTGCTGCAATGGGTGAGCTAGGATCAATGTCTAGGCTTTTAGGAAGCTATACTATATTCGAATTAGATTCAGCCATTAGCCTAGTTGAGTGAATTGTTGTAAGTCTTGGTGTCTGAAGATAGACTTGACATGAATCCAAGCCTCAGTTGTCAAGTACAATATATTTATTGTATATAAAAATACAATTGTGGCACAAGGCCGAAAAAGGGGGGTGAAGGCTGGTCTTCACTAACTATACCATACCTCGCTAATTTGATTCACGACCCATTCACTCATTACAATTTGCACATTCACCACAAGAACTCGGACATCGCCAACCAATCCTTCATACACCATAATACCACATCCTCTCAAGGTGGGCACCTACAAAACGCGCCCCATTTCATTATCATAAAGAAGATGAAAAAATGAGTAGGAAGGGAGATGAGCCCAATAACAAACTAAAAATTAACACAAAGTAAACTTAAACATAACAGATGTTAGTAGGGCCCGTCCAACCCTAAAAAAGGAGAGTCCGCTGTATTCTGCCCATTGGACAGAATCAAGAGGCTCTATCGCTAAGAGAGTGGAAAAAGGAGAAAATATACACGAACATGGGAAAGAAAAGGCTGACCCAGTCGAGATAAAATGGTGCCAAAACAAACTGGGGAGGTTGAGAATCTCAACTTGGATCATAACCAAAGAGATAGCCGGGAACAGGCCAGGAACAACACTCACTCGCATTAACTAGGTACACAAGAGTTTGTTTAACCTAACCAAGGGGAGGGCTCCACATGAAACCACCCCGATGTGACATAGCTTGATTTAAAAGAGAAAATCAAGGTTAGCCGCGTTCAATCGAACCAAGCTCGCCTCTTTCACCCACTTTTCGCTGAAGACTGTCGAATGCAAGCGTTTTCTATCAGTTCTAATCTTCATCTTGAGCTGATGCTCAAAGAATCGGATCACATCCTGATGAGAAAGACGTGTGCCTCGAAAGACCTCCTCCAATCGCGTTGTCCAAATCACCATTCGGGCCGTGGCCAGCAGCGTAAGAAACACCATCCGTTTCACCCCGGAATACGGGGGCGACACATTGTCATACGCGTATGCGCGATCAATGGGCACGAGCTTTTCGGGAACAAAACAAGCCGTCAACTCGCCGACACGGTCCCATAATGGACGGACCCGGAGACAATGGTAGAACGTGTGCGAAGCCGTTTCTTCCAGACCAGACCCCGTTCACAGTCTGGCAAATCCGCCAAGCCCTATATGAAGACCTTGTCATTGAGAGGCAGCCGATTCCGAGCCAACCGCCAGGTAAGCGAAAACGCAGGGTTACTGAGGTAATGCGTTGCTGGCGCCCAAGACCAGTAAGAGCGAAACTCATCTTCTGACACGTCGAGCCGCTCACGGAGGAAATCCTTCGAGTCCTCCTCCACTAGAAGATGATAGAAGAACTTCCTAGGCTGTGAAAGGTCATTGGACCGAGGAATGGCCAACAAGACCAACCAACACTCGCGAAGGAAATCCGATTGATCCCGGGGTTTACGATGGCGCTCAACCCGCGAGATGGGGGGACTGATAAGTAAGGAAAAGGGACGCGTCCCTAAAAATCCCCACCATAATCGAATCTCCTGTCAATGCGCGGCGTAGGAAAGCTAACATCGAGTCGTCACAGAGGGGAAGTACGGACAATCGATAAAGGACAAGAGGGAAAACGTAAGTGGCACACGCCTCCGCCCTGCCCTTCAGGGACAACCTCCGTCGACGCCAAGTCTGACCGGCCGCGTCGACCTTTGCTCGTACTTCAGACCAGTTTTTCTCCAGCTGGAGGTCGGGTCCAAAGCACACTCCAAGAATGCGGACAGGACCGTACGTCCAACCGAAGGGCCCCGGAAGATCGACCATCTTTCAGGCACCTAACCACAAGCCGGACAAAGACCATTGGAAGCCGCTCGAGCGCTCGCTATCCTTCATTTTATGAAGGGGACGCGGGAATCGGGTCGACAGACGAGTCTGTGCACAACGTCCGTGTCAGGCGGAGTGGGGGGGGGGGGCTGAGAATGCCACACTTGGTGTGCCACAAACTCGCCTCGAGATTAGCTTTCCTACGCTGCGCATTGACAGGAGATTCGATTATGGTGGGGATTGTTAGGGACGCGTTCCCTTTCCTTACTATCAGTCCCCCCATCTCGCGGGTTGAGCGCCATCGTAAACCCCGGGATCCATCGGATTTCCTTCGCGAGTGTCGGTCGGCCTTGTTGGCTGTTCCCCGGTCCAGTGACCTTTCTCGGCCTAGGAAGGTCTTCTATCGACTTCTAGTGGAGGGGGTCGCGAAGGATTCCTTGCGTGAGCAGCTCAACGTGTCGGAGGATGTTTCGCTCTTACTGGTCTTGGGCACCAGCGGCGGATTACCTCAGTAACCCTGAGTTTTCGCTTACCTGGCGTTTGGCTTGGAATCGGCTGCCTCTCAATCACAAGGTCTTCCTATTGGGCTTGGCGGATTTGCCAGACTGTGAACGGTGTGTCCTTGATTTAGAAGAAACGGCTTCGCACGCCTTCTACCATTGTCTCTGGGATCTCCCCTTATGGGACCATGTCGGCGAGTTGACGGCTCGTCTCGCCCCCGAAAAGCTCGTGACCATTGATCGCGCATATACGTGTGACAATGTGTCGCCCCCGTACTCTGGGGTGAAACGAATGGTGTTTCTGACGCTGCTGGCCACGGCTCGAATGGACGACGTGACAGGAGGGTCTTGCGAGGCAATCGTCTTTCTCATCAGGATGTGATCCGATTCTTTGAGCATCATAATGAAGATTAGAATTGATAGAAAACGATTGCATTCGACAGTCTTCAGCGAAACGTGGGTGACTGAGGCGAGCTTGGTTCTTTTGAACGTGGCTAGCCTTGATTTTCTCTTTTAGGTCAACCTATGTCACATCGGGTTAGGTTAGGTTAGACAAGTACCTAGTTCATGTGAGTAAGTGTTGCTCCTGGCCTGCTCCCGGCTATCTCTTTGGTTATAACCGAAGTCGAGATTCCCAACCTCCCCAGTTTCTTTTGACCCCTTTTTTTATCTCGACTGGGTCAGTTTTTTCCTTCCCATGTCCGTGTATAATTTCTCCTTTAACCACTCCCTTAGCGAGAGAGCTTCTTGATTCTGTCTCCTGTGCAGAATACAGCGGCCTCTCTGTTTTGAGGGTTGGGCGGGCCCTACTAACATCAGTTATGTTTAATTTGATTTGTGTTAATATTTTAGTTTGTTATTGGGTTCATCTCCCTCCCCTCTCATTTTTCATCATAGAATTTTAAGTATTTATTATCATTAAATTTTTATGGCATGGGGCGCGTTTTGTGGGTCCCCCTTGGGGGAATGCGGTATTATAGTGTATGAAGGATTGATTGTTGAAGGATGAGTTTTTGTGGTGAATGGTCAAATTGTAATGAGTGAATGGGTCATGAATCGGATTAGCTAGGTATAGGATAGTTAGTTAAGACCAGCCTCAACCCCTCCCTTTTTTCGGCCTTGTGCCACAATTGTATTTTTTAATACAGTAAATAATGTCAGAACTTCAACCCTGACCTTTTCTGATTGGTATTTGCCGCCTGACTGTTTTTTGGACTTTACGCTTTTTTGATTTTATTACCGTCCTTTTTGTGTTTTTTACGACTGTTTTGAAAAAGATTTTGATTTTTTCTTTTCCCTTTTTACCCCCCCCCCACCATTTTTATTTTTACGCCTTTAATTTTGCTCTTTTTCTTTTAGTTTTCTTTTTGATTTTAATTTTCTTTAATTTCTCTTTTAAATATATTTTATTTTTTAACCTTTTCACTTTATTTTTTTACGACTGACTTTAATTTCTTCTTTACGTGTTATTTCTATATTTGTTTCTTTCCTTTTAATATCCTAACTCGTCACTGAGAATAACGTAGGAAGGACAAGCTTAGCGACGGACTAGTGCTAAACCTCGACTTCACATCAATGGCGTCGCCGATAGGATACCAGATTTTGTGGATGCATGGATTCGCTGTTTTTCTGCAAGTGCGATTAGTAAAAAGCTGAAAGACGACAAGGAGAAGGAAGGCGAAAATGAAATTATGGATTTATTCTTGGCTATAGCTGGATGCGAGGCGATAATGAAAGTCTCCACCATGGCATATCCCACAAACTTGGAAGACCTGACTTTCGAAAAAATAAGTCAGATTATAAGGAGAAATATGAGACCAAAAAAAAATGGCTGGTAGTGGCAGAAAGAACGAAGTTCATGTCGATGAAACAAGAAATTGACGAACGAATTATAAAATATCTACACCGTCTACGAAGTGCGAGTAGATATTGCGAATTTGAAAAACTCGGACAAGACGGACAGACTATTGAAGAGGACTTGATTCAATTAAGGTTAATTGAAGGTATGTGCAATGCATCACACCGATATAAAATAATGGAACAACTACAAATAGGAAATATGTCTTTAAATACATGCATTGACTTTATATAGCAACAAGAATTAATACAGAAATACAACCATCATAAAAGTCAACCCAGCGAACAAATATTCGCTGATACGTACATGTTAAAAAAGATAAGAAAAGGTTCGTATTGTGGACGTGAACACGAAATAAAAAGGGAAAAATGCCCAGCATTTGGAAAAACCTGTACAAATTGCTTAAAAAAGAACCAATTTCAAGCAGTATGCAAATTCAAAAAGAAAACCGTTGAAAGAGTTGAAGAAAACAAAACCAATATGGAAGTCTTCACACTAAAAGATAAGAATATAGAAAAAATTGAACAAAAGAAAAAAGACATTATATTAAAGGTTAAAATTAACAACTGCAATTTAGATATGCAAATTAATACTGGGAGTGAAGTAACGCTGATACCAAAAAAATTTTGGGAACGCATTGGAAAGCCACCTTTACGAAAGAGCAGTTTACAACTCCCCCAATTTGATGGGTCGGTCATAAAAACTTTAGGATACTTTGAAGGTTCCTTGGCGTTAGAAGATAAATTTGAAGTAATACCTATAATTGTCACAAGTTGTAAAAAGAACCACGGACTTCTTGGAAACGACGTGCTTAACATAAATTCTACCAAATTAACTAATGAGATAAAAATGGAAAAAATCGGAAAGTTAAAAAACTATAAAGCGAGTTTAAAATTAAAAGAAAATGTCTCCCCCTCTTATTATGAGGCACGAAAATTACCAGTACATTTGTTGCCATTAGTAGTAACAAAACTACGAAAATTAATAGAACAAGACCTTCTAGAACATGTTCCCCCTGGGGGTAGCAAGTGGGCATCACCCATTGTAGTGCTGAGGAAGACAGATGGTGATTTACGTATTTGTGGAGATTACAAAATAGGCGTAAATCACAAATTCTGTTCGGATTCATATCACATACCGAATGTTGAAGTTGCATTACATTACTGGAAAGAATGAGCGTTTTTACAAAAGTAGATTTAAAAGCGGCATACCACCAAATGCCAATAGACGATAACTTCAAAGAAGTAACCACGATAAATACGCCAATAGGGTTACTAAGATGGAAAAGGATGCCATATGGAATAAAAACCGCAAGCGCCATATTTCAAAGGGCCATCGAACAGGTTTTAGAAAATATGAAAAATATGATTTGTTACCAAGACGATATATGCATAGGAGCTAATAATGAAAAGGAATTAAAAAAGAAAACCGACATAATCTTGAATAGATTAAGAAATGCTGGAATGACAATAAATGAAAAAAATGTGTAAGCAATTGTAGTAAAATATCTTTTTTAGGTTATTCCATTTCAAAAGAAGGTATATCACCAGATCAAGCCTTGATAGAAAAATACTAAAAGTAGCTACACCTACAAATAAAAAAGAACTGGAGTCTTTTTGGGGATTGGTGAATTTTTACAGGCGATATTTACCAAAATACACGGACTTGACTGAACCGTTTGCAAATTTAAGAAAAAAGAATGTTGAATTTATTTGGTCAGAGGAACAACAAAAAGCTTTTGATAGATTAAAAGTAATTATGGCAAAGAAACCAGTAGTGAAAATGTTTGATCCAAAAAAGGACATGACGTTAACCACAGATGCAAGCGAACATCCAATATCGGGAATATTATCACAATAATGACATCCGGTAATGTATTTATCAAGAAGACTAACGGACACCGAATTTAATTATTCAAATATAGAGAATGAAACATCAGAAGACGAAATAATGCAGGATCAAGTGGGCCAGAATGAGTTTGAAAGTTCGGACGAAGATCAAATAATGCAAGAAAATGCCTATGATTACAGCTTAGCGCGGGACAGATCTAGGTCTCCCAGAGAAAGAAATACGGGAGAATGAGAGGTAGAGCAAAGTAATGAAACTATCATGAGAAGAAGTACAAGAACTACTAGAGGTATAAAACCTATACGTTTCAGGGAGATGCAGTGACACTGGCAAATTAATATGCCTAATTTGCATAAGTGCAAGAGAAAGCCTATATAACTCGTCACTGAGAATAACGTAGGAAGGACAAGCTTAGCGACGGACTAGTGCTAAACCTCGACATCACATCATATCCTTTAAGTTTTCCGTGTTTTGTTTTTAAAATTTTTCTGTGCCATATTTGTTCTAATTTGTCTATTTATTTTCTTTTGTTTATTTGTTTATCGGGTTAACTCGCTTTCGTAGCGTCAACCATTTTGTTTTGTGACTAGCTCGGTCTATTGTTGTAAGTTTCGTATTTTCTTTGTATAAAGTTTTCCTTTTTCTTTGTCTAGCATTTTCGTTTTTGTGTTTTCTTTTTAAAATTTATTGTTTCGCCTCTAGGCGAACTTTGTTCCTTTATTTTACGTGAACCTTGTTTTATTTGTTCTCTTTCGTCATTTGATTTTTTATGTTTTTGTATTTTTTATTAGCTGTCTCGCTTTCGGGCGAACTTTGTGTTTTTATTTTTTTTTGTCTGTCATCTGCTTTTATTTTTAGTTTCGCCTGTAAGGCGTAATTTATTAACCATTTCCTCCCTCTTTCCCCCTCCCCTTCCCTTTAAAATGGAAAAAAAGTACCTTCTTTCGTAGTTGTAAAAAAGAAGCCTAAAATGGCTTCCTTCAGGAGATCAGTGAGGAAGCATCTTTTTAACCAGAAAAAGACCCGCCTGATAAGGATGACATTGAGGAGTACCCAGTTTTATCTAGTATTCCAACAAACGAAGAAATTGTAGATGCTTTAAAAAAAGCTTCTAAATCTATGGAGGCCGAAAAGAGCCATAACGTAGAATCTAGTAAAGACAACTCCAGTGATAATGCAGAGGCCGGGGAATCGCCATCCTAAATGCATTATCGATATTGCGGAGATCTTGGAGCGTGCCAAGAGTTACGCACACCTTGTGGTGGAAGGTGGGCTCTTGGAGGATCCAATTGAACTTAAGAAAATCGACAAAAGAATAGTGTCCGTTTTCGTCGTCGACAAGCGTTCGCGCAAAATTTGTCGCTCGACGAAAGACACAGTGGTGAAAACACTGGAGTCCTTGGGATTTAAGCCTCTTCGAATCGTTATGTGCAAGGGCTTTTTCGTGTGGGACGTGCTGTTACCCACCGCCGAGGACTGCGTAAAAGCAACAAGCAGAGAACTAATCACAAAGTATTTAATTCTCCGAACAGAGTACGAGGGCAGGCGAAGAACCCTGTAGCAGTATATGAGGTCACTTCTCTAGTTATCAGGGAGCACCTGGCCGCTTTCTTGTCCCAGTACGACGAAATTCTGGGTGCTTCCTGACTGGGGGATGGAGCTTCGATATTATGCTAGATCGTAAGGCCTTCGTCTTCATCTCCAACTGTCTTGATGTTGGTGGGCTGAAGCTGCCGATCATCGTGACCGTCCGTAAACCAGTCTGTTGGAAGTGCGGAGAGACTGGTCACCTCTCCTCTTCCTGTCCAGAGAAGAAAGCCTCCGGAAGTCATGCCCCAGTCGACCAAACTTCCCCTCAGACCGAGTCTTTAGAAACCGCCTCGCCTGTAATGGGCATGCCGGCTACTGGGACCGGAGTGGTCAAACCCCCGGTTGGGCCATAACCAAAGCCCCGAAGAGCCTTCTTCCACTGCAAGTGCAGTTGAGGAGAAGGAAGAAGGGGAATGTCAGGTTGCCGACAGGGCCAGAGGGATGCGTCAGACAGCGGGTCCTAGGACTAAAGGCACATACAGTCCCACTTCCTCTGACAACAGTAAGGGCGACGCTCTGGCCTCAATACCAAATATTCAGCAACTACAAAAGGAATACCACCCAGGGTATGAGAAATCCGAAAAAATTAAAGACCTCAAGCTAAAGCTTGCACATTCACTGCACAGTCTCCTCAACCCTCTACATCCCGTCAGCAAAAGTCCTCCTCTTCAAAGAAGGCCACTCCCTCCACATCCTCCGACCCTCCACTTTCTCCCCATGCCTCAACCTCTTTTTGTAGAGAGAAGTCATCACCTGCCTCTCGTTCCATTTCTTTTTCCCAATCCCCAATCCCTCTCAGTAGAGACCCTAGCCCTTTTAGACAATCATATACACCCAGCCACACCCCCAATCCTTCTCCCATTAAATCCCTGGAAATTCCCCATCTATAAAACAAAAGGCACAGTAGCCCCACGCATGATTCAACCGCAAACAAAACCAAAAAAAACAACAAAAAAACACACATTTACAATCCCGGTTCAGACGTCTGCAAAATATCACCAATTCAAGCTGAGAAAACCAGAGATTATGGTAACGGGATTAAAAATTTAAAATACCTGTTATCTATCAAGCAATTTGGTGACAAGCACATTGAAGAGCCGCATAATTTCCCAAACGCACAAAGGGTGCTAACAGTTATAAGGACTGAGACAGGGGCAAAACAAGTTTGGTCAATGATGGATGAAGCTATTGCTTTTAAAATGACCCCACCCATTGCTATCGTCCAGAACGAGAAATTGAGAAAAATAAAGAAATATTGTGCTGGGAGGGTCCCGGTTTTTGTTCACGCCTCCCTCTATAGAGCACTAAAATTAACATTCCCCTGGGATATCGGCGGAATCTCCCAAGACGGTACCATCAAGACTGAGATGGGCCATGGGTCTATGGGGGAGGCTGTCGGTATGCTTGTTCCGACCATGTTCAATTCAGGAAAGCAACCCTAATTGGTCTTTAATATGGCTCTCTGGTTAGCAAGTGTAAATGTCCGAGGCCTGAGGTCGGAGTCTCGCAGGGCGAGGGTCTCTCACGACCTTCAGCGTATCGGGGTGAATGTTTGTTGTGTGCAAGAGACCCAGTTTTCTTCTCATGACCGTGCGGACGTGCTGTCTAACGGATTTTCCCTTTATTCAGCATGTTTTGATGGTCGTTCGAGGGTTGTCTCTTGGCTAGTGAGCAAGTCTTTGAAGGCTGCATGTACTCTTGTCTTTGTAGATCCGGCGGGCAGGCTTTGCGTGCTGGATGTTACCATAAAGGATAAGGCTCTGCGTCTCATTGGGGTTTATGCGCCCAATAACCATTCTGAGCGGCCTGCTTTGTTTCGGCGGATCAAGCCGTTCTTGATGACATCTCGTCGGGTAGTTTTAGCGGTGGATTGGAATGCCGTCCTTTACCCCGATATAGATCGTATAGGGCAAAATCAGGGTACTAACAACCGGGATGTGAAACCATTTCGGGACTTTATCGACGGTTTTGATCTTGTCGATAAGTACTGGAATGAGGACCCTCGGGAGGTAGCATGGACTTGGACAAATAGTGGCAACTCGGCTCCTGGGACGCTTGCTAGCTACCTCGACCGAGTCTTTGTTAGGAGAGTCGATGTAGGGCTCTTAGGGTGTCCAAGTTTCCATTATATAGTTTATTCGGATCATAGGCTTGTCCGGGTCCGTGTAAACTTAGATAAGCATAAGGTTAGGTTGGCTGGTTACTGGAAATTAAATTGTTCATTATTTGGTGAGCAGGATTTCCGGGACCAGCTGCTACTAATGATACAGAGGGAATTGACAGGGGCGGTTTCAGGGAACGCCTGGTGGGGTAAATTAAAATCCAAAATTAGAACGTTTGTTGCCGATTTTAGTCGTCGACTCAATCTAGATAGATTAGCGACGCAAACGGCTTTAGAACAAAAAGTTGATCGGGCAGTGAAATCCCGTGATATTGGGGAAATAGCCTTAGCTGAGGCAGGGTTGTCCTCCTTGCTTATCAAGAAGGATCAAGCTCTGGTAGTTAGAGCTAGATTAAAAAGAATGTCCTCTGAGGCGACGAATATGGCCGCTGAAGGAAAATCGGAGCGCGTCTCGGCAACATATCGCGTGCGTCACATTGCCGGATAAGCGGACCGTCACTACAAACGCGGGCATATGCGAGGCCTTTCGGGATAACTTTCAGGAACTTTTCACCAGGGAGCCCGGTCTGACACCTGCTCAGTTCGACGCCTATTTAGCCGACTTTCCCTGCCTCGAGGCAGCTGAAGCAGCTGGGTGAGAGTGTCCCATCACAGAGTCGGAAATCTGGGAAGCGCTGAAACAGGTTGACCTGGATAAATCTACGGTTTTGTTCCTTTGCTGGAACTGATTTTCAAGAAGTGGATGAAGCAGGATTCTATACCTCAACGCTTCACTAGGGGTGTGATTAAGTTGCTGCGTAAGGACAAGTACGGTGGAGATGGGTTAAACAACTTTCGCCCTTTAACCATGTTAAACACAGAGTTAAAGATTTTGGCGAAGATCTTAGCCAACCGTTTGCAGCTTGTCCTGTCGAGTCTGATTGGCTCCGAACAGACTTGTGCTGTGAAGGGCAGGACTATTCAGGACAACCTTCATATCGTACGCTTGATCTTAGAACAAGTCGACAGTGAAGTCGCGCTGATCAATTTAGATCAGTCCAAGGCCTTCGATAGGGTTGACCATCGTTTTCTGGAGGATGTCCTTTCGGCGGCCGGTTTCGGACCCGACTTTCGCTCCTGGATCCGACGTTTGTATGAAACTCCCGGAGCGCTGGTGGAAGTGAATGGGGTAAGATCGGATCCTTTTGTATTGTCTCGCTCCATTCGTCAAGGTTGTCCGCTTTCGCCTTTGCTTTACGTTCTTGCGTTGGAACCATTCTTTCGCAAGTTAAAGGCGAATCCGGTCCTGCTCGTAATTTCCTTGCCTGGGGCTAAGACCTCAGCCAGGTATTCTGCCTATGCTGATGACATTTCGGTTCTTGTGTCGAGCAGTGGTTATGAGATGGTGACAGGGGCCAAGATCAACTGCGATAAGTCTGTTGGCTTGCGGTTGGGTGCGTGGAAGGGAGTTTCTCTTCCCGGACCTTTTCTCTGGACGGATGGGCCGGTCAACATACTCGGCGTCTGGTTCGGTCCTGATCTCCAGTTGGAAATGAAATGGTCGGAGGTACTAGGGAAGGCCGAGATCGCTATTAATCTGTGGTCTCGGAGGAAGCTTTCCATGAAGGGGAGGGCGGAAGTATGTGTTCTACACATCTACCCGATTCTCCTTTCCCGACTCTCTGTACTTCCGCTTCCGTATACCACACTATTAGTCATTAGTAAGGCTCTTGTTCTCTTTCTTGTGGAGAGACAAGGCCGCTATGTTATCTCGGGAGATCTGTTGCCATTCATCTGAAGGTGGTCTGGTATGACTAGCATTGAGATTCGTCAATATATGCTTCACATCGCCTTCTTAGACCGAATGTGTCGCGAATCGGATTAGGGGGCGCCTTCTGGAAGGAAGACTTCCGTAGAAACTTCTCATCCCTGAGAAGTGTGCACTCGAGCGAGGAGGAGGCCCGCCGTTTACCCCGAGCCGAATGCTCCTCCAATCGTGAATGTCGTATTGCTATGAAGCGCCTCTTATGGGCGTCGGATGGTCTCTCCAACGTCCAGGCGTTGTCTCGTAGGGCATTGTATCAACTATTAGTCAGGGGGTCCGTTCAGGATGATCTGATTGACGAGCTCGGTCTTACGAAGCAGGAGGCTCGCTCGATATGGCCTTGGGCGCCTGGGTTAAAATACCTCAATAACGATGAGGCATCACTCACCTGGCTGGTGATTCGTGGGGCCCTCTGGGTCGCCAAAAAACTTTGTTTAGCGGGCTTGGAGAAATCTCCACACTGCCGACGCTCTATTGGGAATGTCGAGACCATTGGTCACGCCTTCTTTCATTGCAGGGTTGTAGCGCCGTTGTGCAATTTTGTTGAAGGCCTCATGGTCCGCATGCTGCAGGGAAAGTTCTTTGTCCTCGAGGCCAGTTCTGTTTGTAGCAATGTGGTGACGCAGATGACGAAGGCTGAACAGTATGTGTTCTTTTGCTTACTAGATGTTATGAGAGTCGTGATTTGGACGATACGTCAGAAGGAATTCTATGATGGCGAGAAGTTCACTTCTTCCCAACTGATCTTGTTCTTTAAGCACCAGCTTAAAGTCAAGATTAGGACGGAAAAGCGGCGGCTCACCTCATCAGAATTTAGCAAAAGGTGGGTGAATCTTGCGCGCTTGTGCCGAGTAAAAGGAGCTGACCTGGAGTGGCATTTCGATTCCGGTTAGGATCAGGATATTGTTTTCCTGGGTTGAACTTGGGCCACCCATCCCTGGTTTTAGGCAAGAGTGGGTTTTTTGTATTTGATTCTTTAGTTTTTCTTTTCTTTTTCTGTAAACGTAGCTCGGGTGTGTTTGCTCGTTGGCCTTTTTTTCCTTTAGTTTTAACTCCCCATCCCCTCCGTCGTTAGGTGATCAGTGATGTTAGTTCTCTGGTGGATGTGGGGCGCCTTTCGTTTCGTGTGTGTGTTTTTCGTATTTGTTGTATCAGAATGAGTGCGTGTCTGCGTGCTTGGGATGGATAAATGTTCTCTATGTTTTTTATAGTCCCGCATCGATTTCGTCCAGTTAACTAATATTTCTGCCACATTTAAGGTTTGTGGGTTTTTTTATTACTAACACGCTTTTGTTTAGTTTCTTGTAAATATTTTATAACCATATTGTATATAATCATTGGGGTTTTTTAACTTGTTGTTTTTTATTCCCCTCCCCTCACTTGACAACGATTTGTACATATGGGATCAATTTAGGATTTTCATTGAGACAATGAGGTATTTTGGTGGATGTAGAAAGAAAGGTAAGTATAAATGTGTTGTTTTGATGTTAGGATTATTGTTTTGTACGATTGGGTCAGTGGCTGTGGCTAGCTAAGTTTAATAATTAAGACAAATGATGACCGTTCTTTTTCCCACCCACTTTTTCGGCCTTCTGCCACATTTTGTGTATTTTTTACAGGATTAAATATTGTCAGAACTTCAACCCTGGAGTGTCGACTGCTTCACTGTTCGTTTTAATTTTACGTTTGTCAAGATAAAGTTTTGCCGAGCGAGAATTTCGAAGAACTTTTGATTACCATTAAGTTAAGCCTTTTATTTTCGTTTTTTCTTTCTGTTATTTTGTGAAAGTTTTTAAATTTTTGACTTTCAATTTTGATTTTTCCATTTTCGTTTTCGCGTTTATTTTTCGTTTGTGTAAACTTTTAAATTTATTTTGAACATTTCTTTCTTTTTTCGACGTTTATTTTGTTTTTGCCAAGTTTGAAATTTTAAATTTATTTTGTACATTTTCTTTACAAGACTTTATTAAGTTCATTTAAAAAAAGAAAGAAAAAAAAAGAGAAAGAAAAAAGCATACATATATTTTTAGCCTCGCCATCATGGCCGACGGTTAGGAGGCACAAACAATGACAGAGCCAAATACAGTGACGCCGGAAAAAACGGCCTGGTCTGAAAAAAGGACCACGAAAGACTCAGCTTATTAAAATTAGCTAAGGACTAAATACGATAAATACGTGAACGGCAACGAGTTGCTAACCATACAAGAAGCAATAGATGCTGTCAAAACCAGAACCATTTCCCTGTTGACCTCCGACGTAGGAACTCGAAAGCTTATTGGGGTCAGCAGGGAAACAATGGAAGAGGCCCTGAAAAGCCTGCAGATTGGACCAAAAATTCTTGCAAGGAGGTCCAACGCACTATGGGACATTCTTCAGGCAACAGAAGAAGCTAAAAGGTTGGCTGGAAACACCTTAACAACAAAGTCAGTCCGTTTACAGACTGAATATATGGGGATGAGACGTCTCGGCTATTGTAAGCAAAACGGGGATTGCCACTGGTGACTTCGTGATATATGCTACTTTGACAAGGCAAAATTTTCAGATCTGATCAACGATTTTGGACTCGTTGATAGATACCGGGTCGATCACCCCGGGGGGAAAATGTGGACGTGGGCTCTTAGTTGGCCTTCTGACAAGGTGGTTAGCTACCTTGACAGAATGTTTGTTAGAGGAGCCGACGTAGACTTGATAGATTGTCCCACGTTCCACTGGGTAGGGTATTCGGATCACAAACTTGTTTGTGCCCGGATGGCGTTAGATCGTAGGCCTAGAATGGCTGGTTACTGGAAGTTCAATCTGTCCTTGCTAGACAGGCGGGACTTCCAAGAGCAGCTAACTAGCTTAGTGCAGCGGGAGCTAGTGGGGGCGGTTATCGGGAATAAGTGGTGGAGATTAAGGATAGGATTAGGTCCGTCACCACTGATTTCAGCAAACGGCTCGCCCTAGATAGAGCTGAGAAGGTGAAGACGCTTAAGGCTAGTTTTTCCGGGGCGGTGGCTGGTGGGATCCCCTAGAGATAGACTTAGCTAAGGAGGTCCTGGAACGTTTGACTAGCGAGCGCTACATGGGCCAGGTAATCAGACATAGGTTAAATAAGATGTCTTCCGAAACTATGAACATTGGTGCAGATCTGCACAGGGAAGAGATTCGTCGAGGTTCCGATCGTTACATTTGTGACGTCAATTCCCCGGAGGGACATACTCTTCGGGCCACTGACGACATGTGCGAAGCGTTTCGGCGGCATTTCGAGAGCCGCTTTACCAAGGAGCCTGGTCTCCTTGAGGAGGAGTCTCGCTGACTTTCCTCGGCTTTCGCCAACTGAAGTGACTAGCTGCGAGGGAGAGATCACGGACGGCGAAGTCTACACGGCATTGAAGAAGGTAGGCAGAGGCAAGTCGCCCGGTCTGAATGGTTTGCCCTATGAATTGTACTTGAGGCTGTCGCACATCTTTGTCCCGATTTTGACTGTGGTGTTCAACAACTGGTTCCAGTCGCGGTCCCTCCCCAACATGTTGTCCAGGGGTGTGATCACGCTGTTGAAAAGGGCAAGGGTGTTGGGGGGAAACTAGACGATTACAGGCCCATAACTCTGCTAAACACAGAGTTAAAGATTTTGGCGAAAACTCTGCAGGAGCGTTTTTTAGTCAGTTGCCGAGTCTCTGCTGGGTCTTGAGCAGACTTGTTCTGTGAGGGGCCGAACAATTCAGAGCAACCTGCATCTGATCCGCACGATCATAGAGGGTGTAAAAGACGACGATGAGGCCGCGCTGATCAATTTAGATCAGTCCAAGACATTTGATAGGGTTGACCATCGCTACCTTGCTGCTGTCCTGCAGGCCCACGGATTCGCACTCGATTTCTGCCGCTCGATTAGCTTCCTGTATCGCTCCCCCAGTCCTGTGTCACAGGTGAACGGGAATCTGTCGGGCGCTTTTGCGCTGTCTAGGTCGGTTCGTCAGGGTTGTCCACTGTCGCCCCTACTTTATGCTTTGGCGTTGAAGCCTCTCCTTCGCCGGCTGATGGACAGGGCGTGCAGTCCGGCCCTACCCTACGCGAAATCGCCGTTCCTGGAGCGGCTCGAGCCAGGGTTTCCGTGTACGCCGATGACATATGTGTTTTCGTGCCGTCCCGCAGCGGCATTGAGGCGGTACTGAAGGCGCTTGATTGGTACGAAAAGGTGACAGGGGCCAAGATTAACCGCGACAAGTCGTCCGGCTTGCGGTTAGGTGCCTGAAATGGGGTCGATCTTCCGGGGCCCTTCGGTTGGACGGACGTCCTGTCCGCATTCTTGGTGTGTGGTTTGGACCCGACCTCCAGCTGGAGAAAAACTGGTCTGAAGTACGAGCAAAGATCGACGCGGCCGGTCAGACTTGGCGTCGACGTAGGTTGTCCCTGAAGGGCAAGGCGGAGGCGTGTGCCACTTACGTTTTCCCTCTTGTCCTTTATCGATTGCCCGTACTTCCTCTCTGTGACGACCATCGGAAACCGCTCGAGCGCTCGATATCCTTCATTTTATGGAGGGGACGCGGGAATCGGGTCGACAGACGAGTCTGTGCACAACGTCCGTGTCAGACGGGGGGAGGTCTGAGAATGCCACACTTGGTGTGCCACAAACTCGCCTCGAGATTGGCTTTCCTACGCTGCGTATTGACAGGAGATTCGATTATGTCGGGGATTGTTAGGGACGCGTTCCCTTTCCTTACTATCAGTCCCCACATCTCGCGGGTTGAGCGCCATCGTAAACCCCGGGATCAATCGGATTTTCTTCGCGAGTGTCGGTCGGCCTTGTTGGCTGTTCCCCGGTCCAGTGACCTTTCTCGGCCTAGGAAGGTTTTCTATTGTCTTCTAGTGGAGGGGGTCGCGAAGGATTCCCTACGTGAGGAGTCCGGCTTGTCGGAAGAGGAGTTTCGCTCTTTCTCGTCTTGGGCGCTACCGGCGGATTATCTCAGTGAGTTTTCGCATACCTGGCGATTGGCTCGGAATCGGCTGCCTCTCAATGACAAGGCCTTCATATAGGGCTTGGCGGATTTGCCAGACTGAGCGGTGTAGCCTTGGTTTAGAAGAAACGGCTTCGCACGCCTTCTACCATTTCCCCGGGTTCGCCCCTTATGGGTCCATGTCGGCGAGTTGACGGCTCGTCTCGCTCCCGAAAAGCTCGTGCCCATTGATCGCGCATACGCGTGTGACATTGTGCCGCCCCCGTACTCTGGGGTGAAACGAATGGTGTTTCTGACGCTGCTGGCCACGGCTCGAATGGTGATTTGGACGACGCGACAGGAGGAAGTCTTGCGTGGCAATCGTCTTTCTTATCAGGATGTGATCCGATTCTTTGAGCATCAGCTCAAGATGAAGATTAGAACTGATAGAAAACGATTGCATTCGATAGTCTTTAGCGAAAGGTGGGTGACTGAGGAGAGCTTGGTTCTTTTGAACGTGGCTAGCCTTGATTTTCTCTTTTAGGTCAACCTACGTCACATCGGGGTGCTTTCCTATGGAGCCCACCCCTTGGTTAGGCTAGACAAGCCTTGTGTACATAGTTAATGTGAGTAAGTGTTGTTCCCGGCCTGTCCTCAGCCACATCTTTGGTTATGATCCAGGTTGAGATTATATTTTCCCATAGCCGTATAATTTTTTATCCTTTTCCCACTCCCTTAGCGAGAGAATACAGCGGCCTCGCTGTTTTGAGGGTTGGACGGGCACTACTAACATCAGTTATGGTTAGTTTACTTTGTGTTGATTTTTAGTTTATTATTGGGTTCATCTCCCACCCCTCCCATTCTTCATGATTAGATTTTTATGTATATTTTATTATCATTAAATTTTTATGGCATGGGTGCGTTTTGTAGGTCCCCCTTGAGAGGATGCGGTATTATGGTGTATGGAGGATTGGAGTGGTGACGGATCGAGTTTTTATGGTGAATGTGGAAATTGTAATGAGTGAATGGGTCGTGAAACGGATTAGCTAGGTATAGGATAGTCTCGACCAGCCTCAACCCCTCCCCTTTTTAGGCCATGTGCTAAAATTGTATTTATATACAATAAATAAAGTCAGAACTTCAACCCTGGAGATATGCTAAACAAATCCACGCTAGTCAAAACTTTGACCTAACTACACCTTTCGCGCGCTAATTCTTCTGACTCAACAAACAGCACTTCGCTCTCTCAGGAACATTACTTGCAACATACTAAAGAAAGTGAATTAACCCACTACTAAAACAGTATTTGTAAATCTCAATCCAACATCAAGACAACAGCTAAAGGTATACAACTCTTACAAACTTTGAACAGTAACTTTAACAAACGCACACATACACACTAGTGACTGAACTCCTACAAAAGACATTTTGTAATACGATAAAACATCTTGTTTAATTTCATACACAAATCTTAACATCAAACCTACACACATTGAATTTCAGCATAATCCTTCTACATATTTTATTACAACTGGTCGCACTTGATTAGCAATATCTATCTTGATTGTGTATGTTCAGTTGATATAAATGAATGTTATTTGTTAAACCTTTAATCACGTTGTCCTCATTTTTGATTTCTCCTAAATGATTTTACCTTCAATGTTCTTATTTTTATATTTGTTGTGGATGAATGTCTTGTGGAAACCTACATTTCTAAGCCTTCTGATACGCAAAATACATTCGCCAGTCTGCAACAATTGAATAACCTTCTTGCAGGTTCAAAGAACCTGCAAGAAGGTTATTCCCCTGTTATATCGTAAAATATTTGAGCTTAACAACTTTAAAGAAATATTACAATAATAATCATAAATATGAAGACAGGTCATTATTTAAAGAATTAAGAGGGTACAAATGAAAAGAATAAAAATTGATAATTTCCCTGAAGTAGACATGTGTGAGTGCTTTATCGCCTCCCTATATTTTTTCTTCATTTATTTCGTTGACTGAAAAACAGCGTCAATCATTAACTTAAGAATCATGATTCATCAGAAAATTCAAATAGCGTCTCTGATATGTCTTTTTTCGTTTTACCTCGTCATCAAAGCTAAATATTATTTGTGAGGTATTGGCAAGGCGTAACGTTCGTGCTTACTAACAAAGGAACGAGTAGAATTATAATATGATATTATTTAACAAATGTGTAATCAACTTTATTTTCAATGACTGCAGCGCAACGAGAAGGTAAATTTTCAATTTTACATTTAAAGAATTCTAAGTTTTTCCAGAATAAATGTTTGGAGGACCTTTTAAAACTTCTTTGCTTCTGAACATCTTGCCAAAATGTTCGTGTGACCGAAACAAATGAAAATCTGTAGATGCAAAATCTGGTGAGTATGGAGGATATGAAAGAACCTCCTAGACTAACAATCTTATTGGGGTGGGTAGAGAGTGCCCTTGCATTGTCACATTAGAGTATAACATCATTTCTGTTTACCAAAGCAGGACACTTTCAATGTAATGCTTCATTTACTTGATCAAGTTGTTGACAATAAAAGTCTGCAGTTATTGTCCTTCCGTGTCCCACTAGCTCATAATGGGCAACACCTTTCATATTCCATCTAGCACAAAGCAAGAAATTCTGTAGACGGAGTCCTGGTTCTAAGTGCTGGTTTTTCCCTTTTGTGATAACCACTATCTTTTTCGTTTTCTGCTGACAGGCAAAACGCATTTCTCATCACCTGTAACAATGCGATGCACAAAAAAACATTGACATTAGCATTTCTGGTTAAAAGACCGCTGCAGATAGTGGAATGTTGTGTTTTGTTCTCAAGTGAAACCTCATAAGTATTCCAAATTCACTCTTTGCAAGTGTTCCCAATTAAACACCGGAATGTACCATAAACAACATACTGTATGATAGAAAAGATAAACTAATTCTAGACACAGTTTCCTGTCGTTCAACCTTGGTTCTGTCATGGTTCGCTGACTCATAATTCATAACAGCGAAATACGTTATTTTCCGAACAGCTTAAATACTTATCTATATTCAATTACTCTTTTTGCTAATACAGAAGAGGATTGGATATGTGAAATATGCTTCTTTTTGGTAGTGAAGAAGAGGTATGTATATATGAAATGCGCCTCTTTTTCAGCAAAAAAAGATTTTCTGGAAATAAAAGTTATTACATTTGTACATACAATAAAGTTTGGTTCGAACGCACAAAAGACAAGAAGTTAAAATAGACATTTTAATCGACAGGGTCGTCCGAAAGTCTTGTCACCCCTACATAATATAATTTTCTATTTCAGATGGCTGGCACGAAAATGATGGTATTCATACAGACCTCGATGTATGACAGCGTCAATGAAAGTGAATAAACTTAATCCAGTACATGTGTTTTGTATTACTTGTTCTTCTATTGTTTTCATTCTTTTTTGGTAGAAGGGGAAAAGAGTTTCGGACCACTTTGTATAATATTCTATTTTTCTTTTTTTTCTGTGGACGGGGTCGTTTCTTTCTTTTTGTTCTCTAAACCGTTTGAAGTTCGCTTCATGGCGTGAAACCTGAAGCTTTTGTGTCTCTGACATTGGATTGCGACTATATTCTTTGTCGGTTTTCTTATTGTAAATTATTTGCATCTTACTACATTTAAACAAACAAACAAACCCATACATTAAATGTCTATTCAGTGACATGGAAAACCTTGTCAATTATATATTTTTTTTATTTGTAGTCTCTTACTTCTTTAAATAACAACCAGCATTCATATTTATGATAGTTATTGTAATATTTCTTTAAAGTTTTTTAAGCTCAAATTATTTACAAGGGAAATTCCACGGGTAACTCGTAAATAGTTAGGAATTATGATTCATCAAAATATTCAAATTGGAAAACAGTGAATTTTTCATAGTTATTGTGAATTGGGAGTAGTTTGTTTGCTGTACATAACAAAACTGTATTAAACCTCGACTTTGTGCTATATTCGGTATGACAAGACAGTTTCATGTAAAGCTCTGAAATGTGCAATGTATACATCTTAACACAATGAAGTGGGGATGCATGGAACATCCATTATATGATTGCCCTGCACAGGAAGCTGTATAAAAAATACAATCTTCAAAAATTTAAATGCAACGTCAATCGCTATCTTTTATTGATTTGAACCCGGTTCATCTTTTATCCTTTCCTCACCCCCCCCCTATACTCAGTCTTTTCTCCCATTTTCACTCTCTGTAACCCCGCTGGCTACTGGTGGCACCCCCGTCTTGTTTGGGGTGAAATGATTAAAACAACAAAAATAAAAAATGTAAGATGGTGTAGTCATTATAGTAGGGTGTGTCGTTCTAACGGTGCAGCGGCAAAATAGTATACTTAAAATAATATCTGTAGATGTTGCCGACAAAAACGTTGCGATATTCACGCAGTAGCCGTGGATTTAACGAGCAAGAAGCTTCAGAAACTGTCATTGCAGCAGTCCTGACAGGGTAGGCAATCAGTGGTGTTCTTCTTTAAAGTTCTACAGCCTCCAAAGAAACGCCATGCCCGTCCTGGGTAAGACAATAAACTGCATCCGCATCCTGGGTAAGACGATAAGCTACATCCGACAGCAAGGCCTCTAATCAGAAGATTTTGAGGAGCTTGGCACCACCTCTTAATTGCTAGTGTTCTCAGGTCCACTCTGACCCTGGGTGGTAGCTGCTGTCACAGTCGCAGCTATGGTCAAATAGTTAACCCCCCAAAAGGGGTTAAAATACTATGAAAATATAAAAATAGGTTTTAATACTTGCAATACTTTTTGGAAAAAATATTTCTAGCAATACATTTTTGGAAAACAAAATATATTTCCAGCAATAAAAATCTTGTCGGCATTAAATAACCCATCGAGGTCGATATGCCGTAAAAAAAAACAAAGCAAAACAAAAAACGCCATGCTGCTGTTCAAAAGGAAACCCAGGCAATCATAGTGGCTTTGAGACACTAGAAACATTGTTTAACAGGAAAATAGTTTAAAATAATGATATATCTACATGTTACCCAAACAGCAGCATAAGAATAAGTTGAAAAATGATAAATATATTTAATTGGATAATGGAATTATCTTACTATGATTTCGATATTATTTATAAGTATGCTAAAAATAATGTTCCTACGGACACAATTTTGATGCGCCAAGATCCACAGATACTTTTAGATCTTGACAGATTTATGTCATCTCGATGCGATACTTTTTGCCATTTCGTGAAACCTAAAATCTTACCTTACTCGTTAGATGTGTCATAGAATCTTGTAGGTTTTGTGCCGAGTATAAACGAAGATTGTGTGTTATTATTGCTGCTAAACTTACTAAAGCTACCCAAAGCTTTGAGTGGCTAAACATTAACTTTAAATGATAGCTTCCTAGTGTTAATAATGACCAAAATTTCCTTTGAGTATTCTACAGAGTGTTCCAAATTCCATTGATAACCTTATAAATTTTATATTTATTTACCAAATGGAATCATGTTTCTGTATGTAACAATATATTATTAAGAAATTTTATTGGTCGAATTATGGAAGATGATGTCATGCAAATTTTCCCTGGTTGCTATTTCACAAGTGTTTATTTTCTGACAATTGTCGCGTGACTTTTGCTTTCCCATGTGCTAATATCGATTTGCTAAGCATAGATTAGATGTTGCACAAGACCTCAAGTATGGAAAGCCCAGTGAGGATCGAACTGAATTTCACTGTAGGACCATGGATTCGGGCTCAGATGGTAATTTTCCATGACAAACGCCAAGGAAAATCACAAACGCTACTGTCAACACAACTACAGGTTTATTACGATGGTATCAATTTACAGTTAAGTTGGCTAGATATAACCGTAAGTACGATGCTAACAGTTTCTTTTTTCGCACTCCTTGCTTGTGGAACTCTCTTCTGGCTCCATGCTTTCCAGTCAACTTTAATCTTCAAAAAATTAAATGCAATGTCAATCGTTATCTAGTACCATCTTGATTACTCTTCTATTGTTCTCGCTTCTTAGTAATGTTTCTGTTTTCGAATTCTTCTACACCCAGTAACCCCTTGTATCTTAGTGGCTTTACTGCCTTTCTTAGGGCGAATTCGATTTTAAAATATGTTTGGTTTGGGGTGGTTTATTTTTTTTACGGCATGTCAACCTCAATGGGTTATTTAATGCCGGCAATCTCCTATTCTGGCAACATCTCCTCCTTCAAAAATGTATGGCTGGTAATATTTTTTTTACAAAGTATTTTGGTATTAAAACCTATTTGTACACTTTCACAGTGTTTTTACCCCATTTTCGAGGTTAACTATTTGCGCATAGCTGGGACCCTAACAGGGTCAGGGTGGACCTGGGAACACCAACAATTAAGAGGTGGTTCCACGCTCAAAACCTCCTGATCAGTGCCCTTGCTGTTGGACATAGTTTATCGTCTAACCAAGGACGCGATTGTAGTTTATCGTCATACCCAGGGCGGAAAAAAATGTTAGCTTGTAGTTATTACTTACTCGACAGAAGAGCGACCTGAGGCAACGATAATACTTTGATACTATAAACAGTAAATAGTCTTATTCAGTGAGAGACCGTGGGGTTGCCCTTTTCGAAGGTACAAGGACCAGCTCAAAACACTGAAAGCTACTGAACTTGAGCCTAAATCATTTGAAACACTGGCACAAGACCGTAGCAACTGATGTTCCATCATCACCAGAACCAAAAACTTCGAAGCCACCAGACGAGAAAAGGAAGAAGCCAAACAACAAGAGAGAAAGATTCGATAAAATCGACCTCGTCCTCCACCAACATTATTATGCAGTCAATGCCATCGGCTCTTCCATGCAAGAATTGGTCTACTTAGTCATCAACGCCATAAGCGATCAGAAAAAAAGAAATTAAATTCTCGGATGCGCGATAAAGCAGACGATGACGATAAATAAAAGTCCGGTGTGGTAACGTATAGAAAGAGGTGAGTTTTTGTATGTCTCGTTTGCTAACGGAGGTACGGTGGAAGAATCGTAAAGCCGAGTTCGAATTCCAGTCGAATCTATTACATTAACTTACGTGCTTATACCCTTGGGGAAGGTAGGAATCCTCTTCTTCTCCCCCTCCCACCCGCCAGCTATGGTTAAGCAGCAGGACAGACCGGGTTCTATAGCCTTGGATGGCCACTGGTCTACCGCAGAAAGTAATGGCAACCTACTGCGGGAAAAAAATCTGCCTCGGCAGTCATGTATCGAAAGATACATGATCGCCTAAACGTGTATCACGCATGGCACATAACTGACTGACGTTGCTAAAAGTTATTTGTCTGTGTGTTCGTCAAAAACCTAACAGCGTGGATTTTGAATGTAAGCAAACTAGAAACAGAACGAAAACTAATCCAAGCGTTTTTACCGCTTTAAGGCTCCAACCGTTTCCATCAACTAAGGGTCACTCAACAAGCATCCACCCAAATGACTCAGCCCAGACCAGACTGAAATGGTGGCCGTCGTCTAGCAATGAAATAATGTAATTTGCAGAATGGGATTAACCCAGATAACAAAACAACCTCAAGTGACTAAATTTTGAGAATTGAATGCACAAACAAAACTGTCACCAATTCGTTTCTTTGCATGCTTGTAAGCCTGGGAACCGCTAATTTTTACGGCTTTATGGTTAAGTGGTCCCAGGTTCCAATCCACCCAGGATCTCATTGGCTTAATATGTTTACTCCGTTCTTGCTCTCAATATATCAAAGGGCACTCACTTATCCTCAACAAGTTTTGCTGACTCCCACTCTCAACTAGATCTTACTTCAAATCAACACCCAGCCATCACATGAACTAATAAATATTAATCCCGTGAATTCGACCTGTTATAGTAGGGAGAAGTTCAAGAGTTAATGACAGGTTTGAAAGATAAACGACTTTCTGGAATGCAATTGCTAATTCATTGAAACACGTATCCTGCCTATTTTACAGCGGCAATCTGTATTGCTGAATGCGCTCCACTCACTAAGGCCATTGCTACGTGCTGCAACTAACCAAAGACTCTTTAACTACTCCCGGGGCTTTTCTTCAGGTGCCTCAGTACTGTCTTCATTATGTAATCCGGGCCTAGTCCTGCTAAAGCGACATGTACGTCCAAGCAAGCCTGATCCCCTAGTAGTTGAATTGTAAGAAAATCATATGGGTGAAATACTATAACTGATTCTGTTATCTTGCCTTGTAGAAGAAACAGGCACGGTGGAGTAATGGATAGTGGCTCGAAATGAGACACGGTGAGCCGAGTTCGAATTCCAGTCGAATCCATTGCATTCACTTACGTGGGAAAGGTATAAATCCTCTTCTTTCTTTCACCAGCTATTGGTAAATAGCAGGATAGACTGTGTTCTATAGCCTTAGGTGACAACCGGTCTATGAGAAAGTAAAACTGTATGTAGCCCTGGCGTGGCACATACTATACAGGATCGTTCGCATTGACTTGATGGTCCCGACTATGGTCGACTGATGACGATGGGAAGAACGAAAATGAATTCGAAACCTGCTCGAACAGGAAAGAGCAACATCAGGCTATCTTACCATAGAAACGCCACGACTGCTATGGCTGTAGTACACGTGGTACGCTTACAACCTTAATGGGTTACGAGACTTGTGACAAGACGACCAAATCTTGACTATGCCAATGATCGTTTCTCAGATGGAAAATAAACTACAGTGTCAGTAAAACATTTGACCCCTACAGCGAGACTTGTAAATAATGAGCTGGCGAATTAATCGATTCAACGCGCTTTGGATTATCTTGTTACACTTACATCTGTGCTGATCTCCCTTATTTTTCCCCAGTCCTCCGAATTTGGAGGGAGTGGGTAAAGGAAATTGTTATTTCGCACTCACTATATATGTTCAATAAAATTTTAAGAAAAGATAATTCTACCATGTTAATACTATGCTGTAGAAGTACATATGCGTCTTTGCGAAACTTACATAGTCTGTTATTGGTGTATATATACTATGAAAAAGGGCACCTCGAGGCGGTGTAATGGTTAGCAAGCTTGTGTCGCTAGAACAATTACGACGGAGTAGTGAGTTCGATCCTCACTGGGAACCCCATACTTTCGGCCTTGTGCCACATCTAAGCTATGCTTGGAAAAATCGCTATATACTATGAAAAAATTATAAGAAAGTAATGTATAATAATTAAAAGCTGAACATAGAATAACAGAAAAAATAATACAATAAACGAAATTTCTTTACTGATTAGCCAAGTTTATTTCGACGACGCCAAATGGCTATGACGATTTTTAAAAACCTACACGGATTTTTCAAACAATAGTAAGCTATAAAACAAGGGGAAAATATAGTATTCGGTTGGTGCAAAAATAATGTCGTTTTTGGCGTTCAAGATCATGTCAAAAAAGGACATTATTTCTGCACCAACCTAATAGGATGACCGGTAATAATTTTGTAAATACGGACGTCCATACACGACATTATCAGAAAATAAGAGTGGTAACTATAGTAAATTTAAAATTTATTAATTTTTTAACATTTCCTCAACAAGCGTCTTCGTAAGTAAGACTATAAAGCCAAAGCACGTAAAATTTGTAGTGGGTTAGCCAATCCGTATCGGTGACAAATACAAATTAAACTGACCCTCTATTTTTACTAAATCAAATGCAACAAAGACAACAACAAGAGAAATAATCAAATAGGCAGATATTTATTTTAACGGAAAATATTTTTATATAACAACAACTACAAAAGAAGTTATTTAAAACACTTTAAAGTTCTTCGTTGTGTGATCAAGGGTAATATAAAAGGTGTTATGCTATAGATCTGGTAAGGAATCAAACAGTTTATGTTGATGGTGAAATTGAATGAAATAGATTGCTTGACTTTCTGTAGAGTTGTCTCGCTTCGACTGATATAGTTACGATCTCCTTTATGTTGTTAAGATATAAATGAGTTGGTTTCCTAAATCTCGTCTTGTTTGAATTGGTCACTAGATGAATTGATGTTGAAAAGAAATTGAATTCCACAAGCCGGGTTGATGTTAATAAAAATTAACTTTTAGTCAGGAAGTTGGGTTTCCTGGATTCGTGTGACGAGTTGATTATTTTAAGGACTCACTCACTAAATCTCGTCGAAGTTTCATATTTATGAGTTTTCTTGATCACGTGGGGGCTCGAGAACATGTTTACATTTTTTTGGCGTGTTGTACTATGAACAGGTCATCTCGAGGTCAACCGTGCTGACATAGGCAGAAACATGACATATTATTTAGGAACCAATCAGAAAGCATTGTTTCGTACTGACCTCTGGAGCCTATTCAGCACAAACTGAGAATATTTAGCTGTGATCCTCTTTTAAAAGGTTTAAAACAGAGAATGTAGAAATATAATTCTACAAATTCAATAAAATATTCGATTACTTCGAATATTTTCCTAAATCTTTAAGATTACTGGGTAATCAAAAACTTATATAAAAATGAACGTTTACATTGTATTCGTCATGCAATTTTATAATAATTGTCTACTCCTTTGATAAATTTCCCAAACATCAGGCTGTCCATAAATGTGTCAACACCTCATAAAAACACCCACCTCCATGTTAAAAAATACTTTTCTGCAATAGTTTTAGCTAAAGGTAAGTAATATTTTTTCAATTCAGAATAATTAAAGTTTAAATCAGCTAATTTTTCTCAAAAATTTTTCATAAAAGTATATTTTATTTTTGAAAGCTTTTTTTATAGATTTTACTGATAATCAGAAAAAATCATTTCAATTAATTTAAATTCGGTCTGAAATACAGAAAAGTATTTTGCTTATTAGAAATATTAAATTAGCTTGCAATTAGAAGTAACATAAAGCATCAAGAAGAATTTTCATTTTTAAAAATGCAATTTAAACATTAGGTGTCGCTTTTTCTTGGACGTACCTTTAATTTATAATATATTTAAAAAAACTACTATTCTGAAACTAAAGCATTAAAGTTAAAATTGTAAATGCTGAAAAATAATTGAAAAATATTTCTTTCTTTGGGACTATTATATATATATATATATATATATATATATATATATATATATATATATATATATATATATATATATATATATAAAGAAAGAACAGTAAGATATAAAATCCGGTGTTCTTATAGATATTTTTATTTTTACACAATAGTGCTCAATGTAAATTTACAGAGCATTAATATTATAAATTAATTGATTTAAAATATGGGTTTTTCGCTATACAGTGATAACCATGTTTCAGAAATGGAAGCTAAAGCTTTCGAATTTAATTTTGTTATTAAACCAAATACATTAGTTCCATTTCCCCGTCAAGCGAATTTTGGAGTAACTTATTTTTTTAAATTTACGGTTATTAAAGGCACGGCAAATATTCATAATTGAGGGTTTCCAAGGAAACCGAGAAATCCATTCATCTAGACAATATATATATATATATATATATATATATATATATATATATATATATATATATATATATATATATATATAGAGAGAGAGAGAGAGAGAGAGAGAGAGAGAATTTAAACGTATTATGTCTGTTTATTTTAGTTGTAATCCTTTCAAGCCCACGAATGAATTTCTTAGTGGCTATAGAAATTGTTTAAGAAAAATTCCAAAATTTACTTTGAAATAATTTTTATTTTCTCAAGTACTTTCAATCTTGTCTGAGACCATCTTCAGGGGGTTAGAATATCTGTGGATGTGTAATACAGTAACTCCATAAATTCAAAATATTTTTTCACTGTTTTTTTTTATAGATTTCCAAATTCGATTAGAAAGTTTTTAGCTATGCAAGAAGGGTAACTTTTGTAATTTTTTATTTTAATATTTAAAAAATGAAAAAGATTTTTAATTATAATTTTTTAATTTAGTATTTTATATAAAACTTTGCTGCTACAAACATTTAAGAACTTTGTTGCTATACTCATAGCTGACTTTATTTTTGGTCACAATTCTCTTATATAAAGGGTTTACAGAAATTTAAGTTTTTGCTGATTATTATTTTGATGAATTACTAATGTATTTTCAACTAATAACTGTCTAAATTGGAGATGTGGACATGGGTGTTCCTTTAAATGTCCTGAGATTGAACTATACTCATTCAAGTGAAATGTAAGCCGTCTCGTTAACGTTGTCATCGTAAAACCAATATTTTTATTAGAGATACAATCTCCCAAATGACATTTAAACTGATATACAATGTTGGTCTTTTGTAAGATACTAGTTGACGGAGAAGACTTGTTTTGGACGACTAGGTTAGTTGTATTAAATTTAGTGTAGTATATAATTAATTTTATTTTTTTAATTGGACCAGTGGTGGATATATTAGTGTTTATGAGTCTTTTTAGATTCCCCCCCCCCCAGCTTATTGTAGAGCCGCGAAATCAGGATCAGTAATATTGTTGATTCTTCTTTGGATCTTATCGAGGAGCTCCAGGAAAATAGCAGGGGGGCCGGACCCCATATGGCAGCAATAGTCTACGTATGGACGAATGGTACACTTTTATATATATGCAAGATAGATCCTGAAGAGAAAAACTGTCTCGCTCGACACAGTGAACCAAATTTCTTTGCAGCTGATCTGGCGATTGATTCAATGTAGTCCTTCCACCTTATGTCAGCTGAGAATGTTAATCCGAGAAGGCGCAATGTGACACTTTCTTGGAGGCTAGCAACAGCCATGCTGATGGAAAGCAGAGAGGGGTCTCTCAGATGATTAATGGCGAGAAGTTTAGTTTTGGAGGCTTTAAAATTGACAAGCCATCTTTTGCCCTAATTAACGACAGTCTTCAGGTCGTTTTGTACATCGGCTGCCATTTTGATCTTGTCTGACTGATTAGCCTTACTATTGAGGTAGGAGTAAATGGTAGTATCGTCAGCGTTGATGCCAAGTTGAGAGCTGATGTCATCGGAAAGTTCGTAAATGAATATTAAAAACAGTGTAGGACCAAGTATGGAGCCCTAGGAGACACCCGCGGTAGTAGGACGGGGACGAGTGACCGTTCAGGACAACTTTTATTTCACGATTTGATAGGAACGACTGGATCAGCTCAAAAACCTGTCCGGAGATACCATAGTTTTTCAGCTTATGGAGAAGACCTGTCAAAGGCTTTCAAGATGTCCAGTGCTACAGCCCGGGCTTCATCGTTTTTATCTAAAGCATGATAGACTCTTTCCGCAATTATTGTTAGTACATCAGCAGTTAATCTGGAGAAACAAAAATTGTATTGCTTGTCTGAGAAAAGGTGCTGTGATGAGAGATGATGAACTAATTCAGTATTGATTAGGGCCTCTAGAAGTTTCCCAAAAAGAGGCAGAATGCTAATAGGTTGATAGTTGGATGGATGAGATGATTTACCAGAGTTCTTAAAAACTGAGATAGCGGACGATAACTTCTAGCAAGCAGGAAAGCAGGAGGTATTTATTATACAGTTTAGAGAGAACTTAGGCTATTCGGGAGCACAGTTCTTGATAACTATAACAGGGATATCATCGGATAAATTCATTATTGATAATAGCCTTGAGACTTTCGGTCGACATTCGGATTCTTTCTTTTAACCTTTGAGTCAAACTAGGATCCGCATTCAACATGTTATCGATTAATTCTTTCGTCCCTGCGATCTCTTTCTTCTTTATTCCTAGACATTTTTTTTTCTTATTTTCGACAAAATTATCTCTGTAAGCCTGACCTAGTTCGGTGATATTTTTAATGACTCTTGCAGTGGTGACCTTTGAAAAACTCATTATCTCTGAAATTTCCTTAGATTTTTTTTCTCCTGTTTAATCACCCTCGTTACTGTAGATAGTTTTTCTTTAGTAATTTTGACCTTGTTCTTTCACATGCTTTTAACCAATCAGAAAGCAGTGGAATAATCAACAGCAAAAGCAATGTTTGATTTTAGAGTATCACTATTTGAAATACTCATCTTTATAGTAATGAATAACGGTTTCATTACGTTGAATAGGAGTATTTTTTTTTTAACAAAGGTATATTTGTATTGAATAAAAAAATCTGATTTCTTTTGAATAAAGATACCTTTAATTTGAATAAAAGTATCTTTAATTTGAATAGAAGTATCTGGCTTATTGAATAACCCTGTAGTCAAGATTAAATGCGCCAGAACATAACACATTAGTCTTTGTTGCTATGGGACTCCGGAGCTGCAGATCAATCATGTTAACCAATGTTTACCGCTGAAAATGTCTTAAATGGGCACATGAACGTCGAAACTGAACATTTTATCAGTGGATCGATTGACTGTTTTGATTTTTATTGCGTAACAACTCTTTTTTGGTTATTAAAGTTGAAACATGGTTTGGATTGTAATTTCTGAGACTAAAAATGATTTTTCAGATACAAGTCCTACTATGCTAACTCATAGCTAGAAGGAAGAAGAGATAGATTCAAACCTTTTGCAAATATATTACCGGTTGTTCCTATCTATTCGTGAAATGAAAGTTGTCCTGAACAGCCACTCGTCTACATCCTTTCGTACTAACGCGTGTGTTTCCCAGGGCTCCATACTTGCTCCTACGCCGTTTTTAATCTTCACTAATGACATCAGCTCTCAACTTGGCATCAACGCTGACGACATTATCATTTACTCCTGCCTCGATAGTAAGGCTAATCAATCAGACAAGATCAAAACGGAAGCCGATGTACAAAACGACCTGAAGACTGTCGTTAATTAGGGCAAAAGATGGCTTGTCAATTTTAAAGCCTCCAAAACGAAACTTCTCTCCATTAATCATCTGAGAGACCCCTCTCTGCTTTCCATCAGCATGGCTGATGCTAGCCTCCAAGAAAGTGTCACATTGCGCCTTCTCGGGTTAACATTCTCAGCTGGCATGAGGTGGAAGGACTACATTGAATCCATCGCCAGATCAGCTGCAAAGAAAGTCGGTTCACTGTGTCGAGCGAGACAGTTTTTCTCTCCGAAATCTATCTTGCATATCTATGTCTACTATTCGTCCATACGTAGAATATTGCTGCCACATGTGGTCCGGAGCTTCTCGATAAGATCCAAAGAAGAATCAGCAGTATTATTGATCCTGATCTTACAGCTCGGCTTCAGTCATCTTCCCGACGCCGTAATGTTGCATCTCTGTGCTTTTTTTCAAATAAATAATTTCACGGTAATTGTTCGGATGAGCTCTACGCTTATAATACCTCGACTGTATGAATTTAAGCACAATACTAGGCTGGCGACGAGATCTAATCAATTTACAGTTGAGCTGGCTAAATGTAGCCGTAACTTCTATGCTAACATTTTCTTTCCTCGCACTTCTCACTTGTGGAACTCCCTTCCGGCTCCATGCTTTCCAACCAACTTTAACTTGCAAAAAATTAAATGCAATGTCAATCGTTATCTCCTGTCCTCCTAATTGCTCTTTTCTTTCTCCTCATTACTAATGTTTCTGTTCCTAATTCGTTCACACCCTGTAGCCCCTTGCGTGCTAGTGACTGTATTGCCTTACCTGGGGAGATACTGATTAAAAAAAGATGAAAAGTTAATGTAAATAATCAGACTGGCATTTGAATTCGGGCTCTCTGATGTCACATTCCGAGGTGTTATTCAATTCGCCACTCGCACATCCTGAATTAGTGGAAGATGGTTACCTGCACTGATGAGTCTACTGAGTAAGGTGAGTACGTGTTGGTCGTTATCCTAAGGGAAGTATGTTACACGGGTGAACTTTGGGAAAATAACAGGCTGACGGAGGTGGTGTGATTACTTAAGCAACTTTCTGCTGGCAACATGGCCGACTCAAGATACTGGTAACTCGGGCAGTCGCCTGGAGCGCCATCAACACCGAGGGCGCTATCATGCCGCCATGTCATGTGTTTACGATCTTTCAAAACTAAAGGTTATAAAAACATACTTGAAGTTATCTATGACTCAAGACAGATTAAATTAGTTGGCTATTTTGTCAGTAGAAAACGATCTTGTAAAGAAGATAGGAGTAGAAAGTGCCATGAAAATATTTGCAGATCTAAAGGTGAGAAAAATGTTTTAGGTAGGATAATGAATGCTTTCTTTAGCTTGTATTAAGTTGTATATTGTAATAAACTCATTATTTTATATTTTCAGTTTTACTCGTTGAGAAAGTTTTTAAAATTATATTTGTAAGGGCGCCGGAGTTCAACTTGCCTTGGGAGCCAACAACCCTAGGCCCGTCACTTGTTGGGAAACACTGGGTGACATCATTCATTTGTAACAGTCTTCTATGATGAACAATTACCTTCTGACGCACAGCGAGAGTTGTGTGAAAATACTTCCAGGAGCACGAAGAAGAATCCCTGCGTTGTATTTGACACCAAAGTTATCAAACCTCAATACTACTGAAAACATATAGGAACTGTGGCTCAATAATTTGGGTGTGAACATCCTCCAGCATATAACTTTCAGCAGTTAAAGAACTTGTTAATATTCTGGCATCAGATCCTAAAGGAAAACTTTTTGGGTTTCGTAGAATTCATATCTGATCGAGTAAAAGATGTTTTGTGGGGACATGGTGAATGACACTTTATTAAATAAGTGGTCAATATTTGGGTCTACCACTAATAGATAGATAGATAGGTAGATAGACAGATATGAAAAACTGAGATAGATATGAAAAACTGATTTATATATATATATATATATATATATATATATAGAGAGAGAGAGAGAGAGAGAGAGAGAGAGATGATATGAATGCTTTCTTTAAATATATAGATAGATGTGAAAAACTGATATACATATATATATATATATATATATATATATAGATAGATAGATAGATAGATAGATAGATAGATATAGATGAGACTCGATTTCGAGCAACGCTATCGTTTAATCCATATTGAAATATGGGCAGTGCGAAAGTCGCTTTTTAGTCTAGGGACTTACATCGTCTTGAGCAGATGTGGTAACGTTGGGCGTCTTTTGCAGTAGTTAGTAAGCTAGATAGATAAACCTTACCAAATGTTCAGGCCCAAGATTCTTAAACACACAGACACACACGCACACACACAACTGCATAAGTCCAAATTCAGTGCATACTTCGGTTACTCTCACACAATTATTCGACATAATTCTGTTGACTTATTTCAACAAGTAACATTTAAATGACATTCTTCATTTCCCGCTATATCATTTTTTTTTCGGGCGGCGAAACGCTGCTGCCCTGTCTTAATGGCGACACAAAATAATAATTAGAATGACGCATGCTTATTGGTTGTGTGGGATAATCACGTGATCATTATGATGCGAAATTAAAAGTTATTCGTAATTCACTTCACTCTGTGTGCTTTCTTTAGATTAAAAAAATAGGGTTATTTAATGAAACAGGAAGTACGCTCATTCTAGTGACAACTTTCTCAAGTTGAGAAAAAAAACTGTAAAATCTTACTTACAAATACATAACTGTACATATTATAACATAATAATACGTAAGTATTTTTTCAAAAATGTCTTCATTGTTTTATTTTAAGCAAAATTTCTAACAAACAGATTTAGTTTCTATTCTAATTGCTAGAACTTGAACATTTCTGTTTCTGGCATTACGTAACTTTTTTTTCTTTATTGTCTTAAAAATATATATTAAACACACTATCTTTCACGACAGAGAAAGGATTTTTTAAATTGTAACTTTAAAAAATTTAAAATATATTTTGATCGTTAAGCGCTGTTCAGGCACGGCGCCATGAAATAAAAAGTTGGTGCCTGAGTTAGATGTTAAGTTCGAAAGATTCCTTATTCTCTATCCCTTTAACCTGATCCTCTGTAGTAGTGTGGGACGTAGAGGCTAAAATAAACAGTTGATTTACCCACGCCAAGAAGATTAATGAAGGATGATAGTATGGAGGAAACACACGGGTAATTTTAATAAAAACAAGACAAGGAATTTATTCACGAATTTACACGCTTGAAGTAGTTTCAGTAGCTCGTTTCAGGAAAATAAATCAGAATACTTAAAGTCCGTAGTTTTAACGTATTGTCACGAAGAGGAAATGTTCATATAGCAGATTAAATGATCTGGCACATAATAATATTAAAAAATGTTTAAGACAAAGGTAAGAGAGTCCGTTGATCACCAAAGGGCTATATGGCTGCATACGTTCAAAAGTAGACGAAGAGTGATAGTTTGAAATAGTTAGTTTTCTTGGATTGTTGAGAGAAAATTTTTGATGTACCGCGTGCTGGTTAGAGGTCGATATGTAATGGCAAGTAATTTTACACTGACGAGTACTTCAACACTGGTCACGAGGAACTGAAACGAAACTTTTCACACGACTTCACACACTATTTTATCCGATTAATTACATTTTTCTCCTTGTTTTATATATAAAAAAAATCGCGCAGGGACGCTACTTTCTTTTCTTCTTCTTCTTGGCTGACCGGCTAATTTCTGTGGGGGCAAGGTTTTCATTGGTCCAAAACAATTTCATATAGACTCGCGAATTCCTTTCCTTCTCAGCTCACCGGTCAATTTCTGGCTCAAAACAATTTCACATAAGCTCGCGAATTACTTTCCTTCTTCTTCCTTAGTGCTCCAAATTTGAAGGGGTGGATAAAGAGAGTTATTACTATTTTCCATTACTGCACCTCTTCTCAGATTCACATTTTTAAATGTATTATCCCACTTTAAACAGTTTTGTTTTAGTTTAAACGTCCATTTTTGTGTTTTTTTACTTATTTTCTGAAATGTCACCTGTTGCATGGCTCCTTCATTTCTCCCCCAGTTTATCCCAGCTCTTCTTTGTATACTGTCCACGTGGATAAAAAAAAAATAGAACGCTGGTTTCGTGCCGAAACTCATCTGATTGGTTGACTACGATTATTTTACCAGAAGAAAATTGGATGCGTTGAGCCACCGACTCAAAGACGCATTTTTTTTACTTATTTTCTGAAATGTCACCTGTTGCATGGCTCCTTCATTTCTCCCCCAGTTTATCCCAGCTCTTCTTTGTATACTGTCCACGTGGATAAAGAAAAAATAGAACGCTGGTTTCGTGCGGAAACTCATCTGATTGGTTGACTACGATTATTTTACCAGAAGAAAATTGGATGCGTTGAGCCACCGACTCAAAGACGCATTTTGTGATTTGACACATCCGTCGCCGACCTGTTTACTTCGGAGTCCAGCAAATGTAGGAGGTACGACATACCTATGATTTTTACTGCAGATAGAAGACACAGAAAGGAAACTGCAAGAAATCCTACAGAAAGTATTGAAGGAAAGCGAGAAGAAAGGACTAGACATCAATTGCAAGAAGACAGAATGAATCGCTGTCAGCAAAAGGAACAGCCCAACATGCAAATTACAAATTGGAAATATCAAAATCAAACAAGCACAGCAATTTAAATATATGGAAAGTGTTTTAACAGAGGACAGAAAGTGTCACACTGAAATCCGAAGGTGCTTTGGAATAGGCAAATAAGCTTTCTAAAAGCCAAGCTAAGAATTAAAAACAGTTGTATTGTCGAGGTGGATGATATACAGAGAAGAATGAGTGTTTAATATATTTATTCAGCACCAGTATCTGGTGCTAACGGATACATACAAAAACACAGAACAATAAGTTAGAAAACAGTTAACAAAACAACTTACAAGGAATAGGGAAGGGTCAAATGTTGTATAGCCAAACGAAGTAAGATCAGTCCGAATATTAATCAGTTTAGTATCAACTTAATAATCAACTTATTAATGAACTGTTGAAGTGCTTAATCGTAGACTATTTAAGGCTATGAGCTAGGCCATCTGGTAAATTCTACCGACTTAATATGCCGATATTTTTTTCAAGGACATTCATTTTTCCTCAACTTCTACCTTTTATATAGAATGCTGTCTTGATCTTTTGAAATGTCATTTTTTAAATCAACAAGTCGATTTTTATCAACTAATGACAATCAATTTTTATTTTATTACACGTTACTTAATTTTATTTTCCGCTTTTTTTCCTACAGGGCGTCATGGTAAAAAATTCGTTTAGTTAATTGTTGTTGACTCTTCTTGACTTAAAAAGAAATTAATTTCAACAAATGTTAAAATACCGGAAAAGATGCCTGAAATTTTCTTAGCATTCTTTCTAGCGTTCATTATCGTCCATTTGTCGTTCTACAAAATATCCGCGCAGTTAAAAATAGCGTTTGAATATTCATGCCAAAAATTATAGCTCTTATCATTATTTCTTTTTCATTCCGACTTGAAATTTATTTCCGTTTTGAAAATTCCTTTGATAAAAATAAAAATGAATCAGCAAAAATATTGAGATGTATGAAAAGTATTGTGTTTACCCGTCAGTCCTCACGCCCTCTAAAATAGCCATACACTGACCGATCGAAACCAAATTATTGGGGAAAAATGCAAACAAGTAAGGGGATACAAAGTATTGTTGTTTTTTTTTATAGTGGGAGCTTAGTCGTGACCACCGATATAGAAGGCCTACTTCATTGGGTTACGGAGAAATGTGACGTCATCACATTGAGTCCGACTTTCAAGAAGCGTGTCGTTTGTTTTGTGTATCAGATTTTTTACGGCGGCATTTTTAAATTATTTATTAATACTCTCTTTTAAATATTGAATTAATTTAAAACAAAAACAATGCCTTATAGATGCGTTGTAGCAAATTGCAAAGGGAATTATAAAAACGGCCCTAAAGTACATGTATTTGTATTTTCTTTCCCTAAAGATAAAGAATTATCTAATGTTTGGATTCGTACGATCAGAAGAGATCATTTTTCACCTACTACATTCAGCAGAGTGAGTATTTTTTGTATTGAAAAATAAGTAAATTTTATTGAAACTTTAATGAAAATTAATACCATGTCTTTGTAATTCATAACTTAAAGTTAATAAGACATAAATCTAGCGAGAAAGTTTAGATATTCATTCTCGTACGTGTTGCTTTTAAAATCTAAAACCTCATTTTTTTAAGAAATAAACTTTAAAGAAATTTTCGACATAAATTTAGGTATGTCCAATATTTCGCTAAAAAGTGGTATACCTTGACGACAAAAGGTCCCCAAATTGATAAAACAATTTTTAACCTTTAAATATTTATGTTCTTATTAAAGAGGAAAGACCAAAGTATTTTCTGAATATTTTTTCAGATTTTTTAATCCTTCCTATAAATGTTAAAAACTTTATTAAAAATCTTGTTTTTTTTTCGAGTCAAAAAATTTCGTAAAATCGAACTTATCGACATTTCTGTCAGAAAGATCATAGTTTGTTAGTTAAAAAATCATGAAAAATCAATTACACCTTTTTCTTTTGTTATCTTAGGAAATTTAGAATGATTAAAGTATACTTAATGTAATTTGAAAGAAACATTACTTACATTTTTAGCAGAAATCTTTTTAAGAGAGATATTTCCAACCGTAGTCGTTCCTTTTTTAAGGAATTGACAAGGCGTTAATTGATGTACGTCAATATATTCACAACTTACTGCACGGAAATTTATTGGATGGTAGCGCCAAAGTGATATAATTCGTTCTAATTTTAAGTGAATCTGGTTAGTAGATTTTTTTTTTTTAAATTCACTTTCAAATTTTTTTTTTTTTTTTTACCTTACGTTTGAGGAAGAATTCTGCACTGAAAATAACATTTAAATTATGAAAGAAAATCAAATTTTACAAGTAAAAATAAAACAGTAAAAAAAATACATTTTTTTAAATTGAGGTTTATTATTTCAGTCATGAAATATTTTTCTGACAATATAAAAATTACATGAAACACCATTAATTGAAACGGGTTAACTTAATGAAATGAGATTTTATTTCTTTTTTATTAAGGCAGATTTTTTTCTATTTATTAATAATTATATGGCAGTAATATGAGTTTTATTTTATTTATTAATAAAATTAACATGCTATGTTGGTTTTGTTTTGACTCAACAAGTTTTTTTTAGTTTGAGTAGTAGCGAGCTAACTCCAGAAAATTTAAACTCCAAAAATCGTTTTAATTGATAATTTGTCGTGTGGATAATAATTCCAAAGTAATGTACAATGAATTTATGCATTCGATTTCAAACTTGAAAATTTGGGTGGACTTCCAAGGGGTTTTTTTTTTTTGTAATTGTAATGTAAATAGTCGATATTTTCTTTTATCCCACTATTCGATTATATTTGAATAGAAAAAGAAAAAAATTGAAAATAATACGAGGATATTCAGAAAACTTGACAAGCGTTGTTTTCTTGTTATTGAACGAATCAAAGCCATTTCTGAAGTAAAAAAAAAAACTTGCTTCTATCAAAGGAAACTACTCATGTGACATTATTTCAACAATGTGCATCCGTACTTTCGTTGTAGACGATTTTAAATACAATTTTGGAATATTAAAAATTATTTTTAAAATAATTATGGTTGTCAGATTTTAATAAGCTTTCAAATTTATGATCTTTAAAAAGTAGAGAACATAATATATCATTTCCATAAGGTTGCAGAAAGAACTTAATGTATAAATATATAACAACCTTTTGTCATATTGTGTATTTAAAATTGAAAAAAAAAAAGAAAATTAATGTAAAAATTCATTGTTCATCAAAAAATTTTTTTTCTTTCAGATAATAATTACCTTCGTATATATTATTCAGAAAAGCCATTAAAAACTTTCTTAATTAAATATTGTCTTAGTTTTATTGGGTTTTGTATTTTTACAATTGAGGTAAAAGTTTGGACAATTTCGGACATTTTTTTAACAAAAAACTCGATGATTTAGATTTTTCAGAGTTTTGTGCATTTAATTAAAAAAAAAAAATTCAGGTTGCAAATAAATTTTTTTTTGTGTTTTCATAAAATTAAGTTCGAGGGGGGTAACAGATATAAAAAAAAAATATTTATACCATGACTTTCAAAGAGACAAACATTTCTAAAATAAGTTCATTCATTTCTGAATAAGTTCTGAAGTTTTCATTAAAATCCAACAAGTAGTTAATTTTTACAAGAATTTCGAAATTAATGTGTCTTTCAACTGACAAAAAAACAACTAAAAAAAAAACGCTAAAAAGGTCAAAATTGGACATACCTACATAAATTCATTCATGAATTCTTAAAGGAATACTTTATATACATAAAAAATGATTCTAATAAGTTTAACGATTTTTTAGAATTGTTTTATTCGTGACTAAATGAAACTTTAATTGAATTTAATTAATTTCATGTCTGTAATTTACAACACATTTTAAAACAAAGTTTTGTTTTAAAAAGTTATTAAACTCAATTGAAACTTTGAGGATTAAAATAATTTCATATCTTTATAATTCACAAAACATTAAAAACAAAGTTGCGAAAGTTTTTAAAAGCTAAAATCTAATTTTTATAAAAATAAACTTTAAAGACATTTTCGATATAAATTCATAAAGGAATCTTTTTATTTATAGGCATAAAAATAATTGAATTATTTTTTAGAATTATTATAATTCTAATAATTTAACAATATTTTAGAATTGTTTTATTCATAAAAATGTTTTTTTATTTATCATTTTAAAAATTAAAAAATGAATAAACGTTAAAAATTCTGTTAGCTTCGTCACTAATAATCTTTTGTCGAATTATCTCCACTTTTCCTAAAATTGTTAATGCTTCATATTACTATAGATTTTTGCTGATTGATTTTCTTAGATTTTCACAAGAATTTAAAATAGATTTGGTTTTTAAAATCTTTTTAGGTATGTGAACTACATTTTCGACCGGAGGACATAAGGAGGGAATCGTCAGCTTTTGACGAAAAAACAGGTGTCACAATTGCAGTTAAACGGAAAAAAATATATCTTCGTGATGGTGCTATCCCTAGAATTTTCCCAAACTGTCCCTCATATTTATCTTCATTGAATACTTCTAGACAGTCACCAGATTCTAGGAGAATTCGACTAGAGAATTCTGCTCTTAAAAGTGCTTTAAATCAAAGTATTAATGATGACTTAGCATATAAAATGCAGAAGAAATTCCATAATATTAATGATCTAGAAGGGAAATTAAATTTCCTTGATAGAAAGATTTTTTATTACAGAGAATTACTTTGTGATGAAAGAAGACTAAAACATCCGATTCCAATCAATATAATTTGTTTGAAATACACCAGTGTATTTTGCTTACTGGGAATAGTAAATTTAATCCTTTAGCTTTCATTTAAAGCTAAAAATGAAAATTTCAAGAAAGCTTTTTGATTTATAAAAAAATATTTTAAACCTTAGGTATCGAAAATTAGTGGAGGTACCTACTTTTAATAAGACTGAATGAACTCGTGTCTAAAAAGAAAAGGCCTTGAAAATCACTATAAACGTTTATTATCGATTGACAAATGAATTAGACATTAATTTTGTCTCGTTTCCTTTCTCTTCTACAAAAGATCTTTTAACCTAACACTTAAAATACTTCTTACCGCGAACTTTTGAAGTTTATTTTATTATTTATCATTAAATGAATAGCGTTCCTAATACTGAGTTGATAAAATGTCTTTGTTTCTTATCATATGTTACTTCATATTCGTAATATGGACACGCACCCTTGCGTATACACAATCTCTGCAGGTCTGTAAAAAAATGAAAATACCGTTTTTGACGGCATATAAGACGCACGGGTGTATAAGACGCACCCCAATTTCAACAGGGCAAATCAAGAAAAAAGTAGTAATTAGTAAAATTAGTAGTAAATGTTACAGCTTAGGCTATATTTATGAGGTATTATTTTGGATAACAAGCCATGGTTACAATTAAACGAAAAATAATAGGAAAAAAAGAACACGAGCCTATAAAAACTTTATAATATCCAAAGGTAGAAAACAAAATATATACCAAGCACTTATAACAATTGAGCTAAATAGTAGTTAGCATTAAAATTTTATTCATCTTCAAATCCATAAAATTCGTCGTCTTCGTTATCAAAACTCTGATACTCATTTTCAATACTATCATCGTTGTTAAATAATGCGTCATCTAATTTCGGCCGACTATCGTGAATTTTAAACTTACATATGGCATATAAGACTCAGTGGAATTTTTTTTACAAAGTGCGTTTTATATGCCCGTCAAATAGGGTAGTTTTGTCAAATCTTAATAATTAGGAAACAAAAATATATAACTTTTTTTTAACTCATTGAAACATTTGGGGCATATTGTATTTATAACGTTAACCTTTGAAGTTTTGAAGTTCAGTCCATGCTTCTTTCCTCTCAACTCTACTGGCAAGTAACAGTTTTTCATTTTGTGACGGAAGGAGAATTACGTTTCGAATACCAGAAATACAGATTAAAATAGTAAACTTTAGCGACATCAGATAACAGAAAAAATCTGTTGCAACATGTGGTTGGTTGATCATCATCAATTTTGCCTTAATTTAAAATAGCTTCATCTCTCTCATTATGCAAAGTGTCAGATGGAGAACATCGTTCAAAAACTGGTTTCCACCACTACTTTATGATAAAGGCACTTAGGAAAAGCTTTCCTTCACTCCTACACGAACATGTCCAGTTATCTTGATTACGGCATTCTCACTAGTATTCCTTAGTGAAGCAAACTTAGTTTATAGTTTCAAATAAACCTGGAAAGAAAAAGAAGAGTTTATAATATGCAAATCTAATATATAAAGTTTGTTTATTTAGGAGAGCTTTTAAAGACCATTTCCCAGAAATCCTGTCTTGAGCCTTCTTTATCGTTTAAAATTAGTAGTGACGATGAATGAATGGTAGGTTTCTCAACCTTTTCAAGCAACAACACACCTCTAAGAACAAATGAAAATATTGGGTTGATGCATAATTATCAGGCGTTTTCGTAGGCCAGTTATTTGTTAATAAAAATTGCTGTTTTGTTTACTTTTTTAATAAAAAATATTATTTTATTTTCAGGTTATAAAAATGCGTGTCTATAATCATACACTCCGGAAAAATCATTTAAAAATGTTATTGTTGAATTGTTATATTTCTTTTTTATAACAAATATTGCTTAAAAACGCTTGGTAATTATGCACCAACCCAATAGCAAAATTTTTAAAGGGTATATTTAAATGTTATGAAATAAAACCATAAAGTTAAAAAAAATAACACACGAATATTAACTTTATTTCAATAAAGTTCATGAACGCTGTTTTCCTCTGTTTCTCTTACCTTCATTCTGTCCTGTGAGTACAAAATTTTCCAAGCTCTCTTTCCTCATTATATACCCCAGAAATGTCAACTGTCTCTCATGCTAAGTATAAGTGTCCTTTTTGTTGCCATTGTCTCTAGAAGTTCGTCATTGCTCACATGTTCGGTCCATGGCATTCTCAGCATCTTTCTGCAGAACCACATTTCTGTTGCTTCTAATCTCTTCTTCATCTGTGAGGACATTGTTCAGTACTCACTACCATCATAACTTAGTACAGGCATTAGAGTAGTTTCCCGTTATCTCCGCCACGGATTTAAATTCAGATTTGTTCCCTTGCTTTACCAAGGCTGAAAAATAGTTCACTCTCTTATTTCCCCGCCATGGTTTCTGAGCAGATAAATGTTGGATTCATGATTTTTTCAAGGCCATAACAAATGATATGGATGAAACGGCTTCGGCTAGAATTTGAGCCCGGTATGCCGATTCCATTTTCTGCTTTGATAATCCCTTACGTCACGCGTATATTCCATACTCCATCCAAGGTAACACAGAAGCCATATTGTTTTTGACACGGGTACAGGTATTCACTCATCCATAACTGAACAACTGACATTTATGCTTCCAAATCAATGTTTTAACCAGAATTCTACTTATTAGAAAGATCCATGGCCTCTCTATTTTAAAAGTAAATTATAGTAAATGAAGTTGGCATCTATGATAAAAAACAGCATTAACTGCTTTTACACAAGGTTAAAAAATACGCGATTTATCATTTAAAATATATATAATAATATTAGGTTGGTGCAAAAATAATGTCGTTTTCTCACATGAAGTTGAACGTCAAAAACGACATTATTTTTGCACCAACCTAATATTTCTTAAAGTGGTACATTTGGTGACTAACTGTTCATTCCGACATCCAGTGTAAGAAATATATGTGTGTGCATAGAGGGCTCTGGATAGAGGTAATGCCTTTAATGTCTGACACAATGCACCTTCGGGTGGACAGGCATCACTAGTCTTCAACCATCTACTAAATCTCTCACGTGATGGCTCCAGGTTGCCATATCCATATAAACCGTTTCAGATGGCGAGCTAAACTCATGTGAGGAGGTGGTGCTAATGCAGCACCACTGGGCGAAAGACCTCCTCGACGCAGATCACGACCCAGGTTCCTCAGAGAAGCTGCAACGGTCACGTGTTCGCGACCAAGGCGAGCCACCTAGATGGAGGATATCAGCTGTGGTCTAAACTGGAGATGGATTGGCTCCGCCATATTAAAATGCCACATGATGGGCACACCAAGAAACCATTCGCGGAGGCCCAGGCTCTGGCACGCAACCGCGACAGATGGAGGAAAATGGTGGACAGCTCAGCACGTCGGCACCCCCAACAACTACTTTCGGGTTGAGGGCAAAAGAAGAAGAAAAAGATTTAGGACCATTGCGAGTGTTTTGAGTGCGTGTGTATAGGGGGTTTAATTCAGGGGGGCGTGATTAAGAATTTGCGCACTAAAATTGGTTTATACGATTTTCACGGGGTGAGAGGCAAATTGTTCCT
>OZ038507.1:52566955-52969455 GCA_964036315.1 Acanthosepion esculentum
ATTTTTGCTATTTATCAGGATGTCATCAAGGTATGCATTCGTGAAATCCAATCTGCCTAGCATAGTGTCCATTATTTGCTGAAATATTGCCGGAGAGACCTTGATCCCGCATGGTAATCTTTGGAACTTATATAACCCTTTATGTGTGTTTATGCGCAACAACTTCGAGCTTTCCTCATCTACTGGTACTTGTAGGTATGCTTCGCTCAAGTCTATCTTTGAGAAAAATTTTCCTCCGTTCAATTTTGTGAAAACTTCCTCTGGACTAGGGAGAGGATAGTGATAATCCTTAATCGCTGCATTCAATTCCGTTGAGAAATCAGCGCATACTCGTATCTCATCCGATTTCTTTTTCACATAAACCATAGGTGCGGCCCATTGACTATATTCTACTTTTGTCAATATACCGGTTTTCACGAGTCTATCCAACTCTTGGTCTATTTTTTCTAGTGGTGCAAAAGGTACATCCCTTTTCTTCTTGAAAATGGGTTGTACATTTTCTTTCAGTTCTATTTTTGACGCCATTTTTTTACACCTCCCGAGGCCGGCTGAAAATACTTCGGGGAAACTCTCTTTTAACTTCTCCTTTAATTTATTTGCCTCTGTCGATAAACTTTTCACTTTTTGGCAGAACGTATTCATCGGTAAATCCCAGCGGTCGAATTTCTGCATCCAGTCAGTTCCAAATAAGTTTTCCGTATTTTTAAGAACGTACATTTTTAATTTTTTGGTCATTCCATTGAATGTCACATTTGTAATAACTTCTCCCTCAAATTTTATTTTTCTTCTAGTTACAGACCTGGCTATTTTATTGGTTCTCAACAAGGTCGGTTTGTTTAATTTCTTCCACGTCTGTAAGTTAATAATTGTTAAATCTGATCCGGAATCCAATTGTAGTCTGACTTTTTTGTTTAACATTTCTACTTGTACGTATTTTCGTATATTTGTCTCGTCCACTTGGTCAGTTCTAGTGACTCTTACTCGGCTTTTGCTTTTTGTCCTAGTCCAACAATACGAACTTTTATGCCCTACTTTATTGCACGACAGAAAAGTCTTAGAGCGGTATAGACAATCTTTGTACCAATGCAAAGTCCCACAGCGATAGCATGGACTGGGTGGTAGTTTTTTCTGATATTTCATTTGATTTTTTGAAGTAGAATAATTTGTTTGTCTTGTTTTTGAAGTAGAATAATTGGTTTGGTTTGTTTTTGAGGAGGGACAAAAACGTGTTTGTCGTTGTACTTTTCGTATGTGAGCGACACCAGACTCTTCTATATCTTTCGAGCCCTTTTTTACGCTTATACATCTGTGACAGTCTTCAGCCAATTTTTGTAGCGTCAATTCTGGTTCACTCTCAAGTTTTGTTAGAATTCTCCGTCTGATCTCCGCATCTTTAGTCGAAACCAGACCTTGGACGAATATCAAACATTTAAAATTGTCCAGACTGAGTTCAGAGAACTTAAAGTCATCACAGTGTTTGTTTACTATGGAAGCGAATGTTAGATAGTCTTCGCTATCCTTCTTTGCTAGATTTAAACATTTCCACCTTTTGTGGAATAGTGAAGTGTTCGGACTAAATAATTCCGTTAAAAGTTTCACGGCTTCCTTGAAAGTCAACTCATTCGTTTTCCTCGGTAGGATGTAGTCTACGAATTTAGTGTATTCGCTTGACCCCAGTTTTCTCAGTAGTAGACGTACATTTTTCGCGTCTGACCAATTCCCGCAATCAAACTCATATAAATCTTCATATCTTCTGAAGTAAGCTGCGAAGGTTTTGTCTTCGTCCGGTGCATAAGTGAAGTCTTCGATAGAGCTCCATATAGCATTTTGCGAGAATGCCGGATAATTTTCAGAATTTTGCCCTTTATTTGTTACTGCCGATAGTAGTAATTCTTATAGTTCAAGATGCTTTTTTTTCGTTTTTCTGTTGCTGCTCAAATTGCATTTTCATAAGTTCCAATATGGTTGCCTTAAAGTCTTCCATGTTTACACGTAATTTTGTACAAGTATTTTTCCTTAGTGTAGACTTCAGGTCTTTGTTACCTGTTGTTCTGGAACCTTAGTACGAAAAACATTTTCCTGCGTAGAATTCGTGTCTTTGTTACCACTGTAAAGTTGGTGCACAAAATAAATTTTTTTTTTTTGTTTTTTTTTCTCACTACCTACGTCGCCTCTGTTACGGACGACCGATAGCAAAAAGGTTTTTTGTAGATTCTCCGCGTAGAGTTTGTTTCTTCAGTATACTTTTAGGTTTCTACGCATAGAGTTTGTTTCTTCAGTATTCTATTTTAGGTTACTCCGCGTAGAATTCCTTTCTTCAGTATCCTCGTTGCCACTGTTATGATCCAATATCCTCGTCGCCACTGTTATGGTCCAAGGTTAGGACCAAGGAAGAACAACACGAACACAAGAGTAGGAATAACAAAGATATATTAAACAGAATAATAATACAAGAAGTTGAAGGTGTTAGTATGACTGTCAGTCTGGTTTAGAGTGAACTACTATTGTCTCGACTCGAATCCGTCTCGACTCGTTACACTTCGTTCTACCGTCTCTCTTGAGAGGCGCAGTCTTTATAGTGTCAGGAAGAGTTCATTGTCGTTACGGGTAAGATCCCATAACAATAACAATATTGGCAATAAGATTGATAATATTTATATATTAGGCTTTTGACTAAATTGAAACACGAAGAGAAATATTTTAAAGTCGGTTATTTTCGGACACGCCTATGTCCTTTCTCAACGAGACGAAGAATAAACAAAGAAGTGGTACTTAGTCTTCCAAGGAATGTTGTTGTTCGTTAGAGAAAATTTCCAGTAAGTTTTCCGGCCTATTATAAGAAGCACACGTGGACCATCTTTCGTTTTATATATATATATATATATATATATATATATATATATATATATATATATATATAAAATGTTTTGTTAAAAATGACTGACAAGGTACTGTGAATAAGTTATGTCAGTCGTTTTTACACACACACACACACACGCACACACACACACACACACACACATATATATTTCTCTGTGTGTGTCTGTGTGTATGTAATTGAGAACTAATAATAAAAAAACAAAGATATTCAAAAAGAAAATTCATAATTAAAAAAAGATTGTATAGGCGCTTAATTGAGGAAAAATGTTATTCATTAACATTTCGCTCAATCTCAGTGACATCTCGGAAGCGAGTAGATGTCATCATCTCGCTCATGTTGATCATCACGTCCATGATGGTAGCATATAACGAGTTCTTAGTATCGTGAGGACGTCTTCCTCTTGATGATGGCCCAGACTGTAGTGTCCAGCGCAAAGTCGCCTGTTATTCACTTTGAAGAAGTTTGCGATCTCTGGGTCGTTATGGTTAGTGGCTTGTGCCACAAGCACAACGTACCCTTTTCATTCCCGTGTCAGATTAATGCTATTAATACGTCCGAAAGAGACCCGAGAATGTTAAAATTAGGCCTATACTTTTTAACATTACATTAGCTCTTTTCCTATTTATTGCTTACCAAAGATATGTTCTCAATTACCTGGTGTACCTTGTATTCTACATATATATTGGGGATGGTTTGCTGACACCAGAACAGGGTAAAATGTCCATATAAACATATGTCCAAAAGGTCATCGTTGTACCTCAGCACAGCACCTCATAACAAATGTTCAAAATGTCCTCCACTTGCTTCTACACAAACATACACCCGTCGGACTGGCGAACCCTTTCAAATACACCTACAGGGTGTCGAATGGTTTCGCAGGCGTCCATAACACGTTGATGAAGCGTCTCTGCATTATTAGTGTCTGCTGCATAAACCAATTGTTTTAGGTTGTCCCACAGATGAAAATCCAAAGGAATGATGTCGGGGGAATATGCAAGCCATGGAAACGCTTCTCCCCTTCCTATCTATCTTTTATGGTAGATGTTAGCTAGTGCATCGCGAACAATGTTACTAAAATGTGCTGGAGTCCCATTATATATGAACCACATGCGTCTTCGTATGAGCAGGGGAACATCCTCTAGCTTGTCTGGACGATAAACAGCAACAAAGAATGGATGACTCGGCTGCCTTCAGTCTGTAAAGGCAATCTGATACAGCCGTGCAGCCTTATGTAAAAATCATATCTGCCTGCTCACGATATGAATATCCTGCCAGTGTTAAACAGAACATTACTCAATTAACTCACTACTACACACATTAAACGTTGAAGACAGACTATCCACATATGTACACGAATGACAAATGTAAGCTAGTCTAAATGGCAACACAACGGCATCTACTGAAAACTTTCTTTAAAGTTACTAACTCAAAAACGAAGGATTCGCGGTCATAAGTTTATATGGACTCTTGTCCTTGTTTTCGTGTGAGTAACCCGCCACTCCCCCAAATTTGTAGAAAGGTATTTCTGTTACAGCTAGTATATATATATATATATATGTATATATATATAGTGAAATGAACCAAAACCCAATGAATAAAATCTGGAATAAAACCGCAAATAAAGCTTCAGATAAATGTCATTATCAGGTGTTAATCTACTAATCCCATCGTCATACAAGTCACCAAATATACTATAGTACCATTATTACCTTTTAGTATATTAAGTATATTATTATATATATTCGCAGCGTCTCTCGTACGTGTGCATGTGTCATCACACCAACAAACTTAGTGCGATGAAATTACTAAAGTACGAAACGCATCATACGAAAACTTTTTCCACTTTGTCATACTTCTTTCCCACTAAATTGTTATTGATATATAAAAAAATGATATATCGTTATCCCACGGGAAGCAATAACCTACTGATGACAGGATTGCAAAGGTCCTTCTGCATGGGAAGCTCGCCACCGGGCGACTTCATCTTCGGTTCAAGGAAGTATGCAAAACTGACAAGAGGGCGATAGGCATCGAGAGGTGGGAAGACGTCGCAAACAATCACTGGCGCTGGTGATGCGATTTACACCGAGGACTGGAGTGAGGAGAGAAGAAACGGAGACTTGCCACCGTGGTGAGACGTGCTTGAAGGAAAGAAAACACGGCGACATCGGGGGAGAACGTATTCACGTGCATTCGTTGCAATCGAGACTCTCGCTCCCGTGTGAGCCTGTACAGCCATAACAGATGCTACACCGACATCAGCAGCTGAGGCATAACTCTTTCGGCGCAGATCAATGGTTTCTTGAGTCCGACGGATGCCACATAAAACTATATTTTATCACATACACACACATATATGTGTGTGTGTGTGTGTATGTGTGTCTATCTTATTACTATATGTATGTTTTTATATATATATATATATATATATATATATATATATATATATATATATATATATATATATATATATATATATATATTATTACTATAAAAGTTATTTTAGTCGGTACACGTATTTGAGTTGATGTCCATAATATCAACTGGCCTAGACCGAGAAGTGCGACAAATGAAGAATATGCCCCGAAAATGAAGGACAAAAATGAACGAGCCGATATAGAAATCTCATTGACAGATGTAAATTCCTTCAGTAGGTAATTGAGTAGTGCTTTATCATGACGACTTCACGTGGTTAAATTGGTATTGGCACGCTTCGACTACAGATACTGTTTCCATGGCGGAAAAAAGGGATTTAGGTTCGATTCATATTGACTGGCACGTTTTTCTTTAGTAGGATTTATCGATCTGGGCTGGTTGACATTAATGTCACTGTTTAAGAAAATAGAAAAAACAGGGATGTCAACCCAAACACGTGTACCCAATAAATATAACACTTAGATTAATAAGAAACCGTTTCGGATAAAAACATTCACTTAAATATAAATATATGTGCATATGTGTATATGAAGAAAAGCTGAAAAAACTTTGCCTACTTCCCAAAATCTAACCAAGTGAGTAATCATCGGAATTTATTGTGGAAGCTTTCCCTTTTCAGGCCGAAAACTTTTCATCACACCCTTGTGTCCGACCAAGAAGGTCTTCCCTAAAAATTACGATGAGGTCATTGGGTCAGATTTTTTACGCCGGTTTGATTGAGAAATTTTCAGCCCTATTCCTACCCCCTTCTCTCTCTCTCTGAAACACGCACACACACACACACACACACACACACACACACACACACACACAACACACACACACACACACCAGGGCCGGCTCGTCTTACCTCCGAAACCCCCGACCGGTGGGGGCGCGATTTTGGAGGCCCCGTTATGGCCTCTGCCATTATTTATTCAACACTGTTTTATGGCCATCCGCCATTTTTTTAAATTAAGTATCTGCATAGTCGGTACGGTGCGTACTACGCATGAATTCCCGATGAGGTTAGTGCCCCAAAAGGGCTAGTTACAACATTGTTGTTTTTTTTTGTTTTTTTTTGTACTTTTTTCTACTTAAATTATAATTGTCAGTCATCAACTATAATAATCGACAGTGCCGGTGCTTACTACTCCGAACCTCTCAATCGCGTGAAGGCCGCATGCCTACTAGGGAGTGGGGACGCAGAAGTGCTTCGTAAACTTAAAGGATACGTAATTTCAGGTCGATTATTTGACTTAATACGATCATTCCTGTCAAACTGTGTTAACGGATTCTCCTCCAGTTCCTTTCCTACGAATGCAGGTGTTCCCCAAGGCTCTACCCTGGGCCCTACTCTGTTCCTTATCTTCAGTAACGATCTCTCCGATGTCATCAGTTCCCATGTAGGCATCTCTGCTGACGACACTACTATTTACTCCTGTCTCAATAGCAAGTCTGGTATCGCTGACAAAACTAACCTGGCCGTTAGTTTCGAAAAGGACCTCCAATCGGTTGTAGACTGGGACAGGAATTGGCTGTTTAACTTTAATGCCTCTAAAACAAAACTGCTCTCTATTACTCACTACAGGGAACCATCCATGCCACCCATTAGAATGTCTGATGCTCAACTCCACGAGAGCACCTCTTTGAGACTGCTTGGTCTCACACTGTCCGTTGACCTGAGATGGAACAATTACATTGAATCAATTGCTTCATCCATCGCAAGAATAAGTTGGTTCCCTGTGTCGCACCAGAAAGTTTTTCTCGCCCGAGTCCATCCTTCAAATCTACAACTCAACGATTTGCCCTTGCATGGAATGCTGCTGCCATATATGGTCTGATGCTCCCACTGTTCGCCTTATGGTCCTCGACAAAATCCAGAGACAGGTATGCAATCCTGATCTGTCATCTTGTCTACAGTCGATCTCTCACAGACGTGCCGTTGCCTCCCTCTGTCTTTTCTACAAATACTTTCACGGTAACTGCTCCGACGAGCTACTTTCGCTAGTTCCCAGACTGCATGAATTTAAGCGTGCTACTAGGCTGGAATTACAGTCCCACCCTTTCACTGTCGAAACGATTAAATGTGGCCGTCTCTTCTACTCCAATAGCTTCATGTCTCGCACCTCCCATCTGTGGAATTCCCTTCCTATTACTTGTTTCCTTGATAGTTATAATCTCCAACTATTCAAAATGTAATGTCAATCGATATCTCCAGATGCCATGATTTATTCCCTGTCCTTCTCTTCATTCTTTCTTCCATCACACCTCTTTACTCTATCTCCCACTCTCTGTAACTCCTTGTATGCTAGTGGCATCCCGCCTTGCTTGGGGTGAAATGCTTATAAAAAATGTAGCGCTTATTTTTTTAAATTGTAATTTTCTTTCTGAACAGTTCTTTTAAATCAATTAAGAGGGTGATATATCTCAGTAAAATCATTTTTTTATTCTGAGATCGTCCACTAAGGAGGATCTCTGATATTTTTTTACTAATAATACTAACCACAAGTCCACGTCTAGTAATTAAAATAAAATTTCTAGTCCCATTTTTTTACATTTCTAGAAAGATAAAACCAAGTAAATGATCGCTTAAAAAATAAAAATGTTTAAACATTTCAACACATGAAAAAATTTTCAGAAAATTGAAATACTGTTTTTAAAAGAAATTTTAAATTAAATTAAATAAATAATTAAATATTTTTCTTCCATCACTCTTGGTTTTATTGGATTGTTAAAAAGTTCCCGTTTTTTGGGGTCACCCTGTATATATATATATATATATATATATATATATATATATATATATATATATATATATATGTATGTATGTATGTGTATATATATATATATATATATATATATATATATATATTTGTGTATCTAGGTAGCAATCCTTCTTTCATGCACATTTCATTGAATACGACAAACAAGGTACTTTTATTTAGTTTTTTTTATACAATTTCTCATGCGATCTAATTTTTTATCTTTTCAGATGATAAAATATATAAAAACTGTCCGAATCTTCTTTTTATCCGAGCGCTTTCGGCTATACATTTTATCATTTTCAAGGATTAAATATTTTAACTGTTAAATAAGAATTAGTTTGTTGCATGTATGTTTTAAATTTAAATTCGGATTGTTGGATTTCCACATTAGGCGTTAAATTGTTGGATTTCTACATTAGGCGTTTTCTGTCTAAGGTAGCTAATAGCAACGACGAGAATAGAAACATAAACAATAACATTAATATTTTTTATAAAAATCAAATGAACGAAAATTATAAACAAAATGAAAACAGAATTAAGAACATTATAAAAAAATGCATAACACCAGTTGACAATAGCAAAAGAATTAGACTAATTATTTATTACAAAAATTTAAAACCTCTAGCCTTATAGTTAAAAATAATAATTCACCCCTTAGAACAAAATTAAATAGGGCAAATATTATTTACGAATTTAAATGCCCATTAAAGAATTGTATTCCTGATCAATCAAAATTCGTAAATAATTATATAGGCCACACAACAACATGTTTGACACGCAGACTCACTCTACACCTTTCTGGCCATAGCTCAATTAGATCTCATTTAAATATTCATGGAGACCTACCGGACACTATTCGTAACATACTTGTTGACAACACTAATATAATAGCATCATCTACATGCAAAAAAAAGGCTTAAAATAATGGAAGCCTTATTAATAAAAACAAAAAAAAACACTTAATAATATTAACTATGAACATGGGCAAAATATCTTGACCGTGTTTTGAAAAATGAAAACATTTTATAAAATATACATGCAACAAACTAATTCTTATTTAACAGTTAAAATATTTAATCCTTGAAAATGGCTAATGAAAATGATTTACTTTTGAAAACAGAATACTATGTTATTTAAGAGGTTAAAACTAAAAAGTGGGAGGAACAATATCTCAAAATTTTTATGGGTATGTCTTCTTTGACCAATGAAAAGACAGGTCAAAGCTAGAGTCGAAAAGTGTAATAATGTAGGTTAGGCGGGTGTATGCTATATACAAACTAGTCTCGATGAACCGTCATTTTTAGACATGTCACCAATTACATATGGTTAATATGATTTTTAGTTACAAAGAGATGTGTATCCAACAAAAAGTTAATTTTAGGATTTTAATTTTTAGAATTATTATTGTTTATACTTTAGAACTATCTTAAAGGGGCTTCTAGTATGATTAAATCAATTTTCATAAAATAATATACTTATTTTATTTAATGGGCCATAGGACATATGGCAATATTAAAATTAAAATCAAGGAATTAAATAAATATTATATGTACTATTTTATATAATAAAATAATGGATATATACTTGTAACATTTTTTTTTAGAAAAATTCTATTAACAATATTTTAACGTAAATATTATACAATATCTATATGTTTGTGTATGTTTGTTTGTGTGTGTGTGTGTGTGTGTGTATCTGTGTGTGTGCGCGCGCGCTTATGTGTGTGTGTGTGTGTGTGTGTGTGTGTGTGTGTGTGTGTGTGCGTGTGTGTGTGTGTGCTTAACAGATAACTGAAAATTCAAAAGATTTATCTTCCGACTTCAAGTTTCACAGATACGCTACTCGTCAGGGTACCGGTAAGATAAATCTCCTGTTTACAAAAATCTGCTCGCGTTTAAATAACGTTAAACGCCAGACGGTTTTTTTTTTGTTAGGCGTTAACGACCTTCCTTATACATGATAATATCTTTCTCATATTATATATGAGAAAGTTGGTAATACATGAAAGAATCATGAATAAGCAATTTCTGTGAAAATAACGAAAGACAAAAAAGAAAAAAATGACCGTTGGGCGTAGCACTACATCAAAAACACTTCAATGATTCTTGACCTTTGTAATAGTTGAAGTATTAGGACGTATAATTCCGACTGTATTGTCACAATAATTGACTGAATTGATTTGCTCAACTATGTAGTCACATTCCTTGAATTAATCATAGTTTGTGGAATGTGACTTCTCTGCTGGCTGAAGTTATAAGGCGAAGTGTTGTCATTATTCCATGAATTATTAATTATTTTGAATCCATAATTTATTTTTAATCATTTCACCCCAAGCAAGGCAATAAAGATGTAAGGGGTTACTGAGTGTTAGAGAATATGAGAAAACATTTATATCAGTACATGATTCAAATATCTATACAGAAAATTTAAATATCTGGGAAATGTTTTAATAGATGACAGAAAACGTGACACAGAAATCTAAAGTTGGCGAAAGATGCCTTCCAAAAGCCGAACAAAGTAGGAAAATTTCAATAGAAAAATAAAGTGCTAAACTGTTATGTATATAGCAATGAATGCTGGAAAATTTCCTCAAAGATGAAGATAAGACTTGAAACAGGATTTCTGAGAATACAGACCACGTGAGAAAGAAAATGGAAAACATAAAAAACAAATCAGTCAATCTGTTTTCGTAAAGTTTAGCAGTCACAATCTATAAATCAAGTCAAAATCACCACATCTCTTCAGCAGCCTAAACCAAGATAATATTTGAAAAATGATTTATACTGCGTAAACCTAAATCATGGAAGGTACAACTTTTAATGATCATCTCGTGCTTTTTAAATGTTCTGATCACGATATTCTACACGTACGCACATACGCGCAGACGGGGGCATGGACACACACATACACTATGAAAAAAGTGCATATATTAAAAAAAATCGAGAAGCATAAACAGTTAATTACTATTACCCCCTGACGAGTGAATGGAGTGTTTCCCGGAGGGTCCGTCTAAGAAACTTTGGAATCGGGATGATATATGACAAACGTTTTACTGTAATTATATATATATATATATATATATATATATATATATATATATTATAAATTTAAAAAAAAAATATGATTCCTTCGCTACATAAGAGTTCTCATGTTTCAAAAGCGAGAGCCGAGACCTCTAATATAATTTTTGAAATTAAGTTGAATTAAGGTGTCTGGTCACGCTTCCTCGTCAAGCGAGAATTTGGGAATCTCATTTGGGATTCCCAAATTCTCGCTTGAATCATATTTTTTTTTAAAATTTTATAATATAAGCTCTACTTCTGTATGGAGCACTGTCTTTTTAAAAATAAAAGCAAAAATACTAAGGAACTCCGGATTATTTACCTAACGTGTTCTTTCCTATTTTTCTGCATACCTGCATATATATATATATATATATATATATATATATATATATATATATATGATAGGTGACCACATGGGTAAAATCCAACCAAAACTACATTATTACAATATCTTACTTCGTTTCAACGACCCACACGGAGTTGACGGCCACAGACTTTCCCCCCATACACATACACATACACAAGAAGATATAAATCCAACCAAATACAAAATTATTACATGTCGATACATTTTACCGACATTCCTCACATATATACTTACAAACTTGCATGAATTAACATTACCGTCTAGCACACACATGCACACACAAGCGTGTCTTTACTCACACACACTTACACTATCACATACTTTAATGTCTAAAATGTTCCTCACACATATTTATTAATTATCTATAAGTCTTAATAAAGGTGAAATATCTTAGATTCAGATATGTTTCTGTTGAGTCTTGACTCAATGTTGAATCTCGCCTATTGCATGGAATAATAATGCAACACAAAATGTACTTAGAACAAGAATGTATTATAACAAGAAAGTGTACACAATAAGTACATATAGTATTTCTGTATATTTCTGGGAAGACGTTCCTGGAGAATGTGTTGACTAGTCGCAGTCGATCAGGGTCTCTAGTTGGATCTCGTGATTCTCTTCTCTCGTCTTCCGGTATCAACCATTATTTATATAGTTGGTAGTCACCTATGCAGATTAGGTGGATCCTACACAACAGTTTCCTACTTGTGCTTCATTTTATTTTATCATATATATATATATATATATGTATATATATATATATATATATATATATATATGTGTGTGTGTGTGTGTGTGTGTGTGTGTGTGTGTGTGTGTGTGTGTGTGCGTGCACGCACACAGACACACACAATCAATCAACTGAATATATATGTATATACATTGATTGATAAATGTTCCAGCGACTTCTCTCTTGGCCGACTCCAGTGTTTTGCTGATTCTGATGAGCGGTATTACACGAAACTATTTGTTCAAGAGATAAGTCGCTAGAAAATTGATTAATTAATTAAATCACACACACACACACACACACACACACACACACATATATATATATATATATATATATATATATATATATATATATATATATATATATCATAACATTTAAAAAAGGAGAGGTGTTTCGCCGAGTCTGATGAGCGGTATTACGCGAAACTCTGGAGTCGGTCATGAGATAAGTCGCTTGAACATTTATTGATTAATTGATTATTGGCGCTTGAAATATATATTAAGTATTTCTTGACAAAAATTCTACTGGTCTTAAAATGTTAAATTATATATATCAGTAAATAAATAGCAAAACGGAAAACTGTATTTTGATGCGTTATGTTCAGAGTGAACATCTTTAGATGAGTCATTCGTTTATTGATGAAATCAATCCATTATATTAAAACAAAAAAGAGAAAAATGCAATCAACGCAGGTTATAGTTTACAATACATCAAAGCGTTATTGTCATTCAAGTTTTAACTTTTAAAGTGCAGTTTTGATTAATATAGGAAGAAATTTATTTAGTGGAACTAACATATTCCTAAATTATCGACGATAACATTTTATGTTCACGATCAAAAAATTACTATTAATACAATGTGGAATAATTAGAAAAATTAAAATTGTTAGCAACAGATAGAATTTGCAAGTTTTGTATAAATGTAAATAATAAATTATACTTTTATTTATCCATACTCAATGTCCTCTTTTGTTTGACGCTTGGGTTTTTACGTTTAGCAGGACAGAGAAGGAATTAACCTCCACAACAGTATCAACAACAACAAGGCTCTGTCTTTCAGGTTACCATTTCCGCCTCTACAACAGACTCATTAAAAATTAAGCAAAAACATTTTACAAAAACCGTAATAGTTTACAAAAAAACGAATGAAATAACTTGGAGTTATACAATGCACTCCGACCAAAAATAATGATTTTTTATTTATATTGCTATAAATGAAATAATCCAGTTTAAATGAATATGAAATAAAATAAAATAAAAAATAAAATGAATAAATGAATATTATAAAACTAAAAGTTAATAGTAAGTGTAAATTCATTGTAAATTAATCTCCCTACGGAAGACAAAACAAAATATGTACATACCATTTCTTAAAATAAAATAAAAAGATTAATTTGTAATCTGGAGTAATTTTTTCATATCGACTGACCATTCCAAAATAGGATATTTTATAAAAAAAAAATTTTTTTTAACTTTTTTTTCTTTCTTTTTCACCTTTTAATAAATCGCGGGATATGAGCATATTTGATTTTGACTTCCGTAGGAGGCTAAGTTTACAATAAATTTACATAACAAGCTAAATCCCTATTTACTTTTAGTTTGAAATTTTTTTAAAATGATATTCGTGGTGTAGAGTCCTTCATCTATTGTAATATGAAGAAAAACATATTCTGGTCGCAGTGCCTATTGTAGAAACTGTATTAGGTTGGTGCAAAAATAATGTCGTTTTCTCACATGAAGTTGAACGTCAAAAAACGACATTATTTTTGCACCAACCTAATATTAAATAAAAATAAAATATAAAATAATAATAATAATAACAATAATAATAATGAATATCATAAATAAAATAAAACAAATAACATTAAAAAGTTGTTTAAAATAAATGAAAAAAAAATTAAAATAAAAGTTTTCCCAGAATGCAACAGAAACATTTCGTGCCTGAAAACGGACTTCGCTAACGACCGTTGGAAGGTCAAGATGTCAAGTTCCTCTCTTCCTGACATTGCTTGTTATATAATACGAAGTGACTTCTTCCTTCTATCACATGCAACCATAAAAAAAAATTGTATCCCAGAATACACACACACACCAATGGACAAATAAATAAATTGTATGATTTTAATTTACAATTTAACAGGCTTTTAGTATTATTTCTATGTATGTTTTTATTGTGACACTGCTGCTATGATGTGATTGACCCCCACCAAAAATTGGTAATTAGCACGAATCAGTTTGTAAAAGATCAACCACAAATTGCATAGTCACCGAATCAATGAAAACCTCGATGTTTTGTAACTATCGCTTCTTTCAGAGTTTCTGCTCGCCGACCCGGCATCTCAATTAAAAAACACTTTCCCTACCCCCGCTCGTTACGACCGAATACACAATGGCTAGGGTGCCACTGGTCACACTATTTACGATGAGAAAACATTTAAAGATATAAAATAACATTTTATTTTACGCCGTTTAACTGAAACAGAGCATTAGCAGATTATTTTACGCCGCTTGTGTGTAGCATTACCGTATTTTTTATTCACATCCGGATTCTTTGATGGCTGTCACTGGCAACAACGAGACGTCAAATCTCAGACTTAATTACTTTATTGTGTCCGTCCTTCAAAACGTTACAATTTGTATTGTTTTCTTTCTTTCTTTCTTTCTTTTGTCGAGATGCGGGAAGTGGGTTACTATTTGTCCGAGTTTTGCCTTTACGTATCAGCCTCTAGGGGATATGCCCAATTTGGTTAAGGTCAAGCATCTGATAAGCAAATATGTAGTATGGAATTAGATATTTACTGTATCCCATCTTCAATCACCTATACAAAACATAGCATATTAACACTTCCAATCAGATACAGTCAAAAGCCATGAGAGTTATGTCTGGTGTAGCATCAGACCATTTATCCTCTCCGACTTTTAGAAATTCTGACCGGGAGATGATGATATCTCAGATCCTACCCACAGTTTATAGACAACATTTTCCTCAGCACACGAGTTTTTCCATGTAATGCTGCTACCTGCGCCCTTCCAATGATGTCAGTTATCCACAAAGCATCCTGTAATGTAGAAAGATTCCTGGAAATAGTTCCAAGAGTGCCAGCCACAAAAGGGATAACTTGAGCTGCTCTTTAGTACAATTCTCTGATTATTTGCCCTATCAGAAGTTGGTCCTTCAGTATTCCGCCTTCACCATGTTCTTATCCCAAGCGACCGCAAAGTCGATAGTATCAAGATAAATTCAAAGCTGCTGTTGTGCTCAAGTGTGATATTAGGATATTATTTAAAAAAGGTATTTTTGACCTGCATTTGTTTTATAATCACATGCAAGGATATAACTAATGGACAAGGGAATGTGAATGATGGGATTTTTTGTTTTTTCCACTTAATCAAACAAAGGACAGCTATTACAAAAAAACTTAAATGGACAAAGGTCTTGGCAGAATATGGACTGTTCTTGTTAGAACTATTTTGGGGGGTTCCTGAAGAGATGGTACACCTGGGATTTTTCTGGTCTGTTGTTGATTTCCATTTTTTATCAGACCCAAATCTCCAACCACATCAGGAATATTTTTGTTATTAGTAGTAGTAGTAGTATTAGTAATATTGATATTTATAGTAGTATTTTAAAATATTTTTGACCTGCATTTGTTTTAGAATAACATACCAGAACATAACTAATGAACAAGGACAAATGAATGATGGGATTTTTTGTTGTTGTTGTTTCCACATAATCAAAAAAAAAAAAAAAGAAATCTATTGACAAAAAAATTAAATGGACGAAGCACTTTGCAGGATATGGGCTGTGCTTGTTAGAACTATTTTGGGGATTTCCTGAAGAGAGCGTACACCTGGGATTTTTCTAGTCTGTTGTTGAGTTCCTTCTTTATCAGATCCAAAGCTCCAACCACATCAGTAATATTTTTGTTGTTATTATTAGTAGTAGAAGCAGTATTTGTAATAGTGGTAATAGTAGGAGTAGTATTTTAAAATATTAGAATCACATGCCGGTTCATAACCATTGACATATGGCTAGAGAAGTATGCGATTTTTTTCACTTAATAAATCAAAAGATAGCTATTAACAACAACAAAAACTTTAATGGTTAAATCTTTTCGAACGTCCCATTTAGTAGGTATCTTTAGTATCTTTTAGGTCTTTCTCAGGTTTATTTAATGTAAAGTAGAAACAGCACATTAGTTCATTATATTCTTCCCTTGTCCATTTGCTTGTTTGGTTTATTTTGACCTCTGGTGATGGTAGACCAGGAGGGTCAGAATTAACTTTGACCTCGTTCTGGTGACCTGTTTGCAGAATTGGATCTAGTGGATAATTTTTCGGCTTAAGCCTTGCGCCCCCCCCCCCCACACACACCGCTGCTCCGAGAGACACGCTCCCTGTTGAACCATAGAATGCATGACATGGTTCTTATTGTTTGAAGTATTTTCTGTGTGTCCTCATAGGGGACCCACGAGCGAGGCACGGCAAAAAAGAGCCGATTCATGGTTACCCGGTACAATGGATGAGGCTGCTACTGACAGGGGGCGCCACTTCCTGCAAGGTATCATTCACGATTTCATAACGCAGAAACCATTTATGCCTCAGCATGATTAACACCTTGAGTTGCGGGGTTTTGTTCAGAGTTTTCCTTCTCCCGGGAGGGTTGCCAACTAAGCCTGAAAAGTCCCTCCTATTATTATTATTATTATTATTATTATTATTCACGTACAGAGATTAAGTGAAAGCAAACCATACTACTCCAAGACACTCCTAAATACTCTAGCTGGTCTCAGGAGTGCTATAGTCTAGAAAGTTTTAATTCGACCTCGGATGTACAATTCTAGCCTCTTCCCTAGGTTTTTCAAGATTCGTTTCCAAAGCTCAAACTATGATTAATTCGACTATCATCATTATGTTCCATAATTTCTCCAATTCTCTAATGAGGATCAGGTAGACGATTTTTCTCATTCTTTTCTATTCTGTAGTTTGAAAGCGCAGGAGAAACATTTCCAAATGCAGCACAGACACACACACACTGTATTTGACGTCCCAAAAGGGAAGAACCCGCATTTACACAGGGAATGGGATGTGTAAGTCTCATCTCTGTGTTATGTTCAATCCATTCACATGATATTTTAGTGAATATCTATGAGGATGATACGAGTGTATATAGGGGAAGCTCCCAAAATACATATGACCAGACCCTGACAGCCGATCTCTTTTTTGACCGAACTCTAACAGATCAATATGTGAAAACTGGCTTGTCGCCTCAATACCTCAAAATCCAAACCGGTAATTTTCCATCATCACCGAGCAGGCCCTGAATTTTCGCCTACAGCGATGAACTGGTATTCTCTCAAGGAGGCCCCCTTGCCTTAGCCGCTTATTCAGACTTAAGCTCACCCCTGACATTAAGTAAAACATATAAACGATCAATCGCTAAAAATGCTGGGAAAATGGACGGTTCATGTATCACTCCAGTAAGTACATGAAACCTATTTGCTACGCTCTACCTTTACAAGAGCCAGATCAACTCGAAAATGGAGTACTGCATCCATATCTGGACTGGAGCTGCCCAGTCTTCACTTTCTGTTGTGGAGTAAATAAGACACGCCAGGTAACAAAATGAAATAGGCAAGGCGCCTTAAATAAAGAACTCAAAGTGAGACGGAAGAAGTTCATTGGAGTCATTCGGTGATAATTTTTAGTGACGTCACAGCGAGTAGCCTAAACGAGATAGAAAATTATTACCGCCAATCTCGATAGAGTTCAAAAGCGTCTATACGGCATTGTGGGTTAATTAATTATTTTTCCACCCTACAACCGATTTGCCATAGAAAAAACACCTCAAGCTTCTTGCTTCTCTATCGCTATTTCCATTTCCTTATGATAATCTACATTCTTTTGTTCAGTGCTAACATTCACACCTAAGATTCCACCATGCCAGGTAAACTTTTCTAACATATTCTCATAACTGCACTTCTTATCTCTTACGCTTATATAACCAGTAGCCCTCTACCTTGAGTGCCTCCTAGGTTTTGCATAGAGTGAACATTACTAAAATATGTGTATTTACAGGGTGCGAAAGATAAACTGTCGTCTAAGTTACACAAAAATAAAAATAACACTCATTTTAACAGATATATTTACCAAAATTACACTATGTTGAAATACTAAATAGTCATTGGTTTCAACCACGGCCTCCAGATGACTTCGCAATCTTCTGCAACTCATCTGGGCGGTCTCCTTGTTTAAGTTGGTCAACGCTACCATAAACCTTGCCTTCAGTTCATATTTGGTGTTACAAGGAGTTTTGCTGGTCTCTCGATCAACTGCGCCCCACATTTAATAATCAAGTGGGTTGCAATGTGGGGAGATATGTGGCCAGAGGCAAGGGGTGACGCAGAAATTGTCTAACAGCCATGACTAGGTTCTCCTGCTTGTGTGGCATGGTTCAGCGTCATGTTGCCAGATATAGGGCCTTCCGGCAGCCATCCTCTTGACCCAGGGCAGCACTACCTCCTCAAGGGACTTAATGTAGACCTCCGTGTGAATTTGAGGCCCTCACCAACAAATTGAGAAATTCTTTTCTTATCAAATCGATCAGATTGAGTTTTCCGAGCTACCGTACCCTCATTACACTCACCCAACTCTCCAAATCCTCTGCACTTTTCTCAGATTGACACCCAAACACTCTGAAGTGTTTGAGCTTCCGGTGCGAATGCCAAGCAGTACAGCATGCTGTTTCCAAATTTCTGGCGGAGTGGTTGCGTCATGGTGCTCTTGTTCTCACAGACGTTGCCCAAATGACCCTACTATACTGTATAGTCGACAAAATTTTAAAAAATGCGCGAAATTAAAAATATAAAACTGCGACAATTTACCTATCGCACCCTGTATATCTTGAAAAAGACTTGAAAAAGTTATTCATGTGTCATGAAGGCTAACGAAGAATTCACATAAGTCTAACATTGTTCTCTGTTACTAGTATAACCAGTGCTTCTTGAAGAATAAGTAGGTATCGACAAGAAGTAAGCACTTGCTCTAAAAAAAAGTCACGAAGAATCGAATATGGCAGTCAAACGACCTCCTAAATCGAGAAGCAAACCAAATTGCTCTAATTATTGATGTTTTATTATGTATTGGCTACTTAATTTTCCAATATTTCCGGTGGATGTGTGAGAATTTTCACGATCATGTCACGCCAAAATAATGCCTCCTAGCTTTCTCGGTCGACTTCAAAAATTGTTTATATCACAGATGTTGAAGTATTCACTTGTTAAGCGTTAAGTGCTGTTCAACTATTCAAGGAATTTAACTGTTAAAGAAAATTATTTATCCAGCACTTTTATTCGAAGTAGTCCCATTGAGCATTTTGCGAACTAGCTCCCAAACTGCTCACAAAACGTAGGGTTAAATGTCCGCGTTGTACTATGCGTACTATGATTTGCTTGTCAGTGTCGAATTTTCTAGGGAGCACACAACGAAGCTCGTAGACAATACTCAACAAGAGTAGCCTTGCAAACCATTTATCCATACCGGGGTGCACATTCATTTGGAACGCGTTCAATAATACCTCTGAATACATATTCATAAGTGGAACTCGTATATACGATCCATTTATAAAGATGCTGGGAAAATGGTCGGTTCTCTATACCACTGCAGTAAATACCTGATTTCTGCTATGCTCTACCTTTACAAGAGTCAAAGAATCAATTTGCTGCCATATGTGTTTTGGAGGTGCCCAGTCTTCACTTTCCAGTCTTGATAGAGTCCAAGAGCGTTTAGAGTGGCTAACAGGCTTGTACAGAGTGAACACCAGTAATATATATATATATATAAATATATATATATATATATATATATATATATATATATATATATATATATATATATATATATATATATATATATAAAACAAAGTAAGACAAGCATTTTGGCCAATTATTGTGATCGATATTAAAAGATAGCGTAATAAAATTAAATGTTTAATTAAGTCTTCTGAAGAGTGTATGTAATTTCTATTTTGCCATGATAATGTTTTTTGTTCCTTGCGAAATAAAATTCTGCTTCGAATGACGCTGGAAAAATCAGCGAAACATGTCAAACCGAATTTTTCCAAATTGTCTTTTATATATATATATATATATATATATATATATATATATATATATATATATATGTAGAGAGAAAGAGAAAGGCAATAAAGCCACTAAGACGCGGAGGGGGGGGGCGTACTGAGAGTTAGAGAAGATGAGGAAAACACTATTAAGGAGAGAGAACGGTAACAGAGGAGTAATTAAGAAGACAGAAGATAATGATTGATACTGCGTTTAAATTTTTGGAGATGAAAGTTGATTGGGAACAAGATCCCGGAAAAATTCCACAAGCGAGCAGTGCAACAGAAATAAACCTTATGCCTTCTCGTAGACCAATTCGCATCAATTTTTTAAAGTTTATCACGATTCACGCATTCCTATCATATTGGACAATGCCTGCATGAATCCTTCGAATTAGTCAGAAAAAGTATTGAATCGGATAACACATGATTGACAGTTTTTATTATGATGCCGACCACGAGTTATGACGTTTTTTTCGTGGCCTTGATATTAACGCTACAACCGAAATGTTTTTTGTTGTTTTTAACGCAGATAGCTAATACCTGGCGTAGCATGTTCACAGAAACTAGTTAACCACTGGTTATTTTCCTTTGATACTGGACATTCTTGAACGAGATTCTGACGTGGTGTGAAATAAAAAAATAAAAAAAACAGAGCTCACCGCGAGACGCAGACACTCTATATACATTTGAGCAAATGAACTTGGAATAAACAACTGTCAAGCTGATCTCCGTGTCTTTCATATCGTAACACCCTTTGTGGAAATATTACACCTGGCGTCTAAGGAGGGTAAGAAAAATCGCACCGGCAACTAAAAACAAACTTTTTCTGAGAAACATTTATTGAAAATATAACACATAAACGAAGCATTTGAAAAGATTAGTAGCCAATTTTTGGTTACCACGAGTTTTAGAAGTGCACTCATATATCGTCGTATCATTGGCATAGATATTCACAAATGACCTGAGTATTCTCTTAAGTAGACCATTTATGTAAAGTAAAAAGAGAGTTGATCCGAGAAGTGATCTCTGGGGGACGCCTGCGTTGATTGGTAGGGCTCCGGAAAACTGGTCGCTGACAACCTTCACGGCCCGCTAGGAAGGACTTTATTATTGAGAAGACTCTTCCAACGATTCCATACTTGGAGAACTTGAAAAGCAATCCTTTGTGCCACACCTTGTCAAAGGCCTTCGAAATATCTAATGCTATGGACCTTGGGGTGTATTTGTTGTCTAGTGTTTTACTGATTCTATGAGTGATGGTAGTTAGGACATCAGCAGTGGGTCGGGACGATCGAAATACGTACTGTTTGTCGCTCAAGAGGCTATTCTTATCCAAGTACCTTCTTGTTGATTATAGCTTTGAAAACCTTGCTAACTATACTGAGAAGACTGATGTGTCTTTACTGAAAAGGGGATGAGCGCTTACTCGCATTCTTGAAAACCGGGCATACGCTTAACACTTTCCACAAGGTTGGGAAGGATTTCTCCTTCAATAACTTCGCTACGATCGGGGATAGTTCCCGGTTGATCGTCTTAAGGATGACCACTGGGATTTTGTCACGGCCAGTGGATTTCTTAGGGTCAAGACTTTTGATAGGTTTTGAGACTTCTCGGTCTGTAATGAAAATATCGCTGAGATTGTGCTCAGTGAGACGTGGGAAGTTGGGAAGGGGGTGGTTTTGTTATCTAACGTTGAATTCGAGGCAAAGATCGAGATGAAGAGCTTCGCCTTATCTCACGAGGAAGATATGACCTTGAATCCATTTATAATAGCTGCTTTACTTCTCTCCATAATGTGACACCCGTACTCTTTCAGTCACGACGCCAAATGTGACGTCGGTCCTTTGTGACGGGCTAACCCTGGGACATCGGTTGAAGTCTTGTTGGGTTCTAGTACCAACTTGTCGTACTCGGCTCGCTTCCAACGCCTGGTCACCGAAGCAACTGCTTTGATCTCGATTCAACCTACCCACGTTGTGATTTGATCTTAGGTTGACGAGATCAATCAGACGTCGGGCCGTAGTGCCAGCCGAATCCGGGTCAAGGTGATACTGCACAATAAATGTAGACAAAAAAACAAAAAACAAAAGCACAAACAACAACTTCAAGGCGAGCGACTGGTTAGGAATAGTGATTAATTTTATGTCGGTTTGTTGAGTTACAGGAGTGCGTCTCTCTCTTTCTCTCCCAGCCCGAAGAAAAAAAAATGTGGATTGTAACACTTTTTGCTAGTTCTGGATATCTGTTTTGTTTTTCAATAAAGTCGTCTCTGGTGGAGAATATAAGTCAGACTTCTATAATTTGTTCTTGGTTAGAAGTCTAAGTCGGAAACTTGCTTTGGTGGGAAATCTAAAGTCGGACTTCAACGAATTTGTTCTTGGTTAGAAGTCTAAGTCGGAAACTTGCTTTGGTGGGAAATCTAACTGTCTAAAACACCCGAAGACGTTTGCTTATATGGACGCCGATCAATCGCAAGGAGCGGTGTAGTCAGTCATATGTATTTTGAACCGCCTGCAATCGCTGCAAGAAAGTTCTGGAAAATGCAAAGTGTAGCTAGGCACAAGATGTCCAAACCAAGGTTGAAAACAAATAAATTGGATCCCGAGAAGATCTTCAACCAAATTATTGTAACACTATTTAGAAACGGCAGGTTAATTAACCAATTAATTAACCACAGAAGTTAATTACGGGGATTACTTAAACCGATAGATATAACGAAAGACATACTGAGCGATAACTTAGACCGATAGATATAACTTGCGATTGATATTGAAGTAGTAGTTGAGCTATGGCTGTAGCGAATTCGGAGGAAAACTAGTGATGGCGGTTTGGTTTTTATTTGAAATTTTGTGTATGTGGGGGGATATGAAACTTTCCATTTCAGAAAGGATCCATTCTGAGACGAGGACAGCAGTTTCGAAACAGCTTGCTTGAAGAAGGTTGAGAAAGGAGCTTTCGCCATATAAGATCTAAAGCTGCCCCATCCTTCCTTCGTGTAGCAAAATATCCTTCTATGTCATAGCAAATGAGAGGATGTCTTTGGTTTGGCATCCACTTGGATACTGACTAGGGAATTATCTGATTTTGCTAAGCATTTTTCAGGGCAATATGTAAGGAAATGGTCGAGGAGGTTCACCTGATATCCTGTCGCGTAATATTATAAACAAATAAATTTCCACTAATTGGATTTGTGACAACTTCAGTAGAATTTTATTTATTTACATTTATTAGTGTACGGCAGTTCAGTAACTTACAACTTCATCGCACCTGGTAACTCTCACTACCGCGTATATGCCAACTGGACCAACCTGCAAGCGAACTCTCACTAACACAAGCTCTTATTAAGTTGTTGTCCTACTACATTCTAAATGAGCAATAAACGTATTCGTTATTAGCAAAGAAAAGGAGTAAGTTAAAAAAAAAAACTCTTTCTTTTCCACCAACTATATTTTTTGCGTTGTTTTTATCTCAACATTGACAACCTCAGAATCTCCATTTTGCTAACAACACTGAACTTTAGCACAAACACAGCTCCCATTATTCCTGAAATTAGTGGCTATGAAATTCTAACTACTCTCCAAAGTATTCATTAGATGTAATATTCATCTGAAGAAGGTTGAAAAATTTACTAATCGAGACGTATTAAAATTACATAGATTCTATATATCTATCTATGTCTACCATTCATCCATGCTTAGAATATTGCTGTCATATATGATCTGGTGCTCCAGAATGGTAACTATTCAGGTTAGCTCTTCGCTATGATACCTAGACTATAAATTTAAGCGCAGTACTAGATTGGCAACTAGGTCTCATCAATTTACAGTTGAATTGGCTAGATGCAACTGCAAGTTCTGTACTAACAGTTTCCTATCTTGCACTTCTCACTTGTGGAACTCTTCTGGCTTCATGCTTTACAGCCAACTTTGATCTTCAAAAATTTAAATGCAATGTCAATCGTTATCTTCTGTTTTCTTAATTTTGTATTCTTTTATTGTCCTCTTTCCTTAATAATAGTTTTCTTCGATTCTCTAACACTCAGTAACCTCTTCCGTCTTAGTGACTTTACTGCAGTGCCTGGGGTGAAATGATCAGAACAATATTCTTAATGTTTGGATTTTTTTATCTGAGCCTTGTCATTCTTAGAACCTACATAAGAATAAAGACTATAAAAGTATAAGGACCTTGAAATCTATGCTTCCGGCCAATATTGATCTTCAAAAATTTTAATGCAATATCAATTGTTATTTACTGTCTTCCTGAGTACTCTTCTATTGCTTAGTAATGTTTCTGTTTTCTAAGTCTTTCACACCCAGTAACCCCTTGTGTCTTAGTGGCCTTGCTTGGGGTAAATCCGATTAAAAAAAGATGAGGATAATAGTAAAAAAATAATGGTAAAATCAGTGAACGACCACAGCACTCATCCTTGGTCACGTTCTAATTCTTTGTTTGTGGTACTAGCAATAATCGTAGCAAAGTCGGAGATCGGATGAAAAGGTTGCACGCTTGACGGCATATCCTATTTCTTATCCCTTCTCGTCTTTCCTTTAAAAAAAAGACATGGGGAATTCAATTGGAGATCTTTTTGTAGCTTTAATTGTTTAGGCTTATGACAAGTTTATCGAAATTCTTTTCACACGATACCGCTTTAATGTCAGACGCAAACGGAACAAGTACAAAGATAATCAGAGTTGGGGGAACATGAGCCCCGCTGGCGACAAATTGGTGAAGCACATTAAGCTCGGGATTTGTTGACATGGACACTTCCCCGCTGATGAATTCTCTCTCTCTCTCTCTCTCACTCTCTCTCTCTTTCCCCCACTTCCTCACCTCCTCTGTCCCTTATTTAGTTATTTTACCCCTTATTCTATGACTGATGGCAACAAACGTTTGGGTTTCTATAACCGGTCATAAATAATGTGTTGTAATGATTAAATGTTTATTGTTTTGAGCGATTTGCTTCAACATTCTTGGCAATTCTTTATACGCTAGAAGGCAAAGTTATAAATCAAAAGATTTGAGTAGATAGGAAATGAAGTATATATGGATCAATAAAGTCAAGTCTTTCTAATATTTTTCTGTTTACCTTTTACATAAGTACCTCCATGAGATCGCTAAAAAAGAGCACAGCATGATGAAAAAGACGCCAAACTTGACGAAAGCAAAATTTTATCGTCTAAATGTTCATGTTATTATTAAAAAAGAAAGATCAAAGTATTTTTGGGGGATTTTTTACATTTTTTTAATTGTTCCTAGCACGCCCGAAATTTTCGTTAAAAATTTGGGTTTTTTTTTTATCAAAACTGGCAGATCAATCATTTTCAATCATTTTTTTCCATTTTATAAAAAAATGAAATTCTCACTTTGAAATTCTTTTAAAAATCAGTTATCATTTTTTCAAAACTTATTTTAAGAAAATCAGAAATTATAATGTTTATTTAAAATATTTTGAACCAAGCTTAACTTAGCTTCTGCGCCGAAAAGATGTAATTTGAAAATAAAACAAAGCAAGTCATAACCTTTCGCGTCACTTGACAGGTAACGAAAGACATTTTCATGACGTTTAGATAGCTTACGTGAGAATAATTCTTTCTACGGATGGAGAGAAGTGAAGTTATTTAAGTGAACAAATTATTTACCTCGTTATTTTTAAGGAAAACTTTCAACGCTATTATTTTTTTTTTTTTGTACTTAGCTTTCACCTTTACGCTTACGATGCTTTATGGAAAATATATTATAAACAAATTAAGATAAGACTGTTAAGAGTGAAATTAAATTTCATATTTCATAAGAAAGGTATCTAATTAATTTATAGGTACCTTTCTTATGAAATTTTATCAGAAGTGTACATAAAATGCTCTAATTTTATGTACATTTATTACATTTTACTGTGTTATTTGTATTTCCATTCATTTTATTATTAATTTTGATATTTCATTTATGGAAAAATGCCATAACTGAGATTAATATAAAAATAAGATCATATAAATTTCATAAGATGATACTGATACTTGTAGGTATCCCTCTGAGTTGAAATTGAAAAATCAAATAAACTTCTCCACGCGTGTTTCGCAAAAGTAAAGGCCTTAACAGCGGAGAACAATGCTTAACTCAAATAACGCAACTTAATTGTATTCTGGTTGGTCTTCCGTACTTTATAATTACAGCCCGATTATAAACACAAAATTATATTTCTTAATTACTGCGGATCTTCTGATTAGTCAAAACGATACAGTTTATAACGTGCTAAAAAAAAGATCTATCTCATAAGGACACTTACGAAACCTGATGCGGCTTTTAACTATTTTTATGATATTTTAACAACTTAAATGTAAAAATCTATTATAATTAAAGAAATAACAAATAATTGTATTAAAAATTCGTTTTTCATCGAAATATCTTTTTGCTTTCAGAAAATATTGTTCATATTCATAAAAACAACTAAAAGTAAATAAAAGCATTTGAAATTAAATAATATCTTTGTTTTATTGAGATTTGTATGTTACAATTCAGAGCTGATTTTCAGGTAGGTGGGGTCCAAAAAAAAAACATGATTCGCATTCCTCAAAGCCTTGTGCTTTTAACTATTGTAATCACTAAACTCGATGCGATCGAATTTCTAGAGTTTTCATAAAATTAGTTATTGGGGAGGTAATAAATATATAAAAAATATTTCTGCCATGACTTTAATATAAAAACATATATTATAATAATTTCCATCATTTATGAATAGTTTCTGAAAGTTTCATTAACTTCCGACAATTATTTTTACTTTTGCAAGATTTTCCAAATTAATGTGTGTCATACAAAAAAAAACGTGCTAAAAATTGTATGTTATTTTAGTAGTTCCGTTGATACAAAGAGAAACAATGATGGAACTTATTATAAATATGTTTTTCTTTTTTAAAGTCATGGCAATTTTTTTTTTCATATGTATTACCACCCATAATTAATTGTACGAAAACTCTATAATTTCAATTTTGGGAAGATTAGTGATTATATTAGTTAAAAGCTCAAGGCTTTGAAGAAACCAAATCATGTTTTTTTTTAGTTGGACCACCTCTACCTGAAAATCATCTCTGAATTGTAACATACAAAACTCAATAAAACAAAAATATTATTTAATTTTAAAAGCTTTTAATTGCTTTTATTTATTTTAATGAACATGGACAATATTGTCTGAAAGCAAAAAGATATTTCGATGAAAAATGAATTTTTAAAACAATTATTTGTTATTTCTGAAATATTTTATTATTTTTACCTTATGTTGTTAATTCTTCTAAAATTAGGGAAAAGTTTGTAGAATTTAACGAATGTTGTTATTAAGTAGATATATATTTACAGATTATAATTTCCAAAGCTTCTTACAAACTAACGAACAACAGTATATAAAAAAATATAATTTGTGTCAATAATAACACTGTAAATCAAATCTACGGAAGACCGGAAGTATCATGAGGTGCAATAAAAAAAAGAAAAACGTCACGTGGATAGAGTTTCTGTCTAGTATTTAACTTAAATACAGAATTTTTAATACAATTATTTGTTATTTCTTTAATTATAATAGATTTTATTTTTTATAAAATCTTTGAATGCGCGTCAAGCGTAAACTGCATCGAAAGTTTGGTACTTCTGAGGTGTTGTTCACGCCGCATCTTCACGAATTCGTGTGGCGTCAGCAGTGCAAGAACAGTCCCGTGTTTATTTGCTGCGTAGTCCACCATTACCCGTTGTAATAATGCTTAATTTTAATAAACTTATACTTTGGTCTTGTTGATTTTATGCCGTTTATGATATAGAAGTTTATTTTACGTCGCTTTAACGAAGATTTACCCAAAATACATGGCCAAATTAGTTTGAAATCAAATGAAGTATAATCATCAATGTTTAAAAAAAGCTTTTTTATAATTATTTTCTTTAATTAAAATATTTTTTATGTTGTCAGTGACTTCAAATTTAGTTGTAACCAGAATATGGACTTTGTTGTTTGTAGCATTTAGCTATTGAATCTAATGTCGTCGGCAATGGCGTAGCCTTGCAGAGACCCATTCACTTCCCGAAAAAGTGTATGGTTCATTTTCCTTTGTTTCAATGGTGTGTTAGCATTTGGACCGCCCTTCAAAAAACGTGTCCCACTTCTCTTCTTATACAACAGTTAAATAATAATCAGAAGATAAAATATAATGAAATGTCTGCACATTGCATTAAGTAATTATTATGAAGTGGTTTTGTCTCGACTGAGTGTATGAATGAATGCACAGGCGGCGCATTGTGTTGGAAATTATGGGTTTCTGCGTCTCTTGGAATTCGTATGAAACAAAAGCAAAAGATATTTAATTAAAATGGTACAATGCACATCACCTTTACTTTTCCAGGGTAACTTCTTCTGCTAATTATTATTATTATTAGTAGTAGTAGTAGTAGTAGTAGTAGTAGTAGCAGTAGTAGTATTTTGCTTCCGCAAAACATATGGTTACTGGTGAGAAGTTTATCTTCAGGTCACCTCTTGTGACTTAAGAAAATAAACCGGTCATTTTTTTCATCGGCTGTATCCAATACTAATTTAAAGTAGGCTATATATTTATCCGGCCTCTCCACTAAGGCAGAATGTGACACAAAGTCGATTTTTTTTTTACGAGGAGAACCCATACACATGGGGGAGGAACCCACCTGTAGCGGAGGAGATGCTGTTGTAGTATCTGTTCTGTACCGGACGCCCTCCTCCCCGCTGTTTGGACAGCATCCTCGGATCTGTTCCGTAGCGTGGTTTTTGACTAGCTAAGACAAACTATAACTAGCTAAATCAAGAAATTGACCAGTGGCTCGAGTGTCTCCACTCGGGATCCTTACGTTAAAACAAACTAACCTTGTGTCACATCCTGACTCAGTGGGGAGTCAAAAATAGATAGCGGAGAGCCCATACACATAACTATGCATATGGGCCAAGGATAAAAACTGTCCAGTCTCCGCGAATACTGTTACGCCGGCATCGATATTACACCGGTCCCCGCCTCTCTTAGTGCAATGAAGAAGATGCTGCCGCAGGGTTGGAATCCACAGGATCGGGAACCTTCTCCCATCTAAAATGGGGAGATCAAACTATCCTCCTTATTGCTTTTTGTAATGGCTCTATTTCTAAATCACTATCCAATATCTGCAAAGTTTTTGTTTTTTTTATTTTGTACGACATCCCATTATTCCAATAATCACTGGTACTGGAATTACTTTCTTAGTTCTTCTCAAACATTCATAATTTCACACTTTAAATGGTTGTAGTTGTCGATATTTTCTTTGTATTAAATGAAGAGGAGACTTCTATCAAGTAGCAAATTATTATTATTATTATTATTATTATTATTATTATTATTATTATTATTATTATTATTATCATCATCATCATCATCATTATTATATTTCGATTTCTGCCATGGTTACACTACCTTCAAAATCTGCGGGAATACCTAAGGCAGGTAGTGGCGTATTGTTAGGCTAAATTTCATGATTATTTTTTCTAGCATCACTAACGTTACAAGGATAAAGTTCTTAGTGTGTGGGCTGTACTTATCAAGATAATTTTTTGTATTTCTCTTAAGCTGGGATTTCCAGGGATTTTTTTCCCATTGTGTTGTTGTGTTCCTTTTTTATCATTCCAAGTGCACCTATTATTACTGGTACTATTGTTGTTTTCAATTTCTACATTTTTCTATTTCGATTTCACTAGTCTTTATACTTCGATATTTTTTCAAATTCCTTGGTTGCTATGTTACAGTCCGCTGGGCAAGTCATATCAATAAGTAGGCAAGTTTTTTCTTTTCGTCTTTTGACAATTATATCAGGCCTATTTGCTTCAATCTTCCTGTCTGTAAAGATGGTGCAATCACATAGAATTATGATGTCTTCTATTTCTGTAACCGATGCTGGGTGATGTTCATACCAGTATTTAACAATTTTCCAAAGTGTTTGCAAATTGTCCAATGTAAATATTGCCCCACTCTATCGTGACGATTTTTATATTCATTTAACGCAAGTACAAAACATCCTGAGATTAGATGGTCTATGGTTTCCTGATATTTGTTACAGAACTTGTGTTTTGGATCCACATTATTATGCATGATATTTGCCTGAAAGTTCCTAGTGAAAAGACTCTGGTCTTGCGCTGCAAGAATAAAGTCTTCTGTTTCAGCCTTTAATCCAGATGCTCGTAACCATGAATGACTTAACTTTATCAACATAGGCATTATTAGCACGTTCTGGATATTGGCCATGCAGAGGTTTGTTTTCCCGGTGTTGTTTTATCTGTTCAAGAGCTTTATCCTTGACTTTCTTTTTCATATTTTTGCTGCAACAGTTGGTTCTTGCGTTCTGTTTTGGGTTTCTACAGAATCTACTAAATGTAGATCTCGTTTGTATTTACATTCCTTCTTTTATGATTGAATATTATTATCATGTGTGTATGTTATGTTTCCTGCTTTGTATCTTGTAGAGCCGGGTCTAAGCTATGGTCCTTAGGGCATATTGGAGAATTGTCATTTAATTAATAGCACTTTTCTTAGTATATGGGATGTTCCTCGTAAGGCGATCTTCTGGGTAACTTGTATGCTGATGTTACCTTTGGACACTTTAAAATTGTCTATTCATTTTCTCACGAGGACCGGAGCTCCGATTACTATTGGTACAGTCTCAGTCTTCATTCCCTACATCCTGTTAATCTTGATCTCCATGTCCTTGCATTTGGACAATTTCTCGATAACTTTCATGGAGGTGTTTCTCTCAAATGTTACTGTTATGTCAATAAGCATACACTTCCTGAATTTTTTGTCTTTTATAATAACATCAGGTCTGTTGGCTTTTATTTCCCTGTCAGTCTGAATTGGCATGTCCCAGAGGATAGTTACATCGTTATTTTGGGTAGCTGTGTCTGTTTGGTGCTCATACCATCTCTCAGTGGTTTTGATTTTGTGCTTTTTGCATATCTTCCAGTGCACATATGTTGCTACATTGTTATGTCTGTGGTTATATTCATTTTCTGCTAGTTCCGGATATTCTGAGATAATATGGTCGACAGTTTCATCATATTTTTCCGCATATTCTGCATTTCGGGTTAGTTCCATCCTTGATTATGTGACAGTGATAGGATCTAGTTGTGAGGCTTGGCCCTGAGCTACAATAATTAGGCCTTCTGTTTCAGCTTTGAACCCGGTGATCTTCAGCCACTGATGTGTTTTCTGTTAGTCCACGTCTGCTTTTTTCGTTCTTTTTAGGTATTTGCCATGCAATGCCTTGTCCTCTCAGGGTTTTTTTTTGTAATTTCATTTGGCCATGTTGTTTTGCTTTCTGTTTTACTCGTTTGACGTAGATGGCATTCGCTTCGTTCTTTGTTGGTAGGATTTCAGGTATATTAAACTGTTTCTTGAAGAGCGTAGCTTTTTTGTTGATGGAGTGGATTTGGTGTTTTACCATTTGTCGGAGTGGATCGTTGCTTTTTTTAGGTATGCTTATTATTATTATTATTATTATTATTATTATTATTATTATTATTATTATTATTATTTCTCTCCGATTCTTAGATGTTTCGGCCTGGTGATGATAATCATATCTCATATCTTACGTTGTTTGGTTTCAGTGAAAGAAAGAAAGAAAGAAAGAAAGAAAGAAAGAAAGAAAGAAAGAAAGAAAGAAAGAAAGAAAAAGGGGAAGATAGAGCAAGTGATAACGCTCTCATGTTTTAATGTCTGCTTCGGTGAAATAGAAAACTTTGTTCATTTTGAATTTTTTTCATTTGTATCCTCTTCTTTAAATAATGACGTTGCAATATTTTGTTAAAATTGTTTAGCGCAAATATTTAACGATGCAATAGAATTTCCATGGATATTTTAAAGTTGTAGAACTGGCAAGGAAATTATTCACTCATTAAATTAAGAATTATAATTCATCAGAAAATTCAATTTTACGGGTACTGTTCGTTATTATTATTATTATTATTATTATTATTATTATTATTATTATTATTATTATTATTATTATTTCTCGAATTCCTCTTCACTTTTCTTTTCTTTCCACAATTATCAAGAACAACGTTCCGTTAACTTATACAAAAATATTAGCAAAAATATTTTTTTTATTTTTGCTGTGATCACTCTACTAAAATACCAAACTAATTTAATGTTCTTAAAAAGTGTCAGTAAACTAACTTTTAGTGAATGTTTCAGTGCTTTTAGTTTGTCTTTTTAAAAACGGCCCTTGTCGAGAGATTTTGAAGCTAGAGAAGAAATAAGTGAAACGAGGAGACAGTTTTATATTGCACATTCCACGAACACGTGATTGGTAGAAAAATCGGGAAGAGAACGAGAGAGAAGAAAGAAGGATGAAAGGGGGAGATGGAGACGGGGATAAGAGAAAGGAATGTTATTTTGGACAAGCGTTTGGGTCAATCTAGTGCGTGATATCGTGTTGAGCGCGTGCAGTATTGGAAAGTCGAATGACAGTTTTAAGAGAAGGCAGCCATTTGCCGTGGAAGAGATGGTTCTGATACTAAAGTTATTAGATAGATAGATAGATAGATAGATAGATAGATAGATAGATAGATAGATAGAACAGTCTGTCTGAGATAGAGAGAGAGAGTATGGACATTGGCATATTTATTAAAATTTTATCATATATAATGATAAAATTATAATAAATAATTATCGCTCTATTATCGGTATCGAGCCCTTTTTTGGATTAATGCTGTGGACGTTACAATTTATATATTACTTTCGTTCTCATTGCATCGTATATATATATATATATATATATATATATATATATATATATATATATATATATATATATATACTAATATTCCATGATTATGATTTTATTACATTGGAATCGTAATCACGATCCAAATCATCAGACCTACAAATGACAAATCGGAAAAAGGTTTTGTGACGCTTTTCATTTGTTAGGATTTTATCGGATGAAACGCGTCACAAAAACGTTCTTTCCAATTTGTCTTACTATTTTTTTAAATACTGTTTCTTGGGTGGACGGACATTTGTGTACCGGATAATTGCGTACCAGACAATTGCTTCCCTGGACATTTGCGTCCCTAGACAAATGCACCCCTGGATAATTGCGTACCTCTGATAAATTTTGAAGTTGCCATTTTCTTAAAGAGTTGTTTAATATAGAAATTTTCACACCAATACCTTTAATTACTCTAAACAAGCAGAAATAAAAAAAAGGGAGATAAATTTCTTTTTTTAAAGCAAGAGAAAATTAAGCTAGCAGTTTCAGTTCACTCCAATAGTGCGTGCCACAAATATCTAATAGATTCTGGGTTTTATAGATTATATTTTTATCGGAACCCATGGCTAAATTCCGAAAATCAAACACTGGTGGAAAAATATTTGTAGACGAAAAAAATTACAGCTACCACTACCATCAGAAAAACGCCGATGAAACAAAAACATACTGGCGAAGTATAGTGATCTTGCAACACTGTTAATCTGTCATTGCATTTTAAACAAAAATAAACTTTTAATTATTTTTTATTTTATTCCTTTTTAAAAAAATTTATGATTACTACCTATGATTTTTTTTTCAAAATTTATGGTAATTGCCTTTAAAAGCTTCAAAATATTATCAGCGGTACGCAATTATCCAGGGACACATTTGTCGAGAGACGCAAATGTTCATGGACGCAATTTTGTCTGATACGTAATTGTTCGGGACGCAAATGTCCAGTACACAACTGGCCTAGGACCCTGTTTGTTGATATATGAATTTATACAAAATTATATATCGTTATATCATATACAGTGTAACCCGGATATAAGAGACCCGGATATAAGAGCAACTCGGATATAAGAGAGATTTTCTCTGGTCCCAAATTGGAGCCTGTGTTAATGTATATATAATAGACCAAACCGGGATATAAGAGAAACCCAGATATAAGAGACTTCTGATCCGGTCCCGACAACTCTCTTATATCCGGGTTACACTATATATATATATATATATATATATATATATATATATATATATATATATATATATATATATATATGAGTTAAAAATCAAATGTGGCTCGGAATCCGACAGATAAAGAACAAACTGGAAATGTTTATCAATCTGTTTGCCTTTTATTATTTTTTATGTTTTCACTTTTGTATAAATAAGTATAAAATATTGCACATTTATACTATTAATAAATATATATATTTTTTACTGACCGTTTGGTAAAACTCTGAGTTTCATGCAGGCATTAATATTCGGGCACTGACAGGAATCTCAGAGTTGTACCAAACGGTGGGAGAAAATGTATATTTCTTAACAGTATATATATATATATATATATATATATATATATATATATATATATATATATATATATATATATATATATAATACTCTATACATATTTATCTCAGACTGTTCTTATCTATATATTGATTTTGGTTAATATTTTTTAGCGGCATATCAACCTCTATTTAATGCCGAAATCTAAATATATTTTGAACGCAATTGCATGCTTTCAATTACAAATAAAATGTATTATTGGTCATTTTCTATAAAATGTATTGTTGGTAATTCTACTATAAAATGTATTACTGGTCATTTTGCTATAAATCTGTGCAGGGTGCGTTGGGTAAATTGTCGCCATTTTATATTTTTAATTTTGCGCATGCGCGTTGTTTGTTTTTGATCTTTTCGACTGCACAGTATATTTGGGTTAATTGGGCACACGCTGTAAGAAAAAGAGCATCCTGACGCAATTCACTCCATTAAATATTTGGAAACGGCATGCTGTACTGCTTGGCATTCGCGCCGGGAGCTCTAATACAAACATTTCAGTGTGTTTGGGTATCAATCTGAGCACAGTGCAGAGGATTAGGAATGAGTTGGATGAATCTATTTACGAAGGTACGGCAGCTCGGAAAACTCACTCTGATTTTTCTGATAAGAAAAAATTTCCAGAATTTGTTGACTCAACACAGAGGCCTATATGAAGTACATTGAGGAGGTAGTGTCGCCCTGGATCAAGAGGATGGTTGCTGGAAGACCCTATGTCTGGCAACAGGATTCTGTACCATGCCACACAAGTAGTACACAGTCATGGCTGTCAGACATTTTCTGCAACCACATCACCCCCTTATATCTGGCCACATAACTCTCCAGACTGCAACTCCCTTGACTGTTATGTGTGGGGTGCAGTTCAACAAGAGGCCAGGAGATTCTGAAGTTGTCTTGAGGACGTGGTTGAAGCCAACGGTGATTTTTATTGAATAAATTACTCTTTAATATTTCAGCATATTTTTGTGCAATTTTGGTAAATATATCTATTAAAATGAGATGTCTGTTATTTTCATTTTTGCGTAATTTAAATGACAATTTATCTATCGCAAACTGTATTGTTGGTCATTTTACTATAAATAGGTATTTTTATGCTTTCACAGTGTTTTGTTTTTCTTTGGGGGTTCACTATTCACCCGTAGCTGGGACCCCAGCAAGCGCTACCATCCCGGGCCAGGGTGGACCTGGAAACAGCAGAGGTGGTTCTACCGTTCAGCTAAATTTTGTTAGATACAACCGACGACGTCTTTAAGTTATTTTTTTTTATTGTATTTTTATGATTTTCGAATAGATTGTGAATTAACTCTCCAAATTTCATGAGTTCATGTGTTTTGTGTTCTTGCTCGAGTACTTTCGACCGTTTCAAGCATTATCAAGAACTAAATGTTGTCAATGTCAGACAAGATTTTGTTGGCGACATCCAAGCATTTTTTGGAACGCCACATTCAAAATATATTGTATGAATAACGTCATGTGTAGAATGGTTTCGCAGAGCTTGACTTCACTGGGAAATGAATGCATCAAATATTTTATGCGTATTATTCTTATTATTTGATGTGCATATTAAATAATTTATACAGACATTAAAATACCGTTTCCTGCAGTAAAGATATGTAATACGCGTTGTTTCAATTGCATAATAATAATAATAATAATAATAATAATAATAATAATAATAATAATAATGTAACCCGGATATAAGAGAGGTGTCGGGACCGGATAAGAAGTATCTTATATCCGGGTTTCTCTTATATCCGGATTTGGTCTATTATATATACATTAACACAGGATCTAATTTTGGACCAGAGAAGATCTCTCTTATATCCGGGTTTCTCTTATATCCGGGTCTCTTATATCCGGGTTACACTGTAATAATAATAACTTCGAATATTTTGAATCTTATTTTACTAATACTAATATATAATACTAACTAGTGTTATATAGTATTTTAGTATTATTTACTAATGTTTGTCTTATGTCAATAGTTGTATTTTGGATGTTTGTGATATGATGATCGATATGTGCACGAAATGCGCAAAGTTTCGATAAATGACAGCTTAACCTATAGGAGAGTGTGGTGCTTGTGTGACCAATGTCAGAATTTAACTTTATGACTAGATTAGTGATAGTGGAAACGCTATCTCCCAAAGGACAAGAATTCATGGAAATTTTTTGCGGACAGAATGTGTCAGATAGATAGATAGATATGAACAAACTAGATAGATAGATAGATAGATAGATAGATAGATAGATAGATAGATATGAACAGACTGAGTAGATAGACAGATTCAAACGAACAATGATAAATAAATCTTTCAAATCAATTCTCCTTCGTTGGTTTTGCTTGATTGCGATATTTCTGACTTCAATATTCTTTGCAATATTCACTACCCATTCGCGTTTATAATAGCGTACCAGGTATAAAAAAATCATAAAAGCACTTACTGACAAGTCCTAATGACCATTAGTATGCTCTTAAATTTATATGTATTTGTCTAAATCAAAGCTTTACAAGCAATTTTTAGGAAACAAGTTGAAGGCATAAATTTCTTCACCACATCACTATATAACTGAAAATGTATATGAAAGAAATAATTTAATGACAAGTTGATAATTAAAAAATGAACAGGTAATTAATTATAAATCATTAACAATGCATAATTATGCCGTATAAATTTGATTTAGGTCTGCTGCTAAAAAAAAGTGTAGCACTGTGTCGTGCTAGACAATTTTTCACGCCAGAATCTATCTTACACTTTATAAGTCAACCATTCGTCCTTGCTGCCACATCTGGTCTGGTTCTTCGGCTATACATTTAGAGAGTATTGATAAAATGTGAAGAAGAATCTGCATTATTATTGGTCCTAGCTTGGCTTCTCGGACACAGTCACTTTCCCACCACCGTAACGTAGCCTTTTCTATAAAAATATTTTCATGGCAATTGTTCTGATGAACTTTCCTATTTCGTACCTCGACTTTATGAATTTAAGCGCAGTGCTAGATTGGCGGCAAGGTCTCATCAATTTACAGTTGAAATGGCTAGATGTAACCGTAAGTTCTGTTAACGGTTTCTTCTATCGCACTTCTCGCTTGTGGAACTCTCTTCCGGCTTCTTGTTTATCAGTCTATATCTCTTGAGGACACATGGACCAGTGGATAAAGACGTTGGTTATATCTATTAAATAGACCCAAAGAGTTGTGAGTTCAATACCAGGCCACAGCAGTGGTGAACCAAACTTGGAGAGTTGAGTTAAAGGGAAATAACTGAGACACCCGGAAAAACCATGGCACGGGGAACTAGAACAAACTACCCTGGTGGACGAAATAAAGGTTTCGGTTCGAAATTCCAATCACCTGAAAAAGGCCGGAGCGTACAACGGCCGAAACGTCGTGAATATGGCAATGAAGATGAGGATAACAGTCCAAATAATGTAGGCTTCTTGATTTCCAGTCAGTTTAGATGTCATGCCAATCGTTATCTTCTGTATTCGTTATTCTTGTTCTTTTATTTTTTCTCACATTCTCTCATACTCAGCAACCCCTTCTATTAGGTTGGTGCAAAAATAATGTCGTTTTTCTCACATAAGTTGAACGTCAAAAAACGACATTATTTTTGCACCAACCTAATATATTAGAGTAGAAATTATTTTTTAAAAAATGAACTTACCATTTTATTGGGCTAAACGCGTTTGATGTGAAGAACGTAATTCTTGAATACTTCGTGAGATTTTTGGAAGTGACATGTATTTCGTCATTTAACATTCTTCTTACATGTTCGGATTTCAGTGCCTAAATTTGATATTGCTGAAAATCCAACTACACAAATGTATATCAAAGAAAATGGCAGAAATACGTTCGCGCTTTATTCGCTAGTTAATACTCTGACACGTAAATTTCAGAAAAATATCTCATTCATACTCTTTGTATATCGTCATTAACAAACTTCGATTAATTCTAATTTCAGTTAACTCCCCTTCTTCAATCGGTGAAAAGTTGTTTTCTGCAACAGAAACAAATGGATTCTTTTATTTGCATATTAAGGATGTACTGTGGATAGTGGAGGTTACCTTACGACAACGTTCGTTAGCACCACAGATCTAGGTCGTCTTGTGTAAGGATTGAAAGAAAATGCACACAGTGTTAATAGATACGAAATAAATTTTTATATAATACTTTCATGGTAATTGTTCAGATGAGCTCTTCGCTATGGTAGATAGAATTTTAAAAATTTAAGCGCAGTATAAGACTAGCGTCGAGATCTCATCAATTTACAGTTGAGCTAGCTAGATATAGCCATAACTTCTATGCTAATAGTTACTTATCCCTCACTTCTCACTTGTGGAACTCCCTTCCGACTCCAGCCAATTTTAATCTTTAAAAATTTAAATGCAATGTCAATCGCTATCTACTGTCCTTCTGATTACTCTTTTCCCGCTCATTATTAATGTCTCTGTTCCTAGTTCTTTCACACCTTGTAACCCCCCCCCCTTCTGTTTTAGTGGTTTTCTACCTTGCATGGGGTGATAACGATTAAAAAAATAACACAATAGATATACAGAATGGTAGATATGTTGGATGTTTAAAAGTTCCCATGTAAATGTCCTTGTGCGTACGAGAGAGAGAAAGAGAGAGAGACTATGTATGTATTCAAATGTAGCAGTCGCCTCGCTTCAAAAGGGTGAAGGGAGCATCTAGATATTTACTCGGCCTTCCCACCGAGGCTAGATGTGACACAAGGTCATTTTAACGCGGGGAGACCCATATGCATACTTAGACATATGGGCTAAGGACAAAAATTGCGCCCCCAGCGACCACTGTCACGCTGGCATTGGTATTATACCGACCCAACTTCTTTAATGTGAAGAAGATGCTGCCGCAGGGTTGGAATTCCCGGGGCTAAGCAACTTTTCCCATCTAAAATGAGGAGAAACATAGGTCCACTTACAGTACAGAAGCGATAATCACGACTAAGCAACCCTCATTAGCAATGGTTAACACCGATGCCAGGTTTTAGTTTAGCGCCAACACATGACTGTGTTGACGTCTAGGTCGTCAGTGGTAGAAGAAGGTAGGTGTTGTATGAGTCTATGCGAGACTGTATAGGCCACGCATGTCTCGTATTTCGGCTCTGGGTATGTTATGATGAGCGCTGCATTGGAGAATTGATAAAAATGAATTCATCGATTCTTATTTAAGTTGACATAAGTTCTTTATAAACGTATCTATCGATGCAAGGAGATCCGCTTCGAAATTGCCCCTTGGCTTCTGATAGGTCCATGATCAGTGACCTCATATCTTGGTTAGAAACAAATCTTGTTTCTGATTCGCTCGCTAGACTTTGATATTCGTATCCTGGTCATGGTTGTTTCTGGTTAGTTGGTCGAAATATGACATTATGGCCTAGTGATTATGAATCTATATAATACTAAAACTCTAATCTTTCATGTATATATGTTTGTTCCCGAGATGCAACTTAAATGATACATAACACCCCAACCATTTTAGGAAAATATTGTACCTTGAACCCCTGTCCAGTGCAGTGAAAAATTTCACTAAGGTTCGACAAGTGGTTCTTTAGCTAGGGCCATTTTTCTGTTTTTACGGCATTTTAGATAGGAAATTCAGTATTTGTTTTAGATACACATTCTTATATCAATTCTTATATATAAACAAACACATGTATATTATATTCCAGCTATTATGTGTTTGAAAAATAATAAACATTCTTAATACATTATAACAACATTGTTAAATAAACTTAAATGTACATAATACAACATATATTTATACAATTTACTACACTAAATTAGAACTTTTTATAAACAAATATCTCGGTTGTTTGTCAACTACGTGATAGGTGAAGAAGCTGTGTGGGCGTGTCATTGTAAAACGTATTCTATATATCTGGAAAACTGTGCCATATGACTTGATGGTAAATAAATAAAATAGATGCACGCTGGTTTGCAGCCGTTACCTATTTTGAAATAAGTGTGAGGGAGAAACAAATATGTATAATGATAACATATAATTACTTCTTTGAAAAAAAAACTAGAAAAAAATGAAACTAAATACACAAAAAGGAGGCATTTATACTTTATGTTATTTCAATAAATACGGATTTCCCTAAGCAGAGGACTGCTGCTTTTTTGTCTTTTTTTTCGTCTTTGAAATTTATAATATAGTAAATACTAAAATTGGTATAAATTGTCACCTCGGAGCTACTATTACTTGAATGGAAAGACCTTTAGCGTAATATCAGTTTGCAATTCCATTCTAAAAAAAAAAGAAACTTTTTTCCTGCTGGGAAATGTTTGCATTAAAGGGATGTTTCAAATTAAAGCTAGGTTTTAATCCTGGAACAATAATTCTGGTATGTTTAATTTATTGTTTGTTCTGAAAATTTATTTGTAATTTAACATCTGTCATTGAATTTCCATTTGAATTTCATTAAGAAAATATATGAATTGTTAAAATTATTAAATTTATTTAAATGATATCATATTAATAGTTTTAATATGTTGAAAGTTTTGTCGTTTTTCTGTTGTTCTGTGTGTCAGGGACTGCATTTTTTTCACAAATTCCGAAAAAAAATTTTAATTTATTAATTTCTTATTGCGTTTGATTTAAGTATTTATGTATAATCTGAGTAATAATATTTATTACAATAACTTTATATTGCAAACACAAATTAAAATATATGTAATTAATAATAAAATTGATAATATTTTTACCATATCATTTTTTATCATTATGGCTTTTAAAAAGAACCCAATGGATTTATGGGTGGTCTAGTATACATCTATTTTTAGAGATGGTAAACTTTTGGCCTTCTTGTTATTATTTATTTTTATTCATTTACTTATTTTCCCATCAATACAGATTTACGTATGTACTCTCTCTTTAAGCAAGTACTTGTTTAACAAATATATGTTGGGCGACCTTAATAGTATCTGGCCATCGTAAGCAGATAATTATTTAAAGATCTATAATATAAATAAATGCAACGAGAGAGAACTTTTCTACAAAGAGATTATGCTAACAATGTTTAGAAATGTGTTACATACCTTCTCTCCGACCCTGAAAAGAAAAACTAGTGAACGTTACAAATGCTGTCTTTATTCACAACTCCGGCACGTCGTATTGCAAAGGTTGTGCCTACTCACACATCAGGAATACATCTTATCTTAGCAGTGTGGATTTGAGAAACCTATTTTTACTGAAAAATTGTTTTAACAGAAAGATTTTATAAATTTCAACCGAGAGTAGTACTGGCAGCTCGGTCAATGAATTTCGAATGTTTACTTCAAAGAAATGTCTAATATTACCATTACCGTTATCAAAACATTGTTCTGTCTGTCAAGACGGGGCTCCGTTGAGTATCACATGCACGGCCAACCACGATGCACACTAATTAAAGTAGATTGGTTTGGTTTATTTTGTTTTACGGTATATCAACCTGAATAGGTTATTTAATACCGACAAGATTTTAGGATAGGTTCATATGAATAGAATATATATATTAATTTTCTTTTTCAAAAATGTATTGTTGGTAATTTGTTTTTGCTTTGCAAATTTCTTTTTTTTACTATGAAAATGAATTGATAGTAATTTATTTTAATGTATTTTTATATTTTCACTTTTTGACCCCATTTGGGGGTTCACTATTTGCCTATAGATGAGACCCTAACTGGTGGTTCCATGCTCCTCAAAACCTCCCAGCCATGGGCTTTACTGCCGGGTGTAGTTTATCGGCATACACAGGACGCCTAATTAGAGTAGATGAAGGAAACTTAACCCAACACAAATGTTAAATGGTCCCAAGATTAAATAACTTATATCATCTTTTAATACAACATTCATCAATGTATCAACACGTTTGAAAATTTCCTTTGACTTTTCTTCTCTATATCACTGTTTTAATAATCATTGCACAAATTTTATCTACCAATGTTAGTGTTTCTTTTTCTCCATTCCCATACAAATATCCCAGAAAGGTATTCCAATTAAAAAAAAAAAATTCGGTTTGCTGATTCTTTGAAAAAAGTTTAAACATCATTTCTCTAAATTGGTTTGGCTTGGTTTACAGCATTAATACCGAGATATAATATTTTTCTAAACAAAGCTCTGTATTTAAACAGTCAAAAATTTTATTTTAAATAGTAAAACTGCTGTTAGTTATGGTTATATTTTTTTTAAATATATTTTTTAAATTAGTTTTATCTTTTTTGTGTTGCATTGATTGTCATTTTGATATAAAATGTATTGTTTTTTATTATAAAAAATATACTGTTGATTCTTGTTTGGGGGTTCAAAATTTGCCCATAGCTGGGACCCTAACAGGTGCTACCATCCTGGATCAAAGTGGACCTGGGAACAACAGCAGTTAAGAAGTGTTTCCACACTATTCAAAACCTCCAATCTTCCGATCAGAGGCCTTGCTGCCGGATGTAGTTTATGGCCGTTACTTGGATGGCATTTCTCTCAATTCATGTATACTATAAAGCAGGGGACCCCTTGAGAACCAACAAACTTCGGTGTATAAATTTTAAAAAATTCATATTTCTGACTCAATTTTGAATCCATGTTAGCGCAAAAATATTATTTAAGAGTGGTTTCTACAATTGCATTTGGATGCTTGATTCTTGGCTTTTATTATGATCAAATAATCTTGAGTTAAGCAGTCTACTTTTAATATAATTGACTATTTTAATGACTAAATTTAAGTAAATTTAAACCACTTTCAATTGTTTACGCAACTAGTGCGCCGCAAAAGTAAAAAAATAAGTGTTTAAAGTATTTTCATTCTGCTTGTTCTCTAAAAGTCTACGAATCAGTAATTGTTAGTGTCCCACGTGTACATAAACCTACTTTGGTGTACAAAATACAAGTACTGAGTCGATTAAACTGTTGCCTTAAACCCACCCACCCTTTTGGACGGCACGTTTGTTATTTTTCAAATAATTTTCTTCGTGATTACACGAGTATTTTTTCCAGAACAACGCAGCATCAGAAAAATACACTCTAATATTTATTTGAACTGACACACTTATTTTATAAATTAAAAACTTCCCAGTGGCATGATTATTCCAGATGGCCCTTATATTTGGTACAAAAGAATATATTAATATATCTTCATAATATGAATAGGTGTGTAGATATGTACACTATGTCAGATTTTACAAGTTGAAAACTTCCCACCGGCTCAACTATTCCAAATGGCCTTTGTATTTGGGAGAAAAGAGTATATTAATATGTCTTCATAATATGAATATTTGTGTAGATATGTACGCTATGTCAGATTTTAGAAGATTCAAATTTCCCACCGGCACGACTATTTAAGATGGCACTTGTATTTGGTACAAAAGAGTACGAAAATTTAATTGACGTTTTTATTACAAATTAATATCGTTCAAATAAACACCGTATTCAAATTAGGCTTTGGAGGATAAAACACGAATTCTTCCAACGCTATTTTTAAACAATAAAGAACTAACACTTTTAACTCAAAACACATTATATTGATGTAAAATAACAGATGTAATGTTTAAATCGAGTAACCGGAACTCTTTAGCCTAGGTGGACAATCCATCTAAAGACGATAAACTTTGTTTTCTTAACTTTGCTGATTTGCGCCAATCCCCAATCATGGGACAGCCCCCAGGGGTAAACCTTAAAGAGACACATGATACTACCTAAAAACTCTATAGCATCCACTATCCAAAACAATCTATCCAATCAGAACAACATGAAAATAAATACAACCACATCCTAAACTATTATGAATATGATCAGAACCAAAAATACCTACAACAATAATAATTCTGAAGCAGGTAGATATAAAATAAATTGACAGGACTGTTCCTCACAATACAATGGGAAAACTTTCAGAAAAAAAAAACGCATCTATGAACATAAAAGAGACCTTGTACATAACAATTTATCAAATGCATTAATCATGCAGAGAAATAAATTCGACAATTTTGACCTAGCGAATGCCACACTTATTAAAAAAGAAAGAAAATTCTCGAAAAGAGCCGCTATCAAAATATAAATCTGCGCTCCTGTTTTTTCTCAATATCTCCTTTCCTGAAAGAATTACGACTATCCCAAGCCAAGACACATGACCACAAAAATACAAAAAATTAAAAGAAAACAGTTAATTCCAATATGAATATAAAACATCGCACATTGAGTGCTGGTTCTAATGAAATAGTATTCGATGTATAACAGAGCTATAATTTATATTAATAATAATAAACATACATTTTTCTTCATCGGTAGCACATCTCTGAGTTTCATACACAACGCAATCGTCAGGTGTTGATTGAAAACTGACCGTTGCATAATTTATATCGTACTGTAATGATAGTGGAGCAGTCCATTTTATTTACTGGGGTGGGGGTAAAAATAATAAAATAAATAAATAATAAAAAAAATAATATAAAAATAATATATACACATACACAAAAACACATATACACACATTTACATAACTTCAACTACAAAAATGTAATTTTAATTCAAATGCAAATATACACATTTGATAAGTAATTTTAAAATATAATTCAAATATCATGATTATCTACATATCAAATATATATATATATATATATATATATATATATATATGAAAATTTCTCAAATTTAACTTTTAGAGAAGACAATATTTGTAAATAAATGACAATAAGAAAACAGTAACTGCTGACGCGTTTCGTCCAATGCAGACTTTTTCAAAGCAAGAAACGAAATGAATTTAATCAAACAAAGAAAATTAATAAAAACAAAAAACAGAGTGTTCTTAGCAACGGAAATGTAGGAAACGCTATTTTCATATTATTAACTGAAAATGACGTCAGTTAATGTCACGTGTGGAGAATATTTCATTAATCTTTGTTGATGGATTCAACCATTTTCTTTTGATTTTAATATGTTTTTGTGTACATTTGTTTGTGAGAGCAGTAATTCGACAGTCTTCACTGAAAGGTGGGTAAAAGAGGCGAGCTTGGTTCGTTTGAACGGGGTTAGCCTTGATTTTCTTTTCTAGGTCAACCAAAGTCACATCGGGGTGGTTTCCTGTGGAACCCTCCCCCCTCTGTTAGGTTAGACATGCTTAAGTGTACCTAGTTAATATGAGTAAGTGTTGTTCCCGGCCTGTTTCCCGGCCTTCATTTTAGTTATGATCCAAGTCGAGATTCCCAACCTCCCCAGTTTGTTTTGGCCTCCTTTTCATCTCAACTGGATCAGCCTTTTACTTCCCCATGTCCCAGTTATTTTATCTCTTTCCCACTCCCTTAGCGAGGGTGCTTCTTGATTTTGTCCTCTGGGCAGAATACAGCGGCCTCTCTATTTTGAGGGCTGGACGGGCCCTACTAACATCAATTATGTTTAGTTTAAAAATTTGTTGAAGTTTTAGTTTGTTATGGGGTTCATCTCCCTCCCCTTTCATCCGCGCACGATTATATTTTTATGTATTTTCATTATCATTAAATGGGGCGCGTTTTTGTAGGTCCTCTCTGGTGAGGATGTGGTATTATGGTGTTCGGAGGATCGAATGGTGATGGACGAATTCTTGTGGTGAATGCGTCAATTGTAATGTATGAATGGGTCACGAATCCGATTAGCTAGGTATAGGATAGTTAGTCAAGACCAGCCTTACCCCTCCCCCTCTCTAGGCCACGTGCCACAATTTGTATTTTTACAAATAAATCTTGAGAGCAGTAATTCATTTCGTTTCTTGCTTTGAAAAAGTCCGCATTGGACGAAACGCGTCAGCAATTACTGTTTTCTTATTGTCATTTATTTACATATATATATATATATATATATATATATATGTAAATATATATATATATATATATGTAAATATATATATATGATGGACTCTCCCGTCGAACTCGACGTATGAGGGTCAGGCAGATCAGTTCCCAGAAACTGAAAGCCCGACACCGACACATGAGATTTGATTATAGTGGTGAAGGCTTTGTGCAGGGCCATTCACACTTTTTGGAGGGACGAATACAGGGACCTGGTGCAGCGAATGCCACAAGGTCCCCAAACGACCCTCCGCAGGTTTTGAATTCAGAGTTGTCCTTCTCCTAGACCAGTTGCCATCCAAGGCTATAGAACCCAGTCTGTCCTCCTATTTACCCATAGTTGGAGGGAGAAGAGGAGGATTCACACCTTTCCCAAGGGTATTAGCACGTAAGTGAATGTAATGGATTCAACTGGAATTCGAACTCATATATATATATATATATATATATTTATATATATATATATGTGTGTGTGTGTGTGTGTGTGTGTGTGTGTGTGTGTGTGTGTGTGTATATTTATGATATTATATAATCCCATACCCTGAAGCTCCGTTTAGGTGGAACCTAGGTAAGTTTGCCTGGCTCCTTATATATAATATAAATAAAATGGACTAAGTTCCATAATTATTTTAATATATTTTCTGTTTTTACGTTATTTTCGTAGATGCACATATTTAAGTAAATGCTCTGTTTATAATAAACAATATTAACTACATTTACCGACCTGTATGTCCGAGAAATTTCATAGAAAATATGTGTCCTCCGACAGGAATCAAACCTGTATCCTACGCGGAACCGTCATTTGGCTTGACGTGCTATACCATTTAGCTACAGAGGAAGTTTTCGACTCGAAAAGTGAAAGTAAAGAAAATAAATGTTAACGACTTTTTTTTAAAAGTACCTCATCTTCTTTCGTTTTAGTCACCAGCAACTCCAACTTGGGAAAAATAATAAGATTTCATTATTTAAACATACACAAATACACACACAGACACGTCTTATTTTTTCGCTTTCAGATCTGATGAAGCCTTAAACGGCGAAATGCATAATCGGATATATTTCATGAACGTTTTTCAATTGTCAAAAATGTTTAATATTTATATGTAATATTTATAATACATGTATATTTACAGAGAATAATTAAAATTAAAATTGTTTTACGTACATGCAGGTTTTATTCTTTTACTAAGTAGAAAGTTTATGCCATTATTCCGTAAAGTATTGAGATCTACTCGAAACTTGCATTTCCTGCTCAAAAAAACATTTTTATGTCACATCTAAATCACATCTCTTTGCCGGTCACAATCCATCTCGCGTCACTAGCTGGGTTGCAAAATCATAAAGGCCAGCCGCTATGACGGAGAAAGCATTACCTCGAACCGTCGCCAGTGAGACACACTGCAAGAGCCACTCCGTTTCGCGAGGCTCGTTCCTTAATCGAGACGCAATCACGCCAATCCTCCGAAGGAACACCATCGAACGAGGGCCAATAACCCCTGAAGTCTCCACTGCCACAGGAGTAAAAAAAAAATCTATCAGCAAGAGAAGAATATTTAGCTATTTTTTTTTATCTCTGCGTCTCGGGCGATAAACCCCGGCTCAACTGCGGACCTGATCAAATAGTTACGTTGTTCTGGAATTGTCATCACTGGTCGACTGAACTTGCTTTGTTTCAATGACTTTTGTTTTGTTATTATTAATTACTTTATATCCATTATTATTTTTTTTTAAATCGGCTTCCAAATCATAAAGAATTAATTATGGTTGTCGCTTTGTTATTGGACTCCAGCCAATCCAGAGTTCCCCACTCAACACTTCAGGAACCCAAAAGTAAATTTCTCTTAAGTACATAGACAATTGGGGCAGGTGGTATTCTAATCGACTGGAAGGTCAAATGTCACTCAAAGTTTGTTTTATCGATATAGTCAAGTCGTTCGGTTCAGTTGCGGTGTTTTGGTTCTATGGACAACATTTATTCTTTTTGGATTTTAATGCAGAAAGCATGCATTTGCGTAGTGCATCAATGTGCATGAAATTTTAGAATTAGATTTATTGATACTTTTCCTTATTGGAAATGGAAATCAATTATTACTTTTAAACACGTTTCGCACAGTTTCAGGTCACTAAGAGGAAAGTTGTAACACCACCATCCTTCTTTGAATCCTCGTCAATTGGCGCTACACAATCACAAGCAAAGAACTGTACCAGATAACAGAAACCAGATCACTTGAGAACTTTCAACAGCTAAAATGGGTTGCACATGTAACTCGAAGAGAAAATGATGACATAATCAAGATTTTGGCGCTCCACACCAGTTCGGATAAAATATTAGGAAGGAAACCCTCATTAGTTCTGGAAGGAGCCATAACAATTATTAGTGGACTTGAGAGACCTATTTCCCTGAAGAATTCTTTTAATAGAAATATTTCAACCGACTTTAACATTGGTTGGAAAGGTGTATGCAAAGAACAGACTTATACTCTTTCCTTCATTTTGGTCTCTCAACCATAAGATGTCATGGCGACAAGATGTCTCGTTTCCCATATAGGGAGACTTAGTCATATAGCAAACCGACATTTTATTCAACGAAACCACGTGGTGCAGCACTCTCTCTCTCTCTCTCTCTCTCTCACACACACACACACACACACACGCAGACATACTATAGCTAATTATATTAATATAATGGTAGTTTTGCATATACATATATGAGAATCATCTACGTGTTAAATTAATTAATTTCGAAGTTTTTCAACCAAAGTATTTTATTATTGGTCCCTCCATACCATTACAAGTGCGCTTGAATAACATCTCTACCCGTTCTATTTCATTCGGGGGTATATCGGTGCCTAATCTGTTGTAACAGCAAATCGCCATAGTCACAACAAATTAGTAAAAGCACAATTTCCATTTTCCTCTTTAAATGGCCGACCAGGTAGGCTGAATGAGTAAATAGGAGCTTATTGCTATTATTACAGACAAATGCCTTTCAACATCACTCCTTTCACCCAGAAAGCAGATAGTTACGCATCGATCACAGGATGTTTCTATTGGTCTTGGCCGTGGTAGAAGTTTAGCAAAGATAAGTCAGTTATGTGCCATACGCGATACACGCTTAGGCGATCATGTATCTTTCGATACATGACTGACAAGGTAATTTTTTTCCCGCACTAGGTTGCCATTTCTTTCTGCGGTAGACCAGTTACCATCCAAGATCTGTCCTGCTATTTACCCATAGCTGGGGGGGGGGGGAGAAGAGGATTCATACCTTTCCCAAGGGTGTTAGCACGTAAGTGAATGCAATAGATTCCACGGGAATTCGAACTCGGCTCTCCGAGCCGCTATCCATTACTACTTTATAAAAAAAAAAGCCGCTGTTGTAGGACTGGTACCAAATTTTAATGACCGTATGACATAAATAAATATTTATATCTTCCCATATCGTTGCAGTGCATGGGATGCCACCACTGATCAAGACGTTTTGGTTTTTGCTACATATAGATACACTTGCCTTCTTTTTCATCCATGAAGTGTCATTTTTAAATTTGTGGGACGCGCTGTTCATTTAATAAATGCATTCGTACTTATTACCATGACAGTTATTTCCCCTAAACCATTTCAATATTTCAAATTTTTCAAACGTCACAGATGTCTTGGATATGGACTAGCTGTGGATATTATACTTACGTGTTTTATACCGATCTTCGAGTCCAGATAAAAGGTAGAATTTTCAAGGAATTCCTCCCCTCCATTTCTCCCGAATTGGTCTAAGTTCCAGTTTTGGCTATGAGCACTTGCATCATTTTTGTGTTATTGTCTTTGGGAAGTGCATAAGTCCGTTGATTTCCTTGCCAGTCATTTCCGATGTGTTGCAGGGCATTGTCACTGATGCGTAATGCGTGGATGAAAGGGTTCATGCACAACACACTCCGCCATGATTGTTATTAAATCAATTATGATTAGTTATGACGAACTGTAACTGCAACTATAAATCATTTGACCAACCAATTGAGTAGTGAGTTTGATCCTCACTAGGTGCTCCACACTTTCGGCCTTATACCACATCTAAGCTACACTTATAAAATCAACATATATTTCTCGTTTTTATTTTATATTATTTTATAAAAATTGCTCCGAGGAGCTGCTTTCGCTGGTCCCTAGGCCTCATTAATTTAAACGTCCTACGAGGCTGGCATCCCGTTCCCACCCCTTCACCGTTGAAACTGTTAGATGTAGACGTCTCTTCTACTCCAATAGCTTCATGTCTCGCACATCTCGCCTGTGGAACTCCCTTCCCTATTACTGTTTCCCTGACAAATACAATCTCCAACTATTTAAGTGTAACGTCAATCGACATCTCCAGTTGCCTTGATCTATCCACTTCCCTTCTCCACATCCTTTCACCTTTCATTCCTATCTGCTCTCGCTCCAAATCTTCTGTAACCCCCTTGCCTTGATCGATCCACTATCTTTCTCCACATCCTCTCCTTTACCACTCCTATCTGCTCTTCCTCCAAACCTTCTGTAACCCCTTGCCTGCTAGTGGCCTCCAGCCTTGCTTGGGGTGATAAGCTTAAATAAATAAAAAAAATACACCGGTGGCATCACGTCTCGTATGACTCGCTCTCTCTCTCTTTTCTAATCTACTCCTACTACTATCTTAGGGTGAGAGAAGTACGGTAATGTCAGTCGTCACTTTCAGGGAGAATACACCCGTGGCCTTGTCTCAATGTAGTTTAGGGAATTAACTTTAAAGTTCCAACTATATTTAATAACAGTATGAAAAAAAAATAGCTCCCGCAACACTTTTCATTAAAACTGAGTTATAATGAACATTTCGTTAAGTCGACTTCTCAGAAATACTTTCCCTACGCAAAGAGTGAAATCGTAATTCTTATTAAAACAATAACGTTAACAATGTTGAAATACTTTCTCATTATTTTTGTCTTCTTTAAAGAGTTCATAAAAAGTGTTTGATTTATCAAGTGTTACAATGGTCTACTAGTAAAATCCCAAATAACTAACTGGTTTCAATTAAGAAATAATTGCTTTGCAGAGGTAACTTTAAATTCAACCAGGTATCGTAGACTCGTCGTCCGATCACCTTTAAGTGCCACTATTTAAGTAAACATGTTAGCATTAAGCAGGTATGTTTCCCTTGTGCAGGTGGGTCATTATTAAGCTGAAAAGTCAATGTTTGTCCGGTGATTACGTACAAGGTAGATAATTATTAGGTGGTTTTGAAAGCTTCTCTACTTACTTTTTATTCTTATTTTTAAATCGCACCTTACATGAAAAGAGACAGAGGCTGAAAACGAAATAGACAAAGTAAACCAAAATTGAAAATTGCTAAAGTTTTAAATTGAATTATCTTCAAACAATGCTATACTTCGATAAATTAAGAAAAGTTGTTGTTGTTGCTGCCGTTACTACTACTACTACTACTGGCACGTGGCCAATTGGTTAGAACTTTCGCTTTCCGACCATAAGACACGGGTTCGAATCTCACCATGGTCGATTTGTCAGGAAGGTGACTTATTGATGTTATCGGCCTGGAGAGGCGATCCCAGAGTGCTGCACATTTGGAAAATGCATTTAAAGTTCTAATTATATTTGGTTGTGAGTGAAATTGGGAAGACGTTACTATTTGGAACTCGTCGATGATTGTGCTAGCACGAAGTCACAAGTCATCGTGACCGAGAGTTTGAGCGTACTGGTCTTGTTCAGACTGTTAATCACGCTAGATAACGCGCTCTTTTCCAGAAACTGTAACTAAGGTTCACTCAGCATAGCTGCAGTATAAACCACAGGCAGGATCTGTAGGTGTTGAACAAACACAAATGTGCCTGAGCAGCCGTCTTCAACGGGGATTGGCTAGTAGCCGGACATACTCGGATACGAGCGACTAGCCTATATATTATATATTGTTATTATTATTCCCAGTTATCCTGATTTTCAGTTTGATACAATCCTTTATTAAGTCTTTTAACTTAGACCTGAAATAAACAAAGTTGTTTCTTAGAAAATTATTGTGTATACTACATCAAGAGAGTCTGGTCTGATAGTTTTTTAATCTATATAATATTTGATGTTTTTCCATATGATACTTCTAAAACAATGAGTTATTCAATTAATACAAAACAAAATAAAAACAACCTAAAACCCGTAGTAGGAATTTATACTATAGACCAGTGGTTCTTAATCTTTTTTGATTCACGGACACCCTTTAGTCACAGACCCCTTGAGTTACGGACCCATATAAGAACTAGCCCTTCATATACAGTTTTAGACTCACAGTCTGATTGTTTTTCACAATACTTGTACGTGTATTTCTCCATAGTGCACACTTATATACACTGCACAAACATGACTTTTCAGCCAGCCACACTTTTAAGAAATTGCAGTCAGTTAATCCTCACCAGTATAGTGATTTTCTAAGCATAGCTTAGATGTGGCACAAGGCTGAACGTATGGAGCACCTAGTGAGGATCGAACTCACTATTCAAACGTAATGGTTCTAGCGAGACAAGCTTACTAACCATTACACCGCCTTGAGGTGCCCAATCCTCACCAGTATATGAGAAGATAATCAAGCCGTGATAAACCGGGAATAATGAGAATTATCACTAGCTAATTGCTCCGAGGAGCTGCTTTCGCTTGTCCCTAGGCCTCATGAATTTAAACGTCCTACGAGGCTGGCATCCCGTTCCCACCCCTTCACCGTTGAAACTGTTAGATGTAGACGTCTCTTCTACTCCAATAGCTATCTCAATCGCACATCTCGCCTGTGGAACTCCCTTCCCTATTACTGTTTCCCTGACAAATACAATCTCCAACGGTTTAAGTGTAGCGTCAATCGACATCTCCAGTTGCCTTGATCTATCCACTTCCCTTCTCCACATCCTTTCACCTTTCATTCCTATCTGCTCTCGCTCCAAATCTTCTGTAACCCCCTTGCCTTCATCGACCCACTGTCTTTCTCTTTCTCCACATCCTCTCCTTTACCACTCCTATCTGCTCTTTCTCCAACCCTTCTATAACCCCTTGCGTGATAGTGGCCTCCAGCCTTGCTTGGGGTGATACGCTTAAAAAAAAAAAAAAAAAAAGCTCTTACCGAGTGGCAAAAGATGGCGGTCGTGCAGAGAATGATGACACACGTTTAAATGGTAAACATGGACCCAACAGCAAGTAAAGAGACGACGCCTAGCGGTCGACACTGTAAGTGGTGGCTGGGAAGGTTTTCTTTCAAGCAGTGGCAGGAAGCAAATTCTTTTATTTCTTTTCGTGGGAAACCGTTGATTGGGACAAGGACTGTATAGCGAATATAAATATTAATTTTTATCTAATCTTCACAAACCCCGTGAAACTCATCCATGGACTCCCTAGGGGTCCATGAACTTCAGGTTAAGAAGCCTTGCTATAGACTCTACTAAATGTCACAGAGTTTTTTCTTTTCTTTTTTAATATGTGAGCATAATCTCAGATAATGACGGATTTTGAAGAATTTTCTTCATGTGTGTGTCAATATTCTGTATTTATCCCCTAGTGTATTACTGTAGTTATATATTCTTGCAATTTCTTTTTCCGGGTCCTTATATTTTATAAAGTTTGGTTTGATTTAGTTTAGCGGCATATCAACTTCTATGGGTTATTTAATGCCGGAATCTAAAACACAGTTTTATGGTTTGAACTACAGAAAAAACCTATTCTTGGTCATTTGCTATAAAATTTATTCTTAGTAATTCTGCTTTGAATTATGTTGTTGGTAATTCTACTATAAATATGTATCTTTGGTATTTTATATATGATAATGTATTGCTGGTATTTTTACTATAAAAATGTATTTGTTATACTTTCATAGTATAGTTTTCACTATTTGCCCATAGCTGGGACCCTAATAGGTGCTACCACCCCGAGACAGGGTGGACCTGGGAACAACAGCAATTAAGAGGTGTTTCCGCGCTCCTTAAAACCGCCAATCTCCTGATCAGAGGCCTTGCTGCCGGATGTAGTTTATCGTCATATCCAGGTATAAAGTTTGTCACATTATTTTAATGTTTTATCAGATGTGGTTACCATTTCTAATAGACAGCACTTACGTTTTTATGTCATTATTATTATTACTGTGCTAAAAATGACGGCAATTATTACAAAGTTTTAATAGTGAGATGCAATGAAACAAAAGTCTTGAAATAATGTATTGAGATTAAATAAAGAATTCACAACTAAAATAGAGGCCAATGAACTGTTCAATTAATCCGTCCCCTTTTTAGATGTTAGACGTTCAATGGTATCTATGATTCATTAATTATTCCTGGTATTATATAAATCGTTTTTTGTTCGATGATTTTTCATGTTAAAAATTCTGTGTGTTTAATATAACAATGCAACGGAAATATCTCTGCATTTGATTTCTTGTGATATGTCTATCATGGCTTTAATGCCCTTCGTCCTGATGGCCTGCTCATGTGCTGCAAATTTTAATGACTCCTCCCCGGTTTTTTGAACAAGAACAGAAGTTTATCCCTAGTTCCCTGTTTCGGATTAGACTTCCAGTTCCTTCTAAAATCCTTTAATTCTTTTACACTTCCAAGTAGCCCTTGGCGTCTTAGTGGCATTATCACCTTGCTTGTGGTGAATTGATTGCAAAAGTCAAAAATAAAAAAAAATAACTTCGAGTACTTTATGTGTTGTTGAGTTTTTAGCGATTTAAGAATTGCAAGTTGCAACAGTGTGAGACATGAGGAAGGGCAAGTGAAATCAGTGAAATTTATGTTCTATTAATAATAATACTCACCTTGATAACCTTGACCCACCAGACTGTCGGATGCCGATTCGACTCTGCTGGTCACAACATTTTACCGTTTTAGCCATGATGTGTGGCTACTCCGCTGGCTGACTGGCTGGTTGGCTGGAGGGAGAGGACATTGCGCCGGTTTCAGCGGTCGCAGATTTATAATTCAGACATGTTTTTTCTCCCAGACTGTTTGCCACCGAAAGCTATTTAACTCATAGTTGGAGTTAGGGATGAATAGATGAATTCATACCTTTCCCATAGGTATTTGTGCGAAAGTGACTGCAACGTCCGTGGTCGAAAGTTGAACTCAGCACCTGGATTTCACTTTCTGTGCCGATTACCACTACGCTATTATAGGTGGAATACTATTACTACTACTACTACTAATAATAATAATAATACCTGAAATCCTACCAACAAAAAACGAAGCGAATGCCATCTGTGCCAAACGAGTAAAGCAGAAAGTAAAACAGCTTGGCCAAATGAAATTACAACAAAACTGGGAGGACAAGGCGTCGCATGGCAAATGCATAAAAAGAACGAAAGAAGCAGATGTGAGCCAATAGAAAACATATCAGTGTCTGGGGAGCAACGGGCTGAAAGCTGAGACAGAAGGCCTAATTATTGCAGCTCAGGACCAAAGCCTCGCAACCAGATCCTATCACTGTCACATAATCAAGGATGGAATTAACCCGAATTTTCCGCAGGATGTGCGGAAAATATGATGAAACTGTCGACCATATTATCTCAGGATGTTTGGAACTGACAAAAATCAATATACACAAAGACGTAACAAGGTAGCGACATGTGTACACTGGAAGATATGCAAGAAGCACAAAATCGAAACCATTGAGAGATGATATGACCACCAATCAGAGACACTTACCAAAAATAACGATGTAACTATCCTCTGGGACATGCCAATTCAAACTGCCAGGGAAATAAAAGCCAACAGACTTGATATTATCATAAAAGACAAAAAATTCAGGAAATGTATACTTATTGGCATAGCAGTACCAGCTGAGAGAAACACCTCCATGAAGGTTATCGAGAAATTGTCCAAATACAAGGAACTGGAGATCGAGATTAACAGAAAGGAATTGCAGAGTGCAAATAATTCATCGCTTACAAGGACGCGAAGATTCTTTTGGACTCTGTCGAGAGTAGAAAAGGAAGATTAGACAGCTCCCGGCCATATATGGCAGCAACACTCCATTTTCGATTTGATCTGGCTCTTGTAAAGGTAGAGGATAGCCGGTAGAGTGAGGTATTCGCTCGAGTGGTACAGGGAATCGACCATTTTCCAAACATCTGAGTGGGAGTAGTGGGAGAGTAACTTTGCCGGAAGTTGTAAGCTTTGTTTTTTTAAGTTTCATGCGTGAGGTAACCAAGGCGACTTAGGAGTCACATCTATATATTACGGAACACTCTCAATCGGAGACCTTCGGAGCGAACTGGGTTGTTCAACCTGAAAGTAAATCTGAGCCTCACCTGCACGGTTATGAACAGCTTTTATCAAAACCTGTCTCCATACCTGTGATTTTTTTTAATGTGTGTATCAGCATTCTTTTTAATAATTCCTGGTGTTTCTTTTACTATCGGAATTTTGATTAAATGCCACATTCTTGAAATTTCTTTTTCCTGGTCATTATCTATTTAACTAGCTTAAAAGATGCACTCTGTGCAGACTTTTAAGCTAGTTCCTGCGGAGGGTTAGTTAGGCCTCCGGTCCAAAATTAAAGAGACCTCTGTTCCAGCTTAGAAAACACCAACGACAATTTCGAAAAAAATAACTTTGAAATCTTCAATTCACTCCATGGAACTTCAAAACCTCACTTTAACTCTATAAGGCCAATTCCGACCAAAAGACCGATTATGGCCGAAAGTCCGATTTGGGCCGAAAGTCCGATTTGGGCCGAAAGTCCGATTTGAGCCGAAAGTCCGATTTGGGCCGAAAGTCCGATTTGAGCCGAAAGTCCGATTTGGGCCGAAAGTCCGATTTGAGCCGAAAGTCCGATTTGGGCCGAAATTCTAATTCAAGCCGAAAATTGAGATATTCAAATCACAAATTCCATGGAACTTCAATTGAGTTGAGTTCTTCAAATCACAGACTCTATGGAACTTCAAAATCTCACGTAACAAAACCTTTCACTTTAACTTTGATTCCTTGGCAATTTGAAGAAATAAAACCGATTTCCTTATTTCACAAAGTTTTGTAAATATTTTAAATTGAATTTAAAACAAAAAAATAAATAAATTCACAAAGTTTTATTTTAAACTCAGTATAAATTAAAAACTTTAAAAATGACTAAGTTTTATCAGTTAAAATTTGAATTTTTGACTGTTCCCCCTTCATCCGCACACAAACCACAATGCTGGATGTTCAAGCACTAGATGATGAAAAGATTTTCAATCCCAGGATCATCCTGATTTTAAAATGGTATAATTTGTCTATGTACAGGAAGAGTGGCTCCAGTAAGAGGGGTTTCAATCTCATGGACGGACAGAAAGCCTTTGCTATTTATTTATTTATTTAGAAGTTTGTCAAATTCTTTTGCTAAGACGTGTTTTTCTTATCATACGAGGTGTTGAAGCGTGTCCCTGGTATAACCTTATCATGATAAGTATATTTGTCTTCGTATATTTATATCCCAGCGTTACTTTGTTGAATCGCTGCTCCCTCGCTCAAAATGCACTGAAGCATGAGAGCGCTAAGAATACTTCCATCAATAAACAAAGCGAAAAAATATGAAACTCCTTAGATGTAATAGATACTCAAGATGACAAATATCCCGAATCTCTCTTCGTTGCACCGTCCTGAGTAAGACGATAAACTACATCCAACAGCAAGGCCTCTGATCAGGAGGTTTTGAGGAGCGTGAAACCGCCTTTTAATTGTTGGTGTTCCCAGGTCCACCCTGACCCGGGGTGGTAGCACCTGTTAGGGTCCCAGCTATGGGAAAATAGTTAACCGGTTAAGTGTAAAAATAGGTTTTAATACCAGAAATACTTTGCAATATTACCAGCAATACATTTTGGAAAAAAAAATATATATATATATATATTACCAGAATATATTTTTGAAGAAAAATATTATCAGAAATAGATCTTTTGAAGGAAAAAATATTCCCAGAAATAGATTTTTGAAGGAAAAAAATATTACCAGCAATAAAAATTGTCGGCATTAAATAACCCATTGAGGTTGATATGCTGTAAAACAAGCCAAACCAAACCAAACAAAGCCAAACCATCGCTGCAACAAAGAAAATTAAGTTACTGGCAAAAACATGGTTATATGAAGATCTAAAAAAATGGAGATCTAAACTCTTGTATGGAAAAAAAAATGGAGATCTAAACTCTTGTATGGAAAGTATCCAAAGTGTCTGAATGAACCATACATCGATATTCGCAAAACCCATTAATGGCTTAGAAGGAATGGCCTTAAGGGGGAGACAGTAAGCCTTATTATGCATGGCAGCACAAGACCAATGTCTTCCAGATAATGCTTACAAGACTACAATAATCAAAGATGGCTCAAATCCCACCTGTCGCTTATGCCATAAATTTGATGAAACTGTTGACCACATAGTATCAAGGTACCCAGTTCTTGCTGAAAAAGAATACATTATTAAACATGACAGGCTAGGACAATATATTCGTTGGCAGGCTCGAACTATGGTCTTGATACAAGAATCACCGCCCAAATGGTGATGGGTTGATGTACTGTGGAATTCCTCAATCCCCCTCAGACAGGGAAATTGATGCAAGTAGACCAGACATAGTCATAAAAGATTTTTTTTTAAAATAACCTGCCACTTATTAATATGACTTGCCGAAAGAATTCCAATGTCTCTAAAAAAGACAATCCCTCAAATTATAAGGACCTGCAAAGCGAAGTAACAAAAATGTGGAAACTTAAAACTACAATTATCCCTGTTGTGATTGAGTATGATGGTACCGAAAATCATGTGAGTAAAATTCCTGAAGGCACAAGCATCTCATCCGCAAAAGCCCTCTCCGTCTAAACGAAATGCCCCAAATGTGCATAAATAACGGCACCCTTTCTAATCATAAACTCCAGAGGTGACTTTGTAATTATGCATTTAAAATTCCTCTCTAGCAAGATGATACCGCACATAATAATAATTTATTTTTATTCTGTTTTATTTTCTGCTGCTTTCCAACCAGGCAAATGCATTTTCAAATCGTGTATTTTTTAAACACCAGTATAGTTACAATGAAAACGTGGCCTAATTCCATCCTATCGAGAGACTTCGTCCTCAGCGTATTGCAGATTACAGTGTGTATCTTCAGGTCAGACTGTTTTTATACTGTAATTACCACTCCGTAATTAGCGAGTTCCCCAAGAAAGTTATGAGAAAACTTATCCTTGCAAAATAAGCAATTAAATGTACTATGGACTAAAAAGAAAAAAATGTCCGAAAAGCAGGCAATAATTGTCGTAAAGTTAACATCTGTAAACAAGTATTCTATTGTCTATCGCCACAATGCACATGTCTGAAAATTACCTTGTCTTCTTAAAGTGTTAAATAATCCTGAAAGGCTGCAAGATGTTTGTACGGATTGACTTCTTGTCTCATCTTAGAAAGTCTGCTGGGCAAACTGACCTTCCGTTGGATGAGCAACGAATCTGAAATTCTCACTGAAGAAAGAGAAGATAGGGTTATTATATCAAAGATAAAACAATAAAAATCTTCCTGTGAGATAGGGGCGTTTAATATCTAAAATGCTAGAACTTAAAGAACAGAAATCCGTTCAAAGAGATAAGAATTTGATGGTTGCATATGAGAAAATAGGGAACACAATTTAAGGATTTCGTTCAGCATATAACAGAGTGACACGTTGAAAAATGACATCTACAATAAACAGAGTGACATGTTAAAAATGGCATTTGTATTAATCAAACATAAGAATAATTGTTCGAATAAATTTAGAAATAAAATTATATAGAAAATATTTATTTAAAAAATTAAATACAAAATTAGGAAAAGCGGGACGGTCGTGTAGTGAATAGTGGTCGTGAGTTTAATAGTGAATCAGTATACACTGGTTCAGTAGGAACAAACAATAACTGGCATTACATGGACAAAATGCCACAGTAATCAACAAGTATCTCATATCAGCCAAACAATGGACAACAGAGGGTACTTTGCCGAAACGTTGTGTCTATAATAACACTTATAATAGTCAAAATGAGGACAATAGTTCGAATAAATTAAATAACAGTTTATGATGAACACAGTTGAGAAAGTAGAGTCTGAATTGAAATTTTTATATTACAACATACGTGCCTAAAAATCTTCTTTCATGCGCCGTGCCTCTTCAGGACATAGGTGATCATGGCCCTCCACATCTTCCTGTCCCTTGTAGCTCTTAATAAGTTTTGTCTTTTAGTTATTTCTCTCAAACCGTGTTCTGCCATCTATTTGCTGAAGCCCATCAAGTATATCACGCACTGATTTCCTCGGTCCTGCTGTCCTGTGAGTATCAGATTTTCGAAGCCCTCCTTCCGCATTACGCGCCACAGAAATTTTAACTGCCTCTTCCTGACGTTAAGTATAAGTTTCCTTTTTGTTACCATTCTCTCCAAAACCTTGTCGTTGCTCACATGTTCGACCCATGGTATTCTTAGCATCCTTCTGTAGAACCACATTTCTGTTGCTTCAAGTCTTTGAAGAGATTGTCCAACATTCGATACCTAAAGAATACTAAAAAAATTAATACGAGAATCAAACCTGCCACTCCTTATTGGGACTGACGAGAGTACACCTCATTAAATATGAAGAAGAGTTTGATGCTAAAGCGAAAAAAAAATCCAAATTATGCATGCTGCTCGACAGTTTACAGAACAATTGTATGCAGCTGCTATTCTAACAACTGTTTCACCGATTAACTCGGCTAAGTGAGCAGAGGCAGGTACGGAGTTAGATGCAAAGTGAGCTAAAATTAAACCGGAAGACGTCATTGACGTACAACGTAGGCAACTAAAGAAGCTAGAGAATCGAAAAAACATTGAAGTCATTGAAGCAAAACTAGAGAGGAGTTGAAAAGCGTGTACGATACAGTCCTGTCTCTACTGAAGAATAAAATCGAGAAGTGAGAGATTCAAAGCAACCAAAATATATAAATACATATTATACAAAAAATATATATTAAAAGATGACATGGAAGATGTCATGAAGCCACTTCTGACCTTAGAAGGAAAGGTGAATACAACAGAGCCCCAAGGAAATAATAATATCCTTAACTAGAACATAGCTGAAATTAAGCGAATGGGTGTCAAAACGAGAAAGCCACCGCATGCATCATCCCAAGGTCGATGTTGATCGTCTGTATGTGTCCAGATCCGAAGGAGACAGATTCGTTCAATAACTGTTTTAAAAAAAACAGTCGGATTTAGAAACTACAGAAGACTAGATGATCTGTGTTAAAGAATATGAAAGAAATAAGAAACTTTATTGTGTGATAAAGAAAGTCAACAAATTCAAAAGGGAATCTCAAGTGGATGAAGAAGAGTAAGTAAACCATAATACCGCGCTGCTGCGGAAAAGAACCTAAAATAAATGCAGAAGCAAATTCAATGGACCAAATGCAGAAACGATGGGAAGATAAGCCTCTTCATGGTCCATACTCTGCCGTCCAAAACAAGCTAATGTAGACAAGCCCCCGTCCCTATCAGTGGTCACGTAGAGTAGGGTTAAATGCTGAAACTGGAGGTTTTATTCTTGCATCACTAGACCAAAGCTTGCTAACTAGAAATTATCAAACATTCTGAAAAATTGCGTTTACCCCAAATGTAAATTCTGTAATGAATATCCAGAAACAATTACCCATCTTCTTTCAGGTTGCACGGTGTTAGTATCCACCGAATATATAAATGAGAAGGTGGAAAATCTGCAATTTTTACAGGAAAAAACTGCAAGAAATTGGTACGAACACCACCCATACCCGGTTACAGACATTGAATCAGTAAAAGATTTATGGGACTTTACAATACACGCAGACAGAAAAATCAAATCTTATCGGCCGAGACATCGTAATCAAAGACCACAAAAACAGAATTTGCTTTATTATTGACATGCCAATTCCTACAGATTTTAATGCATCTCTGCAGTGGAAATCTAAATAATGACACATGAAGAAATCAATAATTCCAGTTGTGGTTGGGATCCTGGGATTGATTGCAAAAGATTCTGATAGACACATGGAAGGGATTCCAGGTAGCTCATGCCTTAATGAAATACAAAAAATGTTCTAACAAGCACAGTTCATACTCTGATGTGCTTTATATTTGTGCTTTTATTTTTTTTTTCTTGCATAAACGTACAGCTGAAAATGACATGATGCAATTCGGACCTTAGGTCTCTGCTGACAACCAGAAGGAAATGAGAATACAATAGAAATTAAATAATAATAATAATAATAATAATAATATGAACACCTCCCAGACCCAGTTACGGAGATGGGTCCTGTAACAATTTTATGGGATATCACAATACACACATACAGAACAATCAAATCTAACCACCCAGACATTGTTATTAGAGATCGTAAACAAAAATAGTGCCTCCTTATTGATATGGCAGTCCCTTCAGACTGCAATGTATCTTTGAAGATCTTCAAAAAGCTATCAAAATACAAGAACCTTGAAATCGAAATCTCAAAAATGTGGCACATGGGAATATCAACAATCCCTGTTGTAGTTGGAGCCCTCGGATTGGTTGGAAAAGTTTCCAGTAGACACATTGAATGGATTCATAGAAACCCATGCCTTAAAGAAATACAAAGAATTGTTCTCACGAGTACAGCCCACACCTTACGAAGGGCTTTATCTAAAATATGTGTTTTTTTTTTTAATTAGTCAGTGAAAAATGTAATGATGCTATTTCTAACCATAGGTCTCTGGGCAGGACCGGAAAAAAATATGTACACACCAGAAATCAAAGGAATTAAAATCATAGCCGGATGTCAAGAGATGTCAAAGAGTCATATGAAGATACTTGGCAACGCATTCAATCGGAGACTACGTGAACTGGGTTACCAAATATGAATGTATTTTTGACTGAACCTCACTTGCAAGGATACGCGCTACTTTTATTAAAACCTGTCACTGTATCGCGCACATTTGGCCGTGACGCATGTGCGTGGTATACCCTTATCAAACTGTATGTCATGATAGGTATATTAGGATTCGTATATTTGTACCTCAGTGTCACTTTGTTGGCGTGCTACTCTCTCACTCAATAATAATAATACGGATAAGAAAAATGACTGGCTCTTGTCAAGGTTGACATTGGTTGTAACAGATATTTATTACAACTGTTGCTTTGTCCGTAAGATAATTACAGAAGAGAAATTTTTGCTCACGTGCTTAATTACCCACCCCTCTTCTCCCTTAAAAATTATGACATGCCAAGAACAAAACATTTTGTCCAAATCTCTAGCGATAAGACAAAGTGCCGTGATTTGAGTTCTTATCTTTCCCAAGGGCGTTAGTGCGAAATGAACGTAAAAAGTCTAAAATGAAAATCGATCGGCCGATTTTGTTTTGCGTATTGGTAAAATTGAGGAACAAAGACTTTCTATTTTTGTTATAAGTGTACGTGTACTTGCTGTTAGTAGAGCCAATGTACCTGTGGCTGGCATGACAGGTGTTTCTCGTCTGTCGTCAGACAAACATTGGAATGTGGGCCAACCGAGCTACTGTGACGGGTCGGGTGTTCGTGAGAGTAATGGAGCGTCACTGATATCACACACTGTCACGTATAAATATGTGAACTCTACGTAAGACAGAATCTGTGTAGAAAGGATTCCGGAAATATGTCAATAGTCTGTTCTCGCAAGTCGTTGATAGTCGTTTATTATTACATGGCTGTTGCAGGTTTTATGAATACCAGCATATTGACTGGAAATAAAAGATAGATACGCTCGAGCGAAGACATGCTCGTTCTCTCTCTCTCTCTCTCTCTCTCTCTCTCTCTCTCTCTATCACACACACGCGCGCGCTCGTGAACAAACTTACTAACGCGCGCATGCGCGTAACCTTGCGCAGACGTGCACACATCCGTGCATGTATATTCAAATACAGGTGTCGATGGGCCAGAGCAGACGTAGTTTCATAAATATTTATTCCAAATATCACAAATATGTTCTCAGTTAGAAATGAACGTTGCAACATATCGAAATCAGCACTAATCTTGAGCTAGTCTTTCATTTTCAACCGTCAGTTACGGTTTGATTTTTTTTTCTTCTTGCAAAATCTACGATGGCCAAGAATCTAGATATTATATATGCAAGCATATGGGAAGCTTTAGTATATGGACATTCAGTTATACGTGGATTGGGTTGGTCAACTTGTGTTGGATAATTTAATCCCGAAATCAGTAATTATATATATATATATATATATATATATATATATATATATATATATATATATATATATATATATATATATATATTAGATTTTTTTGCTGACGCGTGTTCAAATCCCCATTTCCTCGTATTTAGTATTGCTGAAGTTATCGCTAACATTTTTTGTCGATATTTACAAACTGTTTCGTTCAACTTCGCAAACCAACCGATGAAATTTGAATAAGCTGATTTCTTATATATATATAGTTTTGTCCGTGTGTACTCGCGCGCACATGTAGATATATTTTATATGTATGGTTTTTAATCATATTAAATTGAATTTCTTTTAATCATTACACCCCAAGAAAGGCAATAAAGCCACTAAGACGCAGGGTGGGGGTTACTGTGCGTAAGAGAAGATGAGAAAAATGCTATTAAGGAGAGAGAACAGTAACAGCTATATTGAGGCAGCATATCTTCATTCAAACATATATATATATATATATATATATATATATATATATATATATATATATATATATATATATATATATATATATATATATGAGCAGTTGTGATAGAGCGTAATTGTTAACACATAGTTAATTGTTAACATAGCGGAATCGACGACAAACCGAGTTCGAATGTAAGCTGACCACGCTTGTGTTTATTTAGCATTTGAGAAAAGCATGAATCCATATCCCTGCTCTCTCTTCTATCGACAGATCTCGGCAAAACCACACATGAGAAAACAACTTTAGAATAAATACTTTGCCGTCCTAGCGATAGTAACAGTTACAGGCTACTGCACCTATTGCGAATACTGACATGTCTCCGCTCATATGCATTCCACTTTCTGCTTGGTGGTTGAAGTAACTGCGTCATTCCTACCAGAATCAACTGGTCGGTGTTTCAGAATTTGCTTTATTTTCAAAGCAGGCAAGACTTTCTCTACTTGGAAGATTAGCACAACATAATCTTTCAACTCGTGTCAGAATTGTCCGCTACATTAGGAAATGTCGTTTTCACAAGAAAAAAAAAACTTTGTTTTCAAAGCAGCGATCATGCCTATTAAACTTCTTGCATGCCTTGCATTACAGTTTACGAAGTAAAATTATATTGATACAAGGATTATGATTATCTGAAGGAAGTATCAATGTGTTGTGGGCAGATCACTATGGTAGGTCGCTTAGAATAAAGGACACTGATTTTAGGTTAATGAATAACATATACACTTGTCACCTTTTTTAAGCTACTTAAGTACAGACTTAAGTATATTGTTAGACAAAGATGAATTTCTTCAGCATTCCCTGATAATAAAAACTCACCTACGGTGCCCTTTTTACTCATAGACTCCGAAAGGTAATTAGGTACTTAAAATTACTCTCTGGCAAGATGATACCACGCATAAGAATAATAATAACTTTGACATTGGCAGAGAGCTGGGGATCTCGTGGTACATGATGGCAACATATTTACACTATTTACATTGTTCGTACTGTTGTCCTAATCTTTATTGTTACATTCACCGCGTTTCGGCCGTTGGAATTTAGAAGTGATCTGTTTATTTAGTCCACGGGGGAAGATTATTCTAATTCCACGTAACGTGCTTTTTCTGGATATCCCAGTTTCATTTAATTCGCCTTGATAAATCTCCAGGTTTTTGTTCTCCCCTTGGACTAAATAAAGGATTCGGTTCGAAATTCCAACAAATATCACCAGAAGACGGCCGGAGCATACAACAGCCGAAACGTCGTGAATGTAATAGCAAATATGAGGAGAACAGTCCAAACAATGTAAATAGTGCAAATAGTAACAATACCTCATCTCAGAAATGTAGACAGATCCTGAAGAAGGCTCGAGCGTACGACGATCGAAACGTCATGAATGTGACAATAAAGATGAGGACAACTGTCCAAACAATGTAAATAGTTACAAAATTTATTTTAAAAAAACAATTTTCTTCTTTTTACGGGTGAACAAGTTAATTATTGCCGTTCGTTCTAGCCTACTGTTATTAAAAATCAGGTTTCGCAATTCGCCTCTTTATTTAGTCCACGGGGACTCTAATGTTCTAATTTCACGGTACCATGCATTTGGATATCACGGTTTTAGTTAATTGCCCTTAGATAAGTTTTCGTTCTCTCTGCTTCCAAGTTTTTCTTCTGTGATGTCAGGGATGAACTCACAACTATTTGGATTAATCAACCAACGCTTTTATCCACTGGGCCATATTGGTTGGAAAAGATTCCAGCAGACTCATTGAATGGATCTCTGGAAGCTCTTGTCTTAAATAAATTTTTTTAAAAAGTTTTCTCACGAGTACAGCCCACACCTTACGGAGGGCTTTATCTATGTAAAATATATATATATATATATATATATATATATATATATATATATATATATATATATATATATATATATATATATATATATATATATGTATATATATATGTGTGTGTGTGTGTGTGTGTGTTTAATTGGTCCGTGAAAATGTCATGATGCCATTTCTGAACCCGGAAAGAAATGTGTACGCACCAGAAATCAAAGGAAATAAAACAATAATAATAATAATAATTTGGCTGTTATTCTTAAAAGATTTCTTTTTCTCTTTGCTTTCATTGGTTTTCGAAACACTTTTTACCTGTCATAAGCACGACTTTTGCGAATTTTTCTGTAGAAAGTTGCAGAAAACAGGAAAATTTTGATGATACAGAAATTTATTATCATTATTTTTTTTCCTTTGATTCCTGGTGTATACTCACTCATTTCTTCCCGGCACCCAAACCAGAGACCTAAGTTCAGAAATGGCATCATTATATTTTCCACTGAAAACTTTTTGGGAAAAAAAAAACAAAAACACAAAACAACAAAAAAAGCTAAGATCACACACATTTTACATACATAAATCTTTTCGTAAGGTGTGAGCTGTACTTATGAGTACATTTTTTTGTATTTCTTTAGGGAATCCCTTTAATGAATCTATCGGAACCATTTCCAATCAATCCGAGGGATAAACTAAAACTTGAATTGTTGCTGTTCTCATGCGCCACATTTTTGAGATTTCGATTTCAAGGTCCTTGTACTTTGATAGTTTTTTGAAGATCTTCAAAGATACATTACAATCTGTAAGGACCGCCATGTCAATAAGAAGGCATCTTCTGTTTTTGTGCTTTTTGATCGCGATATCTGTGCGATTAGCTTTGATTTTTCTGTGTGTGTGTGTGTGTGTGTGTGTGTGTGTGTGTGTGTGTGTGTGTGTGTGTGTGTGTGTGTGTGTGTGTGTGTGTGTGTGTGTGTGTGTACTGTAACCGGGTCTTGGTGGTGTTCAAATTAATTTCGTACAGTTTCCTTTTCGTAAAAGTTGGTATTGGCCCACTCCGTCATGTCGAGTTTCATATTCAGTGGATGTCAGTAACGTGCAACCTGATACAAAATGATCAATTGTTTCAGGATATTCATCACAGAATCTTCATTTTGGGCTAACTGAATTTTTCATTATGTGTGCTTGGTAATTTCTAGTTAGCAAGCATTGGTCATGTGCAGCAAAAATAAACCTTCAGTTTCAGTTTTTAACCCTGCACTACGTAACCACTGATGGGTACGGGGTTTGTCTACATCAACTTGTTTGGTATGGGCATAGTATTGTCCATGAAGAAACTTATCTTGCATTCGTTTCTGCACTTAGTACATTGCATTATTATTATTATTATTATTATTATTATTATTATTATTATTAACCAACTTTAATCTGCAAAAATTTTAATGCAATGTCAATCGCAGTCCTCCTGATTACTCTTCTATTCTTCTCGCTCTTTAGTAATGTTTCTGATTTCTAATTCTTCCACACTAAGTAACTACTTGTATCTTAGTAGCTTTACTGACTTGGGGTGAACTTGATTAAAAAAAATTACGTATTTCAGATGAAAAGGGCTGAAAAGTTGCTACTTTTGTGAAGAAGGTAATTCATAAAAAATTATCTCTTTCGTTTGAAGCATGCATTAAATTATCTCCCTTTGAAGCATGCATTAAATTTATAAACAGTTTTCTGAAAGGCAATGTTTTTTTTTTTTCAGATAAACCTATGATACTCAGTCTTTTTTAATTTAAGCGCAGTGTAACGCGTCCCGTCAATCCTCGTCAACGATAATCATATAATGTCACCTCACGCGTCGGTCCTCAAATTCCTTCAGATCACTGTAGTTATCATTTAGCTGACTCTTCATTTGTTAACGGGTCGCTGGTATCGTGATGGTAGGCTCGGTTCCACTCGACTTAGCTGGCGTTTATTTGTTCACAACTATTCATTCTTGTGCCGCGTAGTGATTTTAGATATCATAGGGTGAGAAGATCGCTGATGAAGGAAACTGAAGTGTAGACGGTTCGACAGCTGGGAGCTACACAAAAACAAGAATTCTTTGGAATAAAGAAATAACTCGGGTTAAAAATGTAACAACGATTTGGTTTATATACGATTTTTTGTATACAACGGTTTTAACCCTCCCCACTTAATGCTATAATCAAATGACACTGAGATTCCCTTCAGAGTCTGCAGATTGTTTTAATAGTAACTTATGGTCTGGTCTTCGGGGCCGGCACAAGGTCTTGGTCAGGATGTCTCGGCGAACGGTATGGATTCCAGTAGCAGTAGTGTGGGGACTCTCTAAGTTGCCCAAACCTCCAGCATATATGGAGTACTGCGTCCGGCAGAGGGTAGGGTTAACTAGGGTCTGGGTTCGGTTGTCTTTTTCCTTTAGCATCAACCTTTTTCTAAAATACCATATTCTCAATATATATTTACTCAAGTGGTTTTTCAAATTTGGGGTTGTCCAGCCTCCTTTTCAGAGTGGGCAAATGAATCAAGACGTCCATTAACTCCAATTTCTTTCACGTCCCAATTCACACTATCGCTCCATATAGGCGGTGTTAATCTCTCTCCACTTTCTCAGCAGTTAAATTCAGTCCGCTCCTAGTGCTGGTGTGACGAATCCAACAGATAGGGTAGCGAAAACACAAGGATTGGGTCAGCTCATCGAGTGGTTTTCAGGCACGTCCCAATGTCTTGTGGATATATTAGTAGAAAATCATCTGGGCATCTGAAATAAGAAGAAATTTGTGGTAAAATATTTTAAAAGGACGACTTTCGAGAAATTCCAAAAATAGGCAAGCCAAAACGGCACTAAGAGGAAACCGCATCAGTAAATCAAATTTCTGTCTATAAAAGTCGATATCGATGTTGAAAAAACATGATTGGTGATTAAATGGCACATTTTTATGATTTTATGTGTAGGGATAGTTAATTTTGTTTTTGTTTTAGTTCCGTGTGTCTTTAGTAAATTTAGACATTTCTTTACTGGAACACTTCTGTATAAAGGGTTTATATTTAAACTAGTAATATATTTGTTTTTGATGTCTATGTTTTTTTATTTATACAAAAGATCACCAGAGTTTTTTTTTATATGCGTAGAGCTGAAATATAAAGCTGTGCCCCTGATTTTTTCCAATATCCCCATTCCTGAAAGAATTACTAGTTTCCCAAGCCAAGATACATGACTACAAAAATGTTAAAAGATTATAACGGTTAAAGCCATAGCCTCATGTTATTCAAAATATATAACACATAAAATAATTCCAAGCTAAAATAATTTAAATACTAATTTGCATAAAAATTTTTCAAGAACATCGCTTACTCAATTTCGTTTATTAGACATTGAATTGTGTCACTTCGCGACCTCCGTAGCTTGCCTGACTTTTCAGTTAACTTGATGAATATTTATGAGCGTTGCTAAAGTTAAAAATTTTGAAAAACCAATGACATTTTTACTCTTGTATGTAAATACTTGTTATGAAATAAAAACATTGCATTTGTTTAGATAAAGTACCTCAGAGGACGAAACGAGTCGTCTAAGATAAGTTTTGATTTTGTTTTTATTCTTTAATTTTAGGTAAATATTAAATGCATATTTATCTTAGGTAATATTAGGTAAATATTATATTTATATTAGCTAATATTAGATAAATATTATATGGATATAAAATTTAGTAATATTAGGTAAATATTATATGCATATATTGGGTAATATATTTATATTAGGTAATATTAGGAAAATATATACATATTATATTAAGTAATATATTTATATTAGGTAATATTAAGTAAATATATGTATATTGTATTAGGTAATGTATTTATATTAGGTAAGTATTATATTTATATTAGGTAATATATTCATATTAGGTAAATATTATATGCATATTTATATTAGGTAAATATTATATTAATATTAGGTAAATAAATTTCAGGCAATTTTCATATTACATGTACAAGGTAACCAAAAGCGTTCTGTCCGTTTTTTGATTAGTCATTGAATGAAGTTGAAATATATACGAAATGCGTGTAGCAATTGTTTTCAAATTCGGACAGCCGGAAGTAGGAACATCAGACGTTATAAAAAACACGCGCACCGTGCCCGGCCATCAGTTATAAACCGGACAGCTGTGAGAAGATTGGAAGTGTCTAGAGATCTCGTTTAGAGCTGTTTGCTTTACGACTTCAAAGTGGGCTTATCAGAAGCTGCATCAAATCGCTGCATATGTCAACCGTTTGGGGATAGTGCTGTGGATGAACGTACTGCAAGGCTTTCGAAAATTCAAAGTCGGGAGATTTGTCTCTCCATGATGAGCCTCGCAGTGGACGACTACAGGTCTTGAATTACGGAGTCCTGAAGGCGGCCATTTAAGAGGACAGTAGTCTAACGTGTGGTGAACTTGCAAGACAGTTCAACGTTTCCGATGAAACAGTTAGACTTCACCTGCACCGCCTAGGTAAGACGTACAAACTGAGCAAGTGGGTTCCGCAAACGCTGTTGGAGGTCCACAAGGGACAACGAGTGGCAACCTGCGTATCGCTGCTTTCTCGCCACCGTACCGCATCGTAATTCAATAGGGTGCTTACCAGTGATGAAAAGTGGGTTCTGTACGAAATTCTCAACCGTTCCAGACATTGGTTGTCTCCTCAGGATGCTGTCACTCACACTGCAAGACCGCCTATGCACCCACGCAAGATTATGCTTTGTGTCTGGTAGACAGGTCGTCAAGTGGTTCATTATGAACTGCTACCAACGGGCCAAACAGTCACTGGAGACCTATACTCTCAGCAATTGAACCGTGTGCAACAGGCATTGCGCCAGAAGGAGCCAGCACTGGTGAATCGCAAAGGTGTGCTTTTTCTCCATGTCGCGCGAGTGGTCAGGGATACCATACAGCAACTTGGGTGGGAGACTTTGTGCCATCCACCTTATTCACCTGACCTTGCGCCATCCGATTACCACCTCTTCCACTCCCTGGATAATCATCTTCGTGGGAAATCCTTCACCAATGAAGCAGACTTACGCAAAGCCCTCACGGACTTTGCGTCACCCCCCCCCCCCGAGTTCTACCGCAAGAGCATTGAACAGCTGGAGACACGTTGGCAGAAGGTGCTGGATGCCGATGGCAATTACTTCGAAGTACTGTGAAGCGTTTTCTTTTTTTCCTTTAAAAACGGACAGAACTTTTTGGGTTACCTTGTACATTACGTATAATATTTTATATTATTATGTATATTATTTTTTTAAAACGTTAATTTTGCTTTTTATTTTTTACAAACTGCCTAAAGAATTTGAATCTAGTGTGCTTGAAATATTTTCTCGCTAAAGTTTTTGTAGTAATTGTTATTATTCTTATTTTTTACGCTATTGTTCACCCAATAAAAGGCCCAAAAGCCGCTCAAGCTACTGAATTATGTTGTTTTATGGACGTAAGAGGAGGGATAAGAAGTTCAGATTATTAGGATATGTAGAATAGATACCGGTTGACCCTGGATTTGAAGACGTTTAAGATGGTAGTGACCGGAAAGCATCCCCTCAGGAATTTGTTCCACAAAGCAGCGGCTCTTGGGAGGAAGCTGTCCGAATGGAACTTCCTCCTTACCAAAGAAATACAAAGGGAAGGAGGATGGTTTGCCTATGTCCATGGCAAACCGGGTCTAAGCTGTATAGGGTCTGGACGGGTGGAACTAGGGAATGCAACACGTTAGAACATTTTCCGTTGAAATAGAAATAGAGTAACGAGAGGCTTGCGATGTTGTTCCAGTGGGAGGGGGGTTGTAGGTTGGGAAATAATTCATCACCCACAAGGTCGTGTAGACACTTTTGAACTCTGTCAAGAATTAGGCAGTTTCATATCTGGCAGAAATACTCCTGTTGTTGATTCTGTGATTTGTCGTCTATTGCTATTTAAAATTTGGATTAAATCTAGAATCACAATATTAAGTTATTGAATTGTTAATGCACTTGATACTATGCCTAATCGTCAAGTGGTTTTGATTGGCACGTTTCGATGAGAAAAAACAAGTAATGTCTTTCGGTCGCTATATACCCCATAAATTTGATTGAATGTAATAGATCTTAAAAAAATACTTTTACATGACGTGCGTTAGACTTATGGGGTCAGTCTACTCGGATTTTAGGTGGAAAAATAAAATCCGAGTGTCGTGCCCACAAATATAACACAAAATTTTAAACAACGCGAAGAAATGATCTTCACAGAAAAAGAAAACCAAGATAAATATAACAATAACATTTATACAGGAAGGTGCATATATTTACATATTAAAAATCAATGTTGTTTGTTGTGGCCATGAAAAGACCAATAGTCCGATTGTTTGAAATGATGTCGCATGTGAGTCTGCAAAGTTCGAAGTGATTTTGTTGCAAGTAAGAAAAACAAGCGGTATTGTACGCACACGCTAATGAAACATATGTGTGACTGCTGACTGATTACGTGCGATAGCAGTAATTTTACACACGGTGAACAAAGAGAAAGAAGACAGGACTCACTTTCGTCACGGCTTTGTATGCTTTTCAGTAAAGAAAATCATCGCTGACTAACGCGATGTCATTGTAATGTGTGCCTTGTTCGCTGACTATTCGTTTGTCTGTTGCTGGCGAACTATTTTGCTATTGTCTATTGCTAGTCTGAGTTTGGCTCCGAATCACTATCTGAGTTTTGCGCGGGTATGTTCTAGGTAATCCGAGCTCCAACCATTTTATAGGTCATTTGAAGTTCAATCGCGCGGACGTCAGAGAAAGCACATCACGTGACTTATCCTATTCAATCAGGTTCCAGAAACCACTTATTTAATTTAGAGCTACGTTTGTACAGAATTGGAAAAAAAAATGTACGTATGTACTGAATTTAGTAAGTTTTATTTGTAGGCGTCTCTTACTTTGTGCTTCACTTATTGAACGTTAAGTATAGCAGTTTATATCGTATAGACTTTTAAATAGTTGAAAATGGTAAGAAAAATGAACAGATTTTATGAACGAATCCATTTGCGTTAACAAAAGACGCGTGTAGAAAACAGAAATGGCTACAGAAATATACATCCTCAGTTTTAAATATATTATACTGGTAACAGTCACACACAGTGGTGGACTGATTCTAAATATACTGATTACCAGAAGACAAGGCCCCACCCACAACTAAAATTCAATCATTCAATTTTCATAACGAATATATAAAATTTCAAAAAATACATATGGAAAAAAAGGGTATCATTCATTTTTTATGGAAAAAAGGTATATTTCTTAGTAATTACAATGTATATGTACTGTACATATTACTGGCAGTAGATATCAAATGTATGTTATAATGTTATATTTTTTTTTAATTTAAAACAAAACAAATTTATGTTATTGGTTGATTTTTTAAATATTCTACTGTGTAATTTACAAATTAATAGATAATTCAAAAGCACAATAAAGCATTGCATGCAATCCACTATATTAAAATCAATCGTTGGTGTTCACTAGATAATTATTCGAATCTGCCAATAATTGTTTCTGCATCCAATTCATTTAACAATTCCTTTTCAATGGATAGCAATATGTACGATTCTAAATTCTCCTCAGACAGTGAATTTCTTAACTTTATGATCTTTAGCTTTGAAAATGTCCTCTCACATTGGACTTGAGTAACCGATAGTGTGCAGATGACTTTATAAAGTTCTTATTCCTTTTTATTACTAAAAGATTTGTTTGTGTTTGTTTTTTTATTGACTTTTTATTTAATATAGGGGCCCTACTTGCCCTCGGGCAAGCTGACACTCTGGCCAGGCCACAACTGGAATGAATTCATGTGTACACATGAAAGTATTAATGTATTTACGAACATAGAGAGCTACAGTGCAATAAGATATATCGATGTATTTTATTTAAAATACATTTTCCTTCTTGTCAATATTCAAAGGTCCAAGTAAACGGCGGACATTTTCTTAAATGGTCTTTCGTTTCGTGTCGCCATTTTTTGTGTTATAAAAATACCTACTTAAACGTAACTAATCAATACTTTCTAATTACAGTTGTTTTCTTGTTGCCCTCGAAAATTCTCTGATGTTCATTATGCTGTTGGCATATTAATATCTTTGGGTGAACAATCTGTAAGCACTCGACTGTAAATTGTGGGCATAAAATATTTGGACGTTTTAAAAAAAGCAAAACCAGTCAAACATATTATTGGCTTTCAGTCGTACACACGCATGCATCAACCACATTTTTGTGTAAATGGCTCACACATATATGAACGCTAATGTACTTCCTTATAAATTATGGACATTAATTTTTTTGTTTTTGTTTTTGTATAAATTAACCTCCATAATCGCTCGAAGATGTCTCATTGTGCTACCAAATGCATACCTACATATTTGCTTTTAAATTGTGGCATTTAAATACTTATAATTTTTTTTATTTCTATACGTTTGTTGGTAAATTTACTTCACGTTTTTACGTCCATTTTAAATGAGCGCATGCGCACGTTTCACCTATAAATTACAGAACAAAGTATCTTTTTCACACATTTATTAAAATTACTCGGGAATTTTTCTGCCTACTTGGAAATGCTTTCACACACTTACAGACGCATGAATACACATGATATCAGCAAACCTAATTCACACATATAATTTGCAGATCTGGCATTTATAGTACATACATACTTTCCCTACACCTAGATATATACACTACGAACAAAATCACTTGCTTTACTTATACACAAGTAAACCCATATTTATAAAGTACAGTAATATGTGCGCATGCGCACCGACACATGCACACACGTGCATTTATATATCTCAACACATCACCTATACAAAAACAGAACAGAAACACGAAAATTACACACACTATTCATTCAAATCGTACCTACAACTTTCTCAGTCTACAGTCTGAATTTAGAACACAGTCTTAATTTCACCCCTACTCTCTATTGTAAATTTCAGCCGTCGACCCTAAACGACCTCCACCCCTTCTTATCAAGAAACTGCCGACGTAAAATATCAGTTATTATGCCTGACTGCTAAACATAGATGCATAGATAGACAATAATTAATTGTCCCTTGTTAGTGTCTTAGGAATTTGAAAGAACGTGATCTTCATGCTGTTGGCAGTCAATCCGATTGGGTCAGATTATAACTGTGACAATCGATACGCCGTACATCGGGCAACGGGTTTCAAAATGCTCTTCTTTAATTTTGTTGTTGTTCATTGTTTCGTTCGCATTGAAAATGCCAATAAAAGGTTTTCGAAGTGGACAAAACGTGATGTTTGATTTGAAAATTTCTTCTTCTTTTATGTGCCGTGTCCCTTCAAGACGTAGTTGATCATGGCCCTCCACATGTTCCCGTCCCTTGCAATTCTTAATAAATTTTGTCTTTTTGTTATTTTTTCCAAACTCTGTTCTGACATCCATTTGCTCAAGCCCATCAAGTATGTTACGCGTTGGTTTCTTCTGTCCCTATTTCTCTCAATCTGTCCTGTGAGTATCAGATTTTCCAAGCCCTCCTTCCTCATTACTTGCCCCAGAAATTTCAGCTGCCTCTTCCTGATGTTAAGTATGTTTCTTTTGTTTCCATTCTCTGTTCGACCCACAGTATCCACAGCATCTTTCTGCAGAACCATACTTTTGCTGCTTCACGTCTCTGCTTCATCTTTGAGGAGATTGTCCAGTATTCGCTGCCATATAAAACAGACATCACGTAACACTTCAGTGCTCTTTTCTTTGTTTCCAGCGAAATATTTCTGTCTGATAATACTCTGCTTAGCAGTAGGAATGCATCTTTGGCCATCCCAGTATGTCTTCGGATCTCAGTGTCGCACTTTCCGTCCTCTGTTAGCCCCAGATATTTAAATTTCGGCACCTGCTAGATTATTAGTACCATGACCTGTAATTTGCATTTTGGGTTCACCCTTTTGCTGATAATGAATAAATAGTAAAAAAAAAAAAGCATTATTAATATTTCTCTCGAACGATTTGTTAAAAAGTTTCCAGCGTCATCGTTTTACGAAAACTAAAGGGTAGAAAACCGTTTTCTCTTGTAAGGATACAGAAGACGCTTATCTCCCTTTGGTGGAGATAAGTCACATGGGTTACATGACAGCCGCTTCGTGTTTTCATTCCATACAGTGATCAAAGCAGCAGTCATTTTTCAGTTCGTGGACAGCAACCAAACGAGAAGGTTGCTTTCTTCTAGCCTGGACCAAATCTATGTCCCCCAGCAGCTTACAAGCACATGGTGCCGTTTCTGTTTTAAGACATAGATGGATCTGGAACATTTAAATCTGGAGTCCTAAAAATGACGTTTCCAGGTCAGAAGTATTTTCAAATTATATGTAAGACTTTTCCTTTTTTGTTCCGACTTGTACTTTGCTTTGCTATGTAGATATATGTGATGTATAATTCTCCACGAGGGACATATATATATATATATATATATATATATATATATATATATATATATATATATATATATATATATATATATATATATATATGCAGAAATATAGTCTTAAAGTGTGCTATATTTATGGGATAAAGTGCTCAATATCAGAGATAGAGCGTGTGTAAATATAAAAGTGGACATGGAAGTCAGCACTTAGAGGCGACAGTCTGTTTCATGCTAGTGCAATCGTCAAGCGACTCTCTCTCTCTCTCTCTCTCTCTCTCTCTATATATATATATATATATATATATATATATATATATATATATATATATATATATATATATATGGTTTTGTGTATGTCTTAGTAATATAGAAGTCTCTCTGAAAACAAAGCATGTTTGTTATTCTTTTTCCTTTCAGCCATTCTGTTCCGTCCTGTCATATCCCGGATATAACAATGCCCATAACGGGAAAAGATAAAAGGGAGAATAAATCTTTATTCCCTAGCTCTCCTCTCGTTACGCTCTTGTTAAAAAAATACTTTTGCACACATCTAATATTCAAAATAGATTATCAGTGTGTCAGAAATTTCGTCGGAAAATTAGGACTTTTGAAAATAATGTAAACAAAGCTTAAAAACATTAAAATCAATGTTAATTTTGGTTAGCATAGTCTATCACAACGTGGGACACCCAGTGAGGATGAATTTCATAGAATCTTTTATTTACTAAACTATTAGTAATCTGTTAACCAACTGCATAACTGGTCGCGGTATTCTTCTTCTTTTATGTACTGTGTCTCTTCGGGACATGGGTGAACACCGCACTCCACAACTTTCTATCTTTTGTAGCTCTTAGTAACGGTTGGCCTTTTGCTACCTCTTCCAATCCCTGTCCTGCCATCCATTTACACAAGCTCGTCAGGTAGGTTACTCGCTGCATACCTCTGTCACTATTGCCTTCAATATGTTCTGTGAGTGTCATGTTCTCCAAACCCTCTTTCCTCGTTATGTGCCCAAGAAATTTCAACTGACTGTTTCTGGTTCCAAGTATAAACGTCCACATGTTTCCATTCTCCTTAAAATTTTCTCGTTGCTTACTTGCTCCATTCATGGTATTCTCAGCATCCTTCTGTAGAAACGCATGTCTGTTGCCTCGAATTTCAAATATTTCCGTGAGGAAATTGACCCGGATTCTCTGCCACAAATCAGTTGAGCATTTTTATCATATTTTATAATTCTTCTTCTTCTTTGTTTCTTAGCGATCATAGCTCTCCACAATTTACTGTCTTTAGTAGGTTTTGTCTTTTTATTTTCTCTCTCCTAATTCCTGTTCTGCCAACCATTGACGTTAGGTTTGTTATTCGCTGCTTTCCTCTCTTCCTCTTGCCTTCAATATGCTCTTTGAGTATCAAATTCTCCGAGCCTCCTTTCCTCATTATGTGACAGAAATTTCAACTGTCTCTTTCTGATTCTATGTATAAATGTTTTTTTTATTCCTTTTCCCTTAAAACTTCGTCGTTGCTTACATGTTTATTTCATGAAATTCTCAGTATACTTCTGTAGAATCTCCATTATTTGCCCACCTAGTTTCACATAAGTCTAAAATATTAAGACAACCTATTCACTTCGTGCTTTATATTTTCTAACTGGCTCCATTGATTTAGTGTCCTGACGTTCCATGTTTCTAAAACCATATTTTGTTTGATACGAACAGTCGCTGGATGACATATATGTCCGGTGACATATGTCGCTCATGTCTTTCCTTACCAGTCGAGGAAATACTTCCAAGGAGTCCAACCCTATTCACATCGTCGTTCTTTATAGTTGTGCTAACAGTAGCTGGATTACAGTCAGGTGACATCTGTTGTACATGTCCCTCCTTACTGGGAAAAGAGTTAACCCCAATAGACTTAAGCCCCTTTCCGGCGTTATCTCTGATAATAATATTGTCAACAGCCATGAATCATTTTGGAATTGATAGTGTTATGGTTTCCTGTTGCCTTCCCCACGGTGATTTTATTGAGACACCACCTCTAGTTAGTTAGCCGTTGACGCATCAAGAGTTCTTCCCCTCTTTGAGAGGTCTTATTTTTCATCCTACAGGGTTGCTAACCACCCACCGGAGGAAGCCGATTTAGTCACCAACAGTAGTATTTTTAATCCCAATTTTCTTTTTTTGTTTTGTTTTTGTTTATTATTATAACTATGAGGCCAATTATATCTGTATAACCTTTTTGGGAATCAGTATTTGTGCCTAAAAAGTACGGGGTAGCGTTGAATCATCATCGTTAGATTGTCTTCTTATTTGTCAAGAAAATGCAACAGAAAAATTATTTTTTAAAAATGAATGTTTGGAAAATCAGATTTTAATATATAGCAAAAACAACATCCTTGAATAATAATTACATACGCGCACTCACATATATATGTACACACATACACAAAAATGCAAATATATATATATATTTTTGAATTGGACATAGTCCGACAATTTATTTAAAGACATTTATGATATGTTTAACGTTCTTTTTATAGATACAAGTATTTAAGCAAATGCTCTGTTTTATAATAAACAGTATTAAATAACATTTACCGGCCTGAATGTCCGAGAAATTTTCATAGAAAATTTTCGTTCTCCGACAGGAATCGAAATGACGGTTCTGTATAGGATACAGGTTCGATTCCTGTCGGAGAACGAAAATTTTCTATGAAAATTTCTCGGACATTCAGGCCGGTAAATGTTATTTAATACTGTTTATTATAAAACAGAGCATTTGCTTAAATACTTGTATCTATAAAAAGAACGTTAAACATATCATAAATGTCTTTAAATAAATATATATATATATACACACACAGATATACACGCATATATATACACACACATACACAAACACCCACGCACACTCATGCACAAAGAAAGAGAGAGAGAGAGAGAAAGAGAGAGTGCTGATGCTCCTGCCATATATATTGAGATTCTTCACAAAATGCAAAGAAAGGTCTCTAATGTAATCGGCCGTGACCTGGCATCTCGACATCAGTCACTTTCCAACCATCGTGACGTGGCTTCCCTCTATCTTTTCTACAAATATTTTCATGCGAATTGTTCTAATGAACTTTGCTCCTTGGTACCTCGACCATATGATTTTAATAGTTTCTTTTCTCTTACTTCTCTCGCCTGTTAAACTCTCTTCCGGTGTCTTGTTTCTCTTCTACCTACAATCTTCAAAGATTTAAACGCAATCACATCTTCTGTCTTCCTGAAACCTATTCTTTTATTGTGCTTTCTCACCATTTAAGTCTTCTCGTTCTCTTTCGTTTCCAGTACCCCCCTCCTTGCGTCTTAGTGGCTTTATTGCCTTACTTGGAGTGAAATGATTAAAATGAAAAACGAAGATATATGTGATATATTGTATCATTAAAAAGTGCATACGCTAATTTCTGATTCAGGAGGTAAAAAGGAGAGTGAACCTGGGTCTGAGACGTAAACATTTTCGGTTAAGTGGGCCTAAGTTTAGGGTTCATTAGTTCGAACAAACTCGACCATACAGAAATAAGAACCCTGGTCTTGGTGAAAAGTAGAGAGGTTTCCTAGTGAGCAAAATAAGTTCATGCATTAAGTAACCGAACAACAACAGCAACAACTCCCGCTCTGGAATCCAGATTCCTCCTCTCTTTTTAAAATTATTCTTCTGGAAGCTACACGGAGAATGAATTCTCCAAATAGCGTTGATAGCATTGAACGCCCGCCCGACATATGGACTAATCAAGCATTTACACTCGTTCAATCGTCATTATGCAAATATCCATGAATAGGCGACATTGGCAGAAAGAAAAATTACAAATTCTGTTTGTTTCGTTTAGAGGTTACCTTCGGTGGGATCATTTCTCTTTACTTCAGAACGTAACACTTACTTTTTCTTTATTATCTGTAAATTGCCATGGATTCTTGGGAAAGATAGTGGAGTAGCTTTCTCCGCAGTTTTGTAATTCAGAGTTGTTGTTCTCATAGACTGGCTGCTATCCAAGACCGAAAAGTTCAGTATGCCCTACTATTTAATCCATGGCTTGGGGTTGAAAGCAGAAGGGATCAGATTCATGCCTTGGGTTAAACAAAAGCATTTGAGAGACAGTGAACGCAACAGACGTGGCCGGAACTTAAACTCGGCTCGCTGACTTCACTTTTGTTGTAAAATAGGGCAGCATGACAATGGACTGCTCCTATTATAAATATGGCAAGTAGCCACATTAGAGCAGGATTTGAGGAGTATTTGATTTACTCAAGTTCTTCTATTTTATGTATAAATATTCAATAAACCTCCTCTTGTTTGTTTCCTCTACCGTGTCTTCCATTCCTTAGATACTCTCCTTAATTATGGTCTTCCTAATTCTTGGCTGTTTTTGAACAAAAGACAGTACAAGAACTTTCTTCCGCTGTTACGCGCAAATCCAGTATACATATTCATAAATAACTTTGATCCACATGCATTGTTGTTGTTATTTATGATAAACGAAAGCTGAAAAATACTCAGTATTCTCGCTTTACTCTTTCGTTAGAAATAAAGAAAAGCGTACTGAACTGTTACGTGATGTCAGTTCTCCTATATGACACTGAATGCTGGACAATCTCCTCGAAGAGGAAGAAGAGACGAAGCAACCGAAATATGGTTTCTACAGAAGCATACTGAGGATATCAAAAACTGAACATAAGAACAACGAGGAAGTTTTAGAGAAAATGGAGACAAAAAGTTATACTTAACATTAGGAAGAGGAAGTTGAAATTTCTGGGGCACGTAACGAGAAAAGAGAGCTTAGTAAATCTGATACTCACAGGACAGATTGATGGCAAGAAGGACAGAGAAAAACTAAGCATAACCTACTTAGTAAGCTTGAGTAAATGGTGGAGTAGGGTTTGGAAGAAATAAAAAACAAAATTTAAGAGCTACGAAGGACAGGAAATTATGGAGAGCCATAATCGCCTACGCCCTGAAGGAAAACAGTTCATAGAAGATTCTCGTTTTGTTCTCTGTCTGTCTGTCTGTCTCTGTGTGTGTGTGTGTGTGTGTGTCTGTGAAATATGGAATCACCGAGTAACTTCAGAAAAATTAAAAAAAATATATTATCAACAATTATTTGCAAATGTGTATGTGCGCGTGTGTGCGTGTGTACTTGCGTGCGGGTGCTATTTTGAAAGCGGACATGAAATTCTGAAGTAACACGTGAAGAAATTTATTAAAAACTTCAAAAAATTTATTTTCACAATTTACAGGCAATTGTATTTTGTTCGTTTTAAAGTTTGGCTGACTATCTTCTGTCGATGGTGTTTTAAAAATGATTTAACTCTTTCACTAAACCAGATCTATTTTTCAAACCGTTTCATTTAGGTGGTGATTTTTTTTACTTTCTAAATTAAAAGTATATATATATATATATATATATATATATATATATATATATATATATATATATATATATATGATTAATGTGAGTAAAATGTAAAATTTGTCACTTAGCTGATTGATGTTACCTTCAGCATCCCGACTCCAGAGTTTCGTGAATGGGCCTGTTCGTTCGCTCTTCAGTGGGTGTCAGCAATTTACTGCCTATATTTATTCATTTTTTCTTTTTATACATATTTATCACTGGTGTAAATTTTCTTCTGTATTCTCTGTGTTTGTGTGTGCGCGTTTTCACGTGCTCGCGCGTGCCAGTCTGCATGGATGTGCGTCGTGATCATGTTGCCCTTTTTATCCTTTTTTTAATCTGTTGCAGACTTAATCTGGTTTTGATCCGGCCCTAGACATGTGACCTATTTTTATTTATTTACGGGCATTTTATTTATTTATTTATTTATTCCTTTACTAGGAAACTTGTATTTCGTTTATTTGCGTTTTTATATAAATAATTGTTATCAATGCTTAGGCAATAAATATTTGATATGTATGCATTAACATCATTGGTATCATATATATATATATATATATATATATATATATATATATTATTATTATTATTATTATTATTATTATTATTAATTAAAGAATATCAAACACTTAAAATCCCATAGGTAATAATTTTTATTTCATGACAGCTCTAAAAAACAGCAGCTTTCAATCTTTTGATTGAATGCAAAAGGATTTGTTTGTAGCTCTTGAAGATTGAGAGCTGCTGCTTTTTAGACCTCTCATGAAATAAAAATTATCACCTATGGGATTTTAAGTGTTTGATATTCTTTAATTAATAATAATTTTGCACTGTCTTTTGACATGAAGCCCTCCCTGGATCTATATCCTCCTGGAGATTCCATACGGATTACCATATTTATTATATATATATATATATATATATATATATATATTAACATCATTGGTATCATATATATATATATATATATATATATATATATATATTAACATCATTGGTATCATATATATATATATATATATATATATATATATATATATGTGTGTGTGTGTGTGTGTGTGTGTGTGTGTGTGTGTTTGTGTGTGTTTGTGTGTGTGTGTGTGCTACCAATGATGTTAATGCTTAAATACTCATACTCACAGATATATATGTATTCACAGAAACACAAACACATATACACATATGCATACATACGTATATTTATATCTGTTCACTGGGTTATTATTTCGTTTTTTAATTGATTTTGGTGGTATCGTAAGTATTAATTGTAGGAGGTTAGATTTATAATTAAATTTATTTATTATTGTTCGAATTTATGTGCATATGTCTGTAATGAAACGCCTGTGTATATGCAGATGTACACATCTATTCGTGTGCGTATATAGGCATACGTATGCGTACATAAGTGTACATATGTACATATGTACACTTACATCTCTGCTAGTGTATAAATGGTGAAGTTATTTAATTTTTTAAATATCATTTTTTACAAACGCACACACGCAAGCACACACACACACACACACACACACACACACACACATATATATATATATATTTGTGTATTTAGGCAGCAATCCTTCTTTCATGCACATTTCATTAAAAACGGCTGACAAGGTGCTTTTATTTAGTTTTTTATATAATTTCTCGTGCGATCTAATAAAGTTTTTCTTTTCAGAGGATAAATTATATAAAAACTGTCCGAATGTTCTTTTTATCCGAGCGCTTTCGGCTATACATTTAGCCATTTTCAAGGATTATATTTGGACTGTTAGAATTAGAAATAGAAATGAATCATTTTATAAAACATACATATAACAAACTATTTCTATTTCTAATTCTAACAGTTGAAATATAATCCTTGAAAATGGCTAAATGTATAGCCGAAAGCGCTCGGATAAAAAGAACATTCGGACAGTTTTTATATAATTTATCCTCTGAAAAGAAAAACTTTATTAGATCGCACGAGAAATTATATAAAAAACTAAATAAAAGCACCTTGTCAGTCGTTTTTAATGAAATGTGCATATATATATATATATATATATATATATATATATATATATATATATATATATATATATATATATATATTACACACTGCCGTACATCTACGCACGCATTGAGCGTACGCTGCACCCACGCATGTATATGTAATTGTTAGGTGGTGTATGTAATTAAAATAATTCTATGCTTATATCATATTATAATTTATCGTTTATTTGATGTTTATTTTTTATTTTTATTCAATGCTTAGTAATTTATTTGTGTTTGCCTTGGTGTAATGCATTGAAGTATTATGCTGGATTAGTTTTGTCCATTTTGTACTCTTTGTGTGTGTGCATGTCCACATATACATCCGCACATACGCGCATAGGTCCGTATATTAATACTTGTTCGTTTATTTGTTAATTAATAAATTAAGTTTATATTATATTTCTTTCTTTTAAGTTTTATTTATTTATTTAAAGTTTGTATTTATATATTTTTCAAGTTTATATTTATTTTATTTGTTTATTTTTCTGTAGTGCTTTGATGGCAAAGTAATTATTTATTTATTTATATGCCTGTATTCTTCCATTATTTTCTTGTCTAAGAGTTTATTTTGGTTTTTATTATAAAAAATAATATAATTCCTAATTACTGCTATTTTTTCCTCAATTTACAATTTTTGCTGTTAATACTGTATGGAGTTACTCTTTTTATAATTTCGCATTTGATTTTAATGCGGATATTGTTTTCTTTTTGATCCCATATACATTTTAAAAGGGTTGTATTGTTTGTGTATTTTTTCTTTCGAATGACATTTTGTGGTTATAAGAAAAAAAAATTTTCTGTGGCCCCTATGTAAATTTTTCTTCTGTGTTAATGTTATTATTTACGATGGCTTTGCATATAGTTATTGGTTAAGCATTTATTGTTAAGTGGGCTATTTTCATTATTTCGACAGTTACATTTAACGGTATTATTTTGCTGTATACTATTGTTATTGTTGCAATTGTTATTGTTTTTGTTGAGTATTTTCTATTGTGCTCAGTTATTATTTTCTCTCTGTTATAATATGCAGCTGTAACTAATTTTGATTGTATTTTTCTTGATAATCTTTTATAATTTGCTGTTTTAGGAAAGTGTTTAACAATTATTTTGACGAATATTTTCCCTACTACTGTTTTTAGTGTGTGTGTGTGTGTGTGTGTGTGTGTGTGTGTGTGTGTGTGTGTGTGTGTGTGTGTGTGGCTGGGTTTAAACCAAATTATATTTCTTTTTTTGTTGATTTTTTTAAAATTATTTTCATTTTTTATTTTAGTTTGAATATCCGCTGGCTGATTGATATGATTTTGTTTTATTTTCATTGAATATTTTTAGGCTAATGGAATTTGTTAAAATTATTTTATTTATAGATATGGGTATTTGTTTAAAGGGTGGTTAAAATTTTGTTAATGTATATTGGGCTGTTGTTTCGTTTTCTGGATGGTTGGTAGGTTCTGTTGTTTAGGTTTAATGCTATATCAAAGAAATGTATTATTTTTTATTTGATTTTATGTCTATTGTAAATCCTAGGGTTTTGAAGGTTTTTATTTCTTGCTGTATTTTTTCTGCAGTTTCCTAGGATTAATAGAGCGTTGGCCCTATAACTTTTTGTTAATAATATTTGTTTATAAAAATTTATTTATTAATTATATATATGCCTACGAGTTCGCATAATAGCGCCATCATAGCTACTCATAGTTACGTCAAAATTATTATTATTATAATTATTGTTGTTGTTGTTAATATTTTGGCCCTTTTTGTCCACATTTTTATTGTAGCATAATACTGATTTTCGGCGGTGTTTAATCATATTTATGGCCTCATTGGGGATATTAATGTATTGTTTTATTAACTTTAATGCGTTGTTTAGTGTATATTCATTAATATATTAACGGGTAAAAATCTAAATGTCTAATTGTATAAAGGAGGAGTTTTCTTTGTTATTAATGTTATTGAAACAACTGATTATTGCTTTAGCATTTTCCGTTGATTTATGCTTGGTATTCTTCTTAGTTTTGATCATATTTTTTTCTAATATTTGTTTGCTTATTTTCCCAATATTGCTTTCTGTGGGGTTTAGTAATCTGCATGTTGAAGTTTTCCTTATGTTCTTTTAATTTAATAAAGGGTTCTACTTTTGCTAATTGTTTAATCCTATTGTCTAATTTTAGTTTAGTGGCTATGTTTTTATCTTCTTTGATTATATCACTTTTTGTTTCGTTATCAATGGTTTTGTAAAATTGAATGACATCTTTGTCAACTAGTTTATTGTAATTGTTGGTTTCTACTTTATAGATTATCCTAGATTTAACTGCTTTTATAAATAATTTTTTTGCTTTGTTTATTATTTTTTGATCTTTTCATGTCTTTTTTTGGAAATGATTGTTGAATTTTCTTATTTCGAAATTATTGATTATGTTTGTTGAGTCATATATACATATACATGTTTCGTTGAATATATAAACTTATTGTGGTTACTTATTTTTATACCGATCCTTTCCAGTTGTCTAATCAGTTTGTTGATGATGAGATGAAATCCATCAAGGAAGGCGTCGTAGTTTGTTTTGTTTTTTAATCCAAGCAGGTACTTTAGACCTTTTCTAAGATCATCTTCATAGGTAAATTACAAAGACAAATATGCTATTGTAACTACGTTGTCTTTGTAATTTAGAACAATGGCTTCGTTTTTCAACGCTTGAAATTTTTTCACCAATTCACCCCAAGCAAGCCGATATTACCACTAAGACAAAAGTGGATAGTAGGAGTGAAAGGGAATATAAAAACTTTAGCAGGAACAAGAAACCCAATCCTAAACAGGAAACAAGGGATAAACCTCTACTGCTGTTCAAAAGAGCGGGATGAATGTGAACTGGGCCATAGGCAAACCTGTCTACTCCTATTGAGAAAAATAAATAAATAAATAGCAAATACATTTTCAGAGTTTATAGAGAGACGTTAGAATTATAGAATTGAAGTATACTTTAGAAGGAATCAAGAGATAAACATCTAATCATGTTAAAAAAAAACGGGGAGGAGTGTGTGCATTTTGATTCTTATTTTTTTTATAATACTTCATTGCATCGATTTCCTTGAGAGCGGGAAAATTCGAAAATCTATCCTTAATTAAGATGTTCGAATCTTGATTAAGTTTAGATTTCGAAATTTAACTTCGATTTCATTTCAGTGTTGCCATCCAAGTCATAACTATATCAACATTACAGAACGCTAGCTGCCATATTTTTTTTTGTCTTGTAAGGGGTTCGTAATATGTTGTTGGTGCACAATCTAATTTAGGTAACTGTGATTATAAGTTATTCCGGGTACTATCCGGAATAGGACAATCTTGAAACTATGTACATTGAAAAAAAAAAAAAAGAAAAAGAAAAAAACGTAACGCAGTAATGGTTATGCAATGCATCAAAATTAAACAGGAAAATTTTTGAATGAAGCTAAATACATAAATTATTTTAATAACAAGTAAACATTTATTTGATGTTTTCTACACCGCGTGGTGTGTTTAATAAAACCCTTGAGAAGAAGGGGAAAATTCATTTACACACATTGAGGTGTGTTTAAAATCCCATGCGAAGAAAGGAAAAATTCCTTGCACACACTGAGAAATCCCTTGAAAAGAAGGGAAAAGTAGGTACTTAACTATGTTGGGGAATCTCTGTCGGCGAAGCAGGAAATGTCGATTGAGTTGATGAGTGATCCATGTCTGAGTTCACAATATGGAATCCCCTTCTCTCTAACTCCTTTAGTTTCCAGGTTTGCTAGTGCTGGCTTAAGATTGAAGCCCTTCAAAAATGCGTGGGAAGCGCTGTCAGTGGTCGAATAATACTATCAATTGTATTTTCGAATATTTTAAAACGCTGCCGGAAATGCCACTCGGAGCCTATGCGTAAATGTCTGATTTTGGTCATTCGACTCCTGACTTTGAGACGGCAAATTCCGGTCGACTCGACATACTCATAAATTATTTATACATTTAAATTAGAATTCTGCTAAATAAATACAACTATTTTTTATTTTTTTTGTCAAGTTGCACGTGTATTTGAAAAATGTGATCCATTCCAAAATAAGAGATCAACACTTTATGGTCGTCAACAATAAACAATAGCCTTGTATTACCAGTTGATCATGTCTTTCTTTTCGAACGTGCGACTCTCGTTTTATGTCAATCAGCCAATCATATCGCATGGCTGCATCTCAAATATGTGGTTAGGTTGCTGTCATGTGGTCTGACCACTGAGACAGCCAATCAAAAGGAAGATTTCTTGAAATAGAACTCTTCGTATAATTCGATCTCATTTGATCTATGGTACGGATTACACGCACGCACGCGCGCGCACACACACGCGCGTGCGCACACACGCGCGTGCGCACACACGCACACACACACACACACGAGCGCGCGCGCGTATGTGCGTGCACACACACACACACACACACACGCACATAGGTAAATGCAAAAGATCGAATTCGAGCAGATAAATTATTTGGGTCAAAACGATAATGTCAACAGGCTTGCACAACAGTTACGTGGGTATCACAGATTTTAAAGTGATCGTCGTTTGAGAAAAATGGTTTCGTTTCTGAAATACTGCTTTTAAGGCCTAGTCCCAAAATATTAGTATTCATCCTCGTAGCAGAATAACACACTCGTATGTAGCAATGAGAAAATGGTTTTCAAAACTGTATCTAAAAGCGAAACTGTTTTTAAGAGGGTGGGATAATACGAGCAGTGCTGGATCGTCCAAGACCCTCTTAAAAATACGTATATAAATAAATGAAATAATAATAATAAATAAATAAATAATGTTACGTTGTTTGGCCAGGTTATGTGGTTGTTTTTTTGTAAACTGTATACAACCGCATTCTCAAATCGATAATTAAAAGTGGATTCGAGCGAATGACGCTTTTAGATCTTGGAGAGGGCCGTCATTTTCCGAATATCGTGTACTGGCACTACAGAATCACTAACAAAGAACGGTGCCAAATAACAGAAACCTCATCACTTGAGGACTACCAACAACTAAAATGGATAGCATATGTAACTGGAAAAGTTTGTTAGATTTTTTTAGCGGTATATCAACCTCCATATCGAAATATAAATATTTATAACACAATTTTATAACTTCATCTAAATATATTTTGAGCGCAGTTGTATGCTTCCAATTACAGATAAAATGTATTGTTGGTCATTCTACTATAAAATAGGTACCTTCATGAGATCGCTAAAAACAAATGAAAAAGACGCCAAACTTGACGAAAACAAAATTTTAGCGTCTAAATGTTTATGTTATTATTAAGAGGAAAGTTCAAAGTATTTTTTAATTATTTAAAAAAAATTTTCCTTCTTTTTAGAACATTTTGATTAAAAAAACCTTGTTTCTCTTTGTATCACCTGAACAAGTAAAATAACATATAAAATATTAGCGCGTTTTTTTTCTCTCTGTATGACAGACATTAATTTTGAAAATCTTGCAAAAATAAAAATAATTGTCAGATTTTAATGAAACTTTCAGAAACTATTTACAAATGATGGAACTTATTATAAATATGTTTTTCTTTTTTAAAGTCATGGCAAAAATATTTTTTTCATATGTATTACCACCCATAACTAATTTTACGAAAACGCTATAATTTCAATTTTGGGAATATTAGTGATTATATTAGTTAAAAGCACAAGGCTTTGAGGAAACCAAATCATGTTTTTTTTTTTTAGTTGGACCACCTCTACCTGAAAATCATCTCTGAATTGTAACATACAAAACTCAATAAAACAAAAATATTATTTAATTTTAAAAGCTTTTAATTGCTTTTATTTATTTTAATGAACATGGACAATATTGTCTGAAAGAAAAAAGATATTTCGATGAAAAATGAATTTTTAAAACAATTATTTGTTATTTCTTAAATATTTTATTATTTTTTCATTATGTTGTTAATTCTTCTAAAATTAGGGAAAAGTTTGTAGAATTTAACGAATGTTGTTATTAAGTAGATATATATTTACAGATTATAATTTTCAAAGCTTCTTACAAACTAACGAACAAAAGTATATAAAAAAATATAATTTGTGTCAATAATAACACTGTAAATCAAATCTACGGAAGACTGGAAGTATCATGCGTGCAATAAAAAAAAAAGAAAAACGTCGCGTGGATTAAGTTTCTGTCTAGTATTTAACTTAAATACATAATTTTTTTATTTTTAAGGAAAACTTTCAGCGTTCTAATCTTTTTATTTTTTGTACTTAGCTTTCACCTTTACGTTTACGATGCTTTATGGAAAATATATTATAAAGAAATTAAAATAAAACTGTTGAGAGTGAGATTAAATTTCATAAGAAAGGTATCTAATTAATTTATAGATACCTTTCTTATTAAATTTTATCAGAAGTATACATAAAATATAAATTTAAATTTCATAAGATGATACTGATATTTGTAGGTACCCTTCTCAGTTGAAATTGAAAAATCAAATTAACTTCTCCACACGTGTTTCGCAAAAATAAATCTATCTCAAAAGGACATTTACAAAACTGAATGCGGCTTTTAACTAATTTTATAATATTTTAACAACTTAAATGTAAAAATCTATTATAATTAAAGAAATAACAAATAATTGTATTAAAAATTCTGTATTTAAGTTAAATACTAGACAGAAACTTTTTTTTTATTGCACGCATGATACTTCCAGTCTTTGATTTACAGTGTTATTATTGACACAAATTATATTTTTTTATATACTGTTGTTCGTTAGTTTGTAAGAAGCTTTGGAAATTATAATCTGTAAATATATATCTACTTAATAACAACATTCGTTAAATTCTACAAACTTTTCCCTAATTTTAGAAGAATTAACAACATAATGTAAAAATAATAAAATATTTCAGAAATAACAAATAATTGTTTTAAAAATTCATTTTTCATCGAAATATCTTTTTGCTTTCAGACAATATTGTCCATGTTCATTAAAATAAATAAAAGCAATTAAAAGCTTTTAAAATTAAATAATATTTTTGTTTTATTGAGTTTTGTATGTTACAATTCAGAGATGATTTACAAAAATAACGAGGTAAATAACTCGTTCACTTAAATCTAAATAACTTCACTTCTCTCCTTCCGTAGAAGGAATTATCCTCACGTAAGCTATCAAAACGTCATGAATGTCTTTCGTCACCTGTCAAGTGACGCGAAAGGTTATGACCGGTTTTGTTTTATTTTCAAACTACATCTTTTCGGTGCAGAAACTAAGTTAAGCTTGGTTCAAAATATTTTAAATAAACATTATAATTTCTGATTTTCTTAAAATAAGCTTTTAAAAAATTATAATTGATTTTTAAAAGAATTTCAAACTGAGATTTTCATTTTTTTATAAATTGGAAAAAAATGACTGACATGATCGATTATCTGTCAATTTTGCTGACTAAAAAAACATGATTTTTAAGGAAAATTTTGGAGGTGCTAGGAATGATTAAAAAATGTAAAAAAATACCCCCAAAATACTTTGATCTTTCCTCTTAATAATAACATAAACATTTAGATGATAAAGTTTTGTTTTCCTCAAGTTTGCCGTCTTTTTCGTCATGCTATACTCTTTTTGGTGATCTCATGAAGGTACCTACTATAAAATGTATCGCTGGTCATTTTTCTTTAAAAGTGATTGTTGATATTTTTGCTATAAAAATTGTATACTTGATGCTACCAGCCCGGGTCAGGGTGGACATGGGAACAACAGCCGTTAAGGGATGGTTCTACGGAAAATAATAACATAATCAAGATGCTGACGTTCCACACTTCTTCAAATAAACAGTTAGGCAGGAAATCCCTTTATCAATACTAGAAAGAGCGATAACGGTGAGAAATCAATCTTCCTGAAAAATTGTTTTGAGATAAATATTTTATGAATTTCAACCGACATTATTACTGGCTGAGGAATGTTGAATGTTTTCTTATAAGGAAACGCTTAATATTACCATTATTTCATTTGGTAATTCGGATATAATTTCAAATTTTTCTGGTCGCGACGAAGTACTGCTGTTGCAAGTCGCAACATCAGCTGTTATTGGGGATCTGGGAAACTTTGAACGCGGGCAAGCCATTCCTGTTCGCCTTTAGTTTTCTGTACGTTTTTGTGTATGCGTATTGTGTTTTGTTTTTTTGTTATAACCTGTTCACATTTAGGACCGTAACTCACCCCCACAGCCACCCATTTCTCTTGGTACAAACTTGAGCGGCAACAACGTTCATCAAAGTCGGAACACGTGATACATGTTTTTGAACTTGAAGACACATGAGGCTAGTGTCAAAAAACCCAAGCAAGACGAGAGTGATTTTTGATTGTCCCCCATCCCTCCTCTCCTACTGACGTGACATCAAAGCGTTTGGACAAGCGACCCTTCTTTGATGTTAAACTTCAAATCATTCCCGATTTTTCATCTGATTCTGTAAAAAAAAAAATGACTAATTTAACCAATATTCCTTATTCTTCTATACTATTTCTCTCCCCTAATGTTGGAATAGGTAGGCAAGACACTACAGTAGATAAACTACTATTCATAAAGCTATTGGGACCTAGATGGTAGAGGAGGGCAATTGAAAATTACCCTCCCTACTGTCCTCACAAAACATTAAAGGGTAATTTTCGAAAACGCCAGATGACAATCGATCAGGAATTTATAAAAAAAAATAATCGCAATTTTTTTTACAATTTGAAAATATGAAAACGATACATTATCGTGGCCGTTAATAAGGTCACAGGCAAAAAAGTCACAATTTTGGCTAGGAAAAAAAGACGCAGGAAAAAAGCCACAACTTTGTTTTACGAGTGATGTGTTTGGTATACAACTCATTGTAGTAGATTTTTTGAATCACACTTAATTTTCATGGCGGGAAGCGTCAAAATTATTTTTCATTTTCTCTAAATCCAAGTCTTGTTGATCCACAACAACACTGAGATCCGAGAATTCCACTATTTATGCAGCATGCTGTTAGGTCAGGGTTAGGTGTAGGGTAGGGGTAGAAATAGTGCTAACCATGTCCTGTTTCTTTTTTTGCTTGTGATTTTTTTTTTTTTACCTGGATTCAACATTATGACTTTAAGCAATACTAAGGTTTAGAAATAAAATGCATTTAATTAAATGAAAAATCTTTCTTGAAACTTTTATTTTTGTTTTTAACATTTCCAATAAGCAAAATATATTGCTGTATTTCAAATCGAATTTAAATTGATTGGAATTACTTTTTTAAATCGCTGAAATCAGCCATATTGACACAACATAATTCTTTTTATTAAAAAATCTTTCAAAAATAAAATATACTTTTCTGAAACTTTATTTGAGAAAGATTAACTGATTAAAAGTTTAATTAATCTGAATTAAAACAAATATTTCTTTTAGTTACAGAAAAACATTTTTAACACGTAGGTGGGTGTTTTTATCAGACGTTGACACATCTATCGATAACCTAATGTTTGAGATTTATGTAAGGGGGAAAAACTCATATTAAAATTAAATAACGAATACAACGTAAACGCCTTTTTAGATAATTTTTAACTACCCAATCATCTTAAAAGTTTAAAATATTTTAAACATTCTAATATTTTATTGGATTTTAGGTACTTTGGCTTACGAAGACGCTTGTTAAAGAAATGACCAATAAATTTTAAATTTACTAGCGTTATCGCTCTAATTTTCTGATATAGCCGTGTAAGGCTATATCAGAAAATTAGAGCGGTATTTACAAAAATCGTTACATTTACACACACACAAACACACACACACACACACACACACACACACAATTGTTCTTAAAATATTTGGAGGATCGCTGAATTGTAGTAGGCTTTTCCATTAATTTAGTAACAATATCACTTGACCGCTACAAATTAATACAGAATATTAAAAAAATTTAAAGTTTATAAATTATTATAAATAATTAAAAAAAAAATTGAAACAATTCTTTTGAGGATTCATTATTTATCAAAAAATAATTTTTCGTACGACAATAGTGTTCAGAATATCTCTTATACATAAAAGCAATTAAAAGCTTTTCTAATTAAACAATGTCTTAGATGCATTTATTTTTTATTTTACCATTCAGAGCAGATTTTCTGTAATTGGGGGTCCTGTTTGATAAAAAATTAATAAATTCTCGGACGGCTTTTTCATATAACTAATATAAACATTAAGCTCTTCATAAAAGAATTTCTCAAAATTTCATAAAATTAAATAGTGCGTGTGTGTGTAAAGGTGGGGGTAACAGATGTAAAAAAGAAAAAAATATTATCAAGATTTTCTAAAAAAGACACTTTTCAAAAATAAATTCATTCATTTGTGAATAAGTCCTGAAAATTTCATTAAACTTCTACAATTATCTGATTTTTGCAAGAATTTCCAACTCAGTGTATTTTCATCGCAAAAAAAAAAAGATGCTCAAATTTCCTATTCTTAATTCGAGGTCCCCATTTGACGCCAGAAAAAACAAGGTTTTTAGTCAAAATTCTGAAGTTTCTAAAAAGGATTAAAAAAACTATTAATTTTTACATAAAAAAATCCTTTGGTCTTTCCTCTTAATAATAACACAAAGGGTTTGACGATAAACCTTTTTATTAACTTTCGGGCTTCCGTTCGTCATAGTATGCCCATTTTTAGTGATTCTTTGACCGTAAGTAGTTGCAAAATTAATTTTTCTGTAATTTTCCTGATTTCTCAAATATTTTGTATCGAAATGAACTACATTTTAAGGGCAAAAAGGGATAAAACATATTGATGGGGAATCATAACTATAAACCATCTTACAATATACAAAAAATACTCGCAAAGACGTGGAAACAACAAAACGAATCTTATTATGGTTGTTATGTGGTGTTGGAGAAAACGAAAAACAGTAATACTGAGTAAAATTGTGAGTTTGGGGTCAAATGTAGATCAAATATGGATCGGAATCCTACAGAATGATAAGCAAAGTGTATACAGTCTTTCTCGTATGTTTTTTTTTATATATATATATTTTTCGTGTTAACCTGTTCGCGTGAACTGCTTGTCCGATAGTGAGAATGTCACCTGTTTGTGTGTGTAGAGTAGAAAAGTGGGGTCGATTCTCATTGGTTTAGATAATGAGGGAATTAATCATAATTAAGAGGCATGACACGTGGAACTAGAACACTAACCCGGTGGACGAAATTAAACTAAAGGTTCAGTTCGAAATTTCAATCATCTGACGAAGGCCGGAGTGTAAGTATAGACAGAAGTCGAAAATTGTTAACAATTCGACAGCGCTATCAAGTGAGCAACTTGTAATTTTCGAAAAGGTTTTACTTTCTGAAACTTCCGTGAATATTTTTCCTTTTCGTGTAAAAAATTTATCGATTATATACTGCCTTGGTGATTCGTTTTTTGTAAATTAGTGAATTAAAAAAAATATTTTAGCAATATGTGTACACATTCATTAAAAATTGCACAGATTCCAATTTTAACTAGACTTTGAAAACAATTTCAAATGAAGCTTTGAGATTTTCATTGATAAGATTTTAATAATTTCCCAACATTTGTATAATGCATGCATTAACATAAATACAATATTGATTGGTTGTAACATTTGCTTAAAGCTCTTTTTTGGTTTGTTGAATATTTATGATGATTACCCCACCTTGTCTACCATGACACCCGCTAGGTGTCGTTCTATTCAGAAATGTACATTTGATATTCAACATTTTAAAAATGGTTCTAGGTGCCTTTTTTTATAATGTACAAAGCCCATGAGCCACTCGAGATAGGGAGCTACAAGGTAAGAAGCATCACCCAAGCAATGTGATAATGCAACCAAGACGCAAGGAGCCACCGGAAGTGAAGGAGAAGATTTTTAAAGTAACCGGGGTCCAATTTTAAACAAGGATAAACCTCAAAAGACCGGGGAGGAGTGTGAACCGGTTCATAGGTTAATCTAACAGCTCCTAATAAAGAAAAAAAATCAAATTTTAAGTTTTAAGCCGAGAAAAACCAGAAAACAAGGGACAAACCTCTACTCCTGTTAAAAAGAGTGTAAACTGCCTTTCTCTTTTTGCTCCAAGATTTAGTAGTGACAATATATGTCTTTTTTTCAGTGGAGAGATTCCTTCTCTCGACAGGCCGATTATTTAATTTCAAACAAACTACGTGAACCTCTCTCTCTCTCTCACACACACACACACACAATATTGCTAATCCCATGTTTTTTTCGTTTCTTTTTTATTTAATTATACACATGTAAGTATAGTCTTCTTCTTTTGTCGTTCTTTACATAAATATATATGAAAAATTGAATTTCTTTGAATTTATTCTGAAAGTCGTAACTCCTTCAAACTGATGACTAACAACAGTAACTTCGTCCATTACAAACCTAAGTCCCTCTTCCATACACTACGTTTTAAGATTAAGTCAACCCATATTATATAAAATTTAACGATGGAAAGTTTAAAGTCAATTTGCTACTTCATAAATAATGGTTATTATGCTTATTCCTTAGTTAATTAGGAGTACGTAGGTTACACCTTGTCATTACCTCGGATAAGCAATGGGCCATTCCTGCGGATAGACGGCTGAAAATATATACAGTGTAACCCGGATATAAGAGAGTTGTCGGGACCAGAGAAGAAGTATCTTATATCCGGGTTTGGTCTATTTTGTTTTATTAACACAGGCTCTAATTTGGGACCAGAGAAAATATATCTTATATCCGGGTTTCTCTTATATCCGGGTTACACTGTATGAGAGAGAGAGAGAGAGAGAGAGAGAGAGAGAAAAAAGAAAGAAAGAAAGAAAGAAAAGAGAATATAGAGGAGGTGATAACAATCCTGTGAACCTATCTACTCCTATGGAGGAAAAAAATGTGTTTAACATTAAAAAAATGTTAACAAAATAACGTGTTCAAAATGTGTTAAGTTAAACGTGTTACATGTTAGACGTCTGCTTCAGTGAAATAAATGGTAAACCATGACGATTTTTAATTTTTTCATTTGTACGTTCGTACCTAATGACCTGCATTATTCGTAATTATGATTGTTAATGCAATGAATGCTTTTTTAAGTTGTAAGCTCAGCAAATATTTAACGAAGCAATAGAGGAATTTCCACGGTATTTTATAGTCGTGGAACTTGCAAGGTACTTTTTCAATCATTAACATAATAATTAAGATAGGAAAACCATGAAATGTTCACATTTCACGGTTTTCCTATCTTAATTATTAAACAGAAACTTGTTATTTGTCCTTAAACTTGTTATTTGTAGTTGTATAAACTTTTACTTTATCAGAGACACTTGCAATCGAGCAAACTTTAAAATTCTTTGTTATGTAGACTAAGTGAGTTCAAATAATGTTAAAAGTAAAATATTTCAAAAATAACAGGTAAGTCGCATTTTGCGAATGACGAACGATCGCACATGTCATACACAAGATTTAGACACAGAAAAGGCAAAGAAAATATCACAGCTGTGCACAAAAATGTTCTTGTTTTAATTTTTTAGACTAGTCACTAATTTGTACAAAAAAAGCTATCTTCTATACACAGACACGGTATCAATCTTTTCATGTTTATAAAATCGGATTTGACTTTCTTAGCTTAAGTAATAGCAACTACAGTAGTACACTATTTTTGGGGTGCTTAAATGTTTTATGTACTTTTAATAAAACTCAATCTAATTTTCACACAATGATGAGAACGGCAAGAAAAAATAATGTTATATTCAAGGGAGAGAACTCTGAAAAAAGTCTATCATTGTCTTGAGATAGTAAATTTTTCAAGAATACGTTTGGTCCACAGTTTGTGTTTATAGCAACATGTTTTATTAAAGAATCGACTTTGCTTTATTTTATCGATCACTTCCTTACTAAACCTCTATTTTAATCATTAGTATAATTTACATTATTTATTTGGAATTTTTTAAAGCTAAAGGATTAAAATAAATCCTTAAAAGCACTTTTACACTTTTACTTACAAGCAAACGATATTTGATTATCATAGAAGAAAGTGTGATTAATTTTATAAATATTTCCAAATTTATTTTAGATTAACTGATAATCTTTGAAGTGTTGGTAAAGTCTAGAATCGGGAGCCGTAAAACAGGGGACATAGATCGCATGAGCAAACAAAAATGAAAGTAATTTTAATTACACTTGTGCTAGCCTCCTAAAAGCTATCCTGAATGGTTGATTTTATTTTTAAGTGACTACAGTTGCTCGAAGCAAATATATAGTAGCTGACTGGTTCAGGTTTTTGTAAGGATATATGCTGCTATTTCAAATAATTTCATTGACAAAACAAAACAAAACAATGTTGATAAAATTGGAGATCCAGACAAGCGTTTTCTTAGAGAAAAAAAGGAACCAACAAGCGTTTGCACGAATGGGAATATATACATGAATATTTCGAAAAAAATTTTAAAAAATGTATTTGAAAATATATTAAAAACAATAAACGATATAAATTTTAACTCGTGAATTATGTCCCCTGTTTTATGCCCCCCCCCCCCACTTCCGATTCTAGTGTTACCTAATTTTATTAATTTTTTTTTTAGAATTAACCTAGTAGATAGGTTCGCCTATTGTCCGGTTCACACTCCTCCCCTGTTTTTTTAAACACACGTTTCGTTTATCCCTTGTTTTGTTTTTTTGTTTCTAAAGTTTACTTCTTTAAACTTCTAACATTTCCACCTAAAACTCTGAACTTTTATTTAATGTTCTTTATTGACTTTTTTTCCTCAATGGGAGAGATAGGTTCACAAGAGTTAAAGTTTTGTCCCTTGTTTAGGTTTGGCTTTCTTGTTCCTTAACTGCCTAAACTCTTAACTTTTATTTACTATTTGATTTTTTTTCCTCTGCCTTGGTCATGCTCTTCTCTTTTGAACAGGAGTAGAGATTTATCTCTTGTTTCCTGTTTAAGATCAAGTTTCCAGTTCCTTCTAAAGTCTTCTCCTTCATTTCCAGTGGCTCTTGGGCCTCGTACAGGGTTAACATCATTGTAAAAAATCACCTAGAGATTTTTAAATGTAAGAATTTTTCAAATGTATGAAAGTAATTATATATATATATATATATATATATATATATATATATATATATGTATATATATTTACCGAAAGAGAAAGAGAATACTTTAAAAGGAACCAGAAACCCAATCTTAAATTCACCTGCAAGATCCAAATTACAGACAACCAATATCATTTTTGAATTCAGTTGTTCTTTAAGGAACTGTGTTACTGATGAAACCAAATTCATAATTATATTGAACATACCACTACATGCCTATCAAGAAAACGCAACATCTCTCTGACCACAGCTCAATTAGGACTCATTTAAACACACCAAACCTACCAAATTCTATCAACATACTCGCAGAAAATGCAAATAACCCCATACATATGTAAAAAAGGCTAAAAATAATGGAAGGGTTAATAATAAAATAAAAAGAAAGGGCCAACACTCAATAACATCAACTATGAACACAACCACAATGTGCTGACTGTGTTTGGAAAATAAGAATGAAAAAAAAAAAAACTAAAAATATTCCTATTACTCCAGATACAAATAGCAAAAATCTAAACATTCAGTTAAAAATTAAAATACAAAAAACATCCTTGATAATGGTCAAATAGAATAGCCAAGAGTGCTTGGATATACAGTGTAACCCGGATATAAGAGAGTTGTCGGGACTGGAGACTAAGTCACTTATATCCGGGTTTCTCTTATATCCGGGTTTGGTCTATTTTGTTTTATTAACACAGGCACTAATTTGGGACCAGAGGAAATCTCTCTTATATCCGGGTCTCTTATATCCGGGTTACACTGTATAGAACATTTGGACAGCTTTTTCACACTTTATGTCTAGAAAAGAAAACACTTATATGCACACAAGAAAAATTGTATAAAATGCTTAACTGCTAACTTGTCAGTTGTCTTTAATGAAATTTAAATTGTGTTGATTTTGGAATGCAGATTACACACTGAATTAAACAATAAATTTATCTTTAACATCACTTTTGTTCAACATATTTAAATGGTGTTACAGAATATTTACTTAAAAAAAAAAAAACAGTACTTGAGAGTTATCAGTTAATCTGACAAGGTAGATGCATTAAAATCTTTCAAAGTCATTCTGAATTAAAATTCAGAAGGTAAAATTTTTATTGATTCAAAATGTATTTATTTTTTTTAATCAGTTCATCCAAAATAAAGCAATAATTCAAGGGGTTACTGAGTGTGAGAGAATATGAGAAAAAGAAAAACATTATTAAGGAGAAAGAACAGTAAAAGAACAGGAACTAAGACAACAGAATATAACAATTGACATTGCATTTAAATTTATAAAAATCAATAAAAAATATCAAAGAAAGCAAGAAGTCAGAAGAGAGTTCCGCAAGTGCAAGAAAAGAAACTTTTAGCATAGAACTTACGATTACATCTAGCCATTTTAATTGTAAAATGATGAGACCTTGCCACCAATCTAGTACTGTGCTTAAATCAAGCCAAGATACCATGTCAGGACCAATAACGCTGTAGATTCTTTGTATTGTATCAAGAATCTCTAAATATAAATGAGACATGAGACCAGATGTGGTAGCAATATTCAAAGCATGGACTTATAAATGTGATTGTCAAGAAAAAATGTCTAGTATGTTGAAGCATCTGTTGAGTTTAAAAGTTTTGAATTTTAGCTGCTCCTTGGCAATAAAAAAGATGAGTCTATTTCACAATACCATCTGTTATCAAAAGGTATATGTGTATGTGCATGCACACATACACACACCCACATATATATATATATAATCTCCACACCTGAAGACTGTATTAACTGCATGAAACTCTGAATAGTGTTATCGACATTGGATATTATGTATATTCACTAATATAACTACGAACCTAAAGAGCCAGGCAAACCTACCTAGGTTTCACCTATGCGGATCGGCAAAGAGGTAACATTAGAACAGAATATAAATAGCCTACAACATAAAACAACCATGACTTAGTGTAATGAGCACTTTGCTTAGTTACTTTTGCTTTACTCGTGTTGGAGGTTGGATTCTGGACGATTGTTTTCGCCTGATGTACATGTTCTTAGTTCTTTCTTTTTTTATTCCTTATTTTTCCTTGGGTATTGGTTTATTCATTTACAAGCCAAAACACCTAAGGTTTTTCCAGACAAGTATATTTACTTATATTTATAGGATTATTCACTAATATACATATACATATATACATATACATATATATATATATATATATATATATATATATATATATATATATATATATATATATATATATATGTTTTAAGTATGCTATATTTTTAGGTAAACGTGATCAATATCATAGAGTGCATGTAAAGATAAAAGTAGATACAGAGGTCAACACTAAGCAGCAACAGTTTGTTTTATGCTTAAATGCTATCTTCAGGCTATGGGTATTGTGTTTTTGCTTGATTATCTATATATGTAATCAATAGTGCATTATGGGTAGTAAGGTCTATTGTATTATCTTAATGGTTAATGGGTGGATAGTAACAGTTATGTTTCAAATTATTCTAGAGGCTATCAAGTAGAAATAATTGTGGATCCAAATGCAGTTACTTGTAGCTATTTTATAGTATTGTTTTTTTTTAACTTTTTACTCATTATTTATTATTGATTACTGCATTATTTGTTGTTGTTGTTATTATTACACTTACTTGTTTATGTGTGTATTTGTAGTTTGTTAATTATTTATTTAGATTTTTGTTTATTTTTTTTCTCAGGGGTTGGTTATCCTATTTATTTAGTTTCAAGTATTGGCTTTGTCTAACATATGCTACATTATCTGTGTTGTATATAGTACATATATAATATATAGCATACAGTACATATATTTCCAAGGTATTCGCTTTTAGTTTTCAATTTTTAAGTAAGGTAATAAAAATTTGTTTTCTTATCTGCATTTTGAGATAAATTCTGATCATTTGTTTAATAATTTGTGTTTGTCTGGGATTAAGATACATATATCAATCAGTGTCCTGTTTTTAAATAAAAAAAAAAATCCAAATGAAAATTTCTTTATCACAGTTAACATTTATTAAACTCCTACAGTATAAGGTTCAGCTTTGTACATTTCCCAGGCAAATTCTTCTCCATGATTCATATCATACATGGCACCAATATAATCGATTTCAAGTTGGAAGCACCCACTATTGCCATCACCAAGGGTAATACCAAAATGAGCAATTTTGTCAAGAATAAGACTGTCCTGTTTATCTTGGACTCGACCTTTGAAGGCTCTGTAGAAACGAGAGAAAGGAATCTGGAAAAAAAAAAAAAAAAAGGGATTTATTCAGAATATTAAAATTATTGTATTAATTCAATTAATTACCTACCTAAGGTAAACTAAGAAAAAAAAAATTGATGCTTCAAATAATGGAAAAAAGGAAAAGATACTGTGTCTGTACCTTGGAGCTATTGATATTAAGATACTTTTAAAATATTTGTAAACATTCTGAAAGCAAAGGAAAAATTTGTCGCAGATTACTTCCACAAAACAAAGAACAAATCACTAAGTTCAGACTCGAATATTGGGGGCAGATAGAAATGTCGAAAATCTCGATTCGCAGGTACTATCTCACAAATCCCAATGCACGTAACCAGTCAGAAATATAACTTACTCTCCGATGAACACAGTAGCCAAAATACGCCAACTTCCCTGATTCGAGAACACCAACTGCTTTTATTGGCCGAGCATTTTTTCCATTCGTTGACGGCTGGGAGAGGACATCCAATTTTTGCATATCAAAATACTTGTATAGCGACTCCTGCAACGGACTTGTTTTTTAATTTAAATATTTCCTCTTCAGCATGTCATGTGGAATACATGCCCTTTTTTTGGTAAGTAATTTTCTTTTCCACCACATTTTCCCTCGTAAGATACACGCAACGCGCTGTCACTTGGTTTGACAAGGTAAGTTGCCGTTTTCTTCGCTATAACATTTCACCCCAAGGTAAGCAATAAAGCCACTAAGACACAAGAGGTTACTGAGTGTGAGAGAATAAAAAAAAACATTATAGAGATAAAACAATAAAAGAACAGGAATTAAGAAGACAGAAGATAACAATTCACATTGCATTTAAATTTTTGAAGATCAAAGGTGACTGGAAAGCAAGAAGCCAGAAGGGAGTTCCACAAGTGAGAAGTGTGATGAGAGACGAAACTGTTAGCATAGAACTTTCAGTTAGATGTAGCTATAAATTCTATGTTATTAAATCCATTTACATTGTAGTAAAAGGCAGCGATTCCGAAATTTACAAAGATGAAAGAGTTCCCCTGGCTTTATAGAATCAAATTTTGTATTAAAGGCTTTAACCTAAGAAAGATCCTATTCATTAATCTTTATGTAATATCCAGTTGAATATATATAGTTTGATCAAAAAGTATTGGAACTGTTGCTATGGTAATGGAGCTAAAGTACGCAGAGTGGAGCCACTTGGCATGGATTGACTTTGTCGTGCATACACACTAAGTTATAACATTCCCACTTACTTCTGTTGTTTATAGCAGGATTGTAAGGAAAATGTGTAGAGTGTGGTCGTCTCACCACACTAGAGATCCTATCCATGAACATGGCTTGTGCAGCAGTTTTTGGTCAAAACAACATTCCCCAGGTCTGACAACCACCATATTCCCCAGATCTTGCCCTTGTGAATTTTTCCTTTTCAAAAATCAAATCCCACTTGAAAGAACAAGATTTCAAGATGTCAATGAAATCTAAGAGAATGCGGTGTTCCAGCTGCTTGCTATCCCAGAAAAGGAGTTCCAGAAATGCTTCCATCAATGAAAATGACACTGGATTGTTGGCAGGAGGTTGTAAACAATGAAGGGGAATATATTGATGAATGTTTCATCAGAACTATTAATAAATATAAAATAAATTATAAAAAAAAAAAAATGAGTGAATTTATGTAACAACCTAATATAGGATAACCAGTAATATCTAACATTCTACAGGTGAAATATTTGCTTGATGAGGAATAAATGATACATATTAACATGAGCTGGTGCCAGATAAAACATAGTAAAATCAGAAACCATAAAACATATGGTATCAGAGGTGCTGAAAAATTCTTGCTTCAACCTACTTCTCAAAATGTCACTGAATTACCGAACATCAGATATCTTTTTAAAATGAGCCAAGAGCTTTTCAACACATCCTCATCTATAAGCATAAATTAACTTTATGAATTATGATTCATTGTCTCAAAGGTTGCAAACAAATTACCAATCTTCTGACCTTTGCCACTTGCCAATAGGGCCCTCCACGTGTATATAAAGCAAAATTGTAGACATCATCCCAATGAATATCAAAAGTCATGTCCATTTGAAAATTGAGCATGTATGTCCGGCCATCTCCACGGACCCGCACAACCAGATGTGTGTACCGTGAAAGGTCATATGGAATTGGTCTTTTGAAAGATTTCTACAAAATAAATAAAACAATGAAATAATTAGTAATCTGCAATAACTGTCATTGGAAAACTTGATCTATATATGTCTAGTTTTATTCAAGTTATTTCTTTTACAAGGTGGAAGCATCAACTGCGCAACCTCTGTCAATACAAAAACAAATTTACTGTTGTTGAGTAATTGACAAAGTTTTCAATTAACAATAAGAAAAAGAAAAAAAGAATAGGGAAAAATAATACTAATCAAACAATATATATGCAAGTCAAAACTAGGCAAAGCAACAGTAATAAGGCAAAAAGTTCAAAGTAAAAATTGTGTTTACATGCAAAAGGGATACAGTCAAGTGGTTATAGTGTTCCAACTTTAAAACAAGAAAGAACAAAAATATAAGGGATATGACCGAAAATTGTCTGTTTTTATTGGTTATGAAAAAATCCCATCATACAACTGTAGGATTTGTCTATAAATTTGGGGAGAGTGAAGTTACTTGCTGTCATTCCTTATAGAGACTGGAACCACCAACTATTCCTACTACCATGTCTTATATATATACACATGGTGAAAATGAGTGCTATGTAATTCAAAATTGTTTTTGAAGATATTTATTCTGAAATAAATAAAAAAAAAATAGTGCTCTACAAAGCATCAAATTCAGAATTTAGAAAACTGAAGGTGAGCACATGAATTTGAACATAAATTCTGTCACTACACTTTTGAGAGATTTAATGTGAAAAGTCAAAGGTTTTGATCTGTTTCAGACCATACTGCTTCAGCAAGATTAAAATACATGGAAAAAAACAAAGGACAAATAGAGAAATTAGTTGTTTGTACATTATATGCAGTTAACACGATAGGCTCACTGATTACTGACAGTGAGGAATGAATTCAAAGAGTGCTCATTGGATTTGGCCTTGTACTTAGGTTGAAACAGTCCAAAAAATTTTAAAAAATACCCCTAGAAAATAAATAGTGGGTTTTATACCCACTATTTATTTTCTAGGGGTGAAGCTACAATTCCATAAAATTTGCTTTAAAAAAATACAGGTGCTGCTATCTTGTAGGGGTGTTCAGCTATTCCACAACATCCCCCTTTTTTTTAATTTACTACTGTCTCTGGAATTAGTACTTTTTCCTTTTTGAGTTTATCCCTATAGTCCCTGTAAATTTTCTTTTCTGTTTACTAAATTTCTCCTCAGTGGCTACTAAGGGCATTGGTACGTTGAATTAGTCATAAATAACCTTCATCGGTTCTTCCTTCTGGTTATTTATATCCTCTGAGTACCTTTTCCTCATCTGGTTGAGAGGACACCAGTATTCCAAATTTCTTCCCTGTTTATATACACATTGAAAAAAAAAAATTCTCCTGGTATATAGGATTTTGTATCTGTTATTTTCTTTAATTTTTTTTTTTTATTTCCCTTTGGCAACAGTTTATCAAACACAGATCTTATTTTTCTCATGAATATTAACTCTGCAGGTGACAACCCTGAATTAGTACTTGGGTTTGGTATCACATGATATACTCTTAAAAATTGTAGGATATCATCAATGGATTCATTGCCATCTGACTTTTTTAATACTCGCTTGAAAGTGTTTACAAATCTTTCTGCCTGCCAATTAGATCGCGAGTGATATGGTGCGATAGTGATGTGTACAATTCAAAAAACTTTACGAAAGTCTTTGAACTCTTTTGCTGTGAATTGTGTGTCATTGTCTGACACAATCATATCTGGGATACCAAATCTGGCAAAGAGTTCATGCAAAAAGTTAACTGTACCACTGCATGTAAGGTTTTTACATTTCTTCACCTCTGGCCATTTTGAGAAACTGTCAACCACAATTAAATAATATTGTCCCTTCATTGGACTTGCAAAATCTATATGCAGCCTTGCCCAAGGTCTGTGTCTTTAGCCAAGGAGTAAATTTCACCAGTGGCACTTTTGCTGCCATCACACAACCTCTGCATGATTTTACATTTTTCTCTATTTCTTTGTCCATATTTGGCCAAAAAACATCGCTTCTCATTAAATGTTTCATCCTCAATATACTCGGTTGACCAGTATGGCAGTCTTTTAATATTCTTTTTTGCAGCGTTTCTGGTATCTCATCCCCATCACCAAATGTTGGGTCATAAATAGGAAAAGTTAACACACATATAGAAAATAAGAAGTCGTTTATTCTGGAAAATAATATAGTACATGGTTGAGAACACAGACTAATGTAATAAACAGTTAATCATTGAATCCTCTCCCTCAGTAAGAGAGAGTGCTGTTTAAATAGTCTTAGACCAGTAGATCTTGTGGGGGTGTTCAGCTACTCCACAACACAGATTTAGACCAAAATTAAATGGATGAGGCTTTATCAAGTGAGGAAGAAGCGCTTTGAAGATCCAAGTTGATTGTAAAGCAAGAAGAAGCTGGAAGAGAGTTCCACAAGTAAAACGTGTTAAAGAAGACACTGTTAGCATAGAACTAAGGGATATATCTAGTACATTTCAACTGTAAATAAATATCAATCTAGCTTAAATTTACCAACTTAAAATTTAAGTTCCAAAGAGGAAGTCTCATTAGAACAATTACCATGAAAATATTTAGAGAAAAGGTACAGGAAAGCTACATTACAGCAATGGGAAAGTGACTGAAGTATAGATACCAGGTCAGGACCAATAACATTGCATCTTTGTATAGTATCAAGAATCTCTAAATACATACAGTGTTGCGCAAAAGTAAGTGAACCCCTAAGATAATATTTAAAAAATGTGATGTAATCAAGAAGTGGCCATCCATGAAAAATAATTGCAAGAACAAGTAAACATCTAGTTCAGCAAGCCCAGATGAATCCTGCTGTGACCTCTGCAGTTCACCAAGGCCCCCTGACTAATGTCAGAATCAATATGCTAATATTTACTTTGCAACAAAATCTGAATGATACTGGTCTTCATGGCAGAATGCCTAGAAAAAAATGCCACTGCCTATGAAAAGGCACAAATAAACTCAGCACAACTATGCCAAAGCTCAATTTAAAAGTATTCTGGCAAAAGGTTTTATGGCTGGATGAGACCAAACTAGAGCTGTTTGGGAGGAGCAATAGGCAGTATGTCTGGCAAGCTCCTAATACGGCTTTTGAAGACAAGCATTTGGTGCCAATAGTTAAACATGGTAGTGACAGCATTATGATTTGGGGGTGCTTTGCTACAACTGGAACAGACAAAATTGACAGGACAATGGACTCTGCAAGATACCAAGCAATTTTGAATGAAAGTGTCAGTTTAAAAGTTGGGCTTAGGTTGGACAATGATCTGAAACATCAAAGCAAATCCACAAAAGAATGGCTTCAAAAAAAGAAATTTCAAGTCTCAGTCCTGATCTAAATCCAATTGAAAATGTGTGGTTCAAGTTAAAGAAGGCAGTACATACAAGAAAACCAGTTAATATTGAGCAGTTGTGGGAGTTTTGCCAAGAAAAATAGTCAAAAACTGATGCACTCTACTGTCAGAGACATCTTTAAAATTATAGAAAAAGACTGGTTGACATTGTGACCTCAAAATGAGGAGTCACCAAATGTGAAATGTAAGGGTTCATTTGCTTTGCACATCTTAATTTTTAATTAATATTTTTATTCCAGCTTCTTTGAAAGTGATTGTAATTTGTTTAATAATGATTTTTCTTAATGAATATATAGTTTAATTAAAATGTGTTATCTGGAAAAAAGGGACAATTTTCTCAGAGGTTCACTTATTTTTGCACAGCACTGTATGTGTTTGAATATAATTATTATATATATGTTTTATGTTAGATTAATTTCACAAGAAGAGATTTGTCATTTATATGACATCAAATATATTATTGTTGGGAGATTCATATTTACAAAACTTGATGAATTTGATCTAAAATCAAAATTTAAGAAAGTCTTTGTCATAAAATATGCGTGTCGTCCATCATATGATGGTGTTTTAATGTTAGAAATATGCATTTGGTATTTTGGCTAATATCAGGCCATGCCATTTTTGGTTATCCCATGAGACATTTGCAAATTTAAGTTAGACTTTATTATATATAGGTAAAGAAAGCTAAAAAAAATATTGCATATCCTTTGTGCGTTAAAAAGCAATGGACTTTGACTGTTTTTATATAAGTTGCTGAAATCATAAATGAGAACTAATTAGACATAAAACATTATCCAAAAATTCTCATTGAAAAAATTGGAGATTATTCATTTAAAATTCTATTAAATTATACTTGGAGAACATTATTTACATTTTTGCTGTCCCCACCCCTCATGTTTTGACCAATTACCCTCTTTGCATTCTTGAAGAGAATGTAGTGAATAGTCTTGTTTGTCTCTCCTGGCTGCCATCTGATCTGGGTTTTCATTTGCATGGGACTTTCTTTTCCTCACTGCAGCCTTGATTCTTTTGATTGCAATCTAGTCCTGGTGATAGGCAGCAATAAACTACAGAACTCAAAATTGATCGTTGCATTTAAGTATTGCATTAATATTTAAGCTTACCTTTTAAAAGTTCAATGATAATTCTTCTGTTGCCACTTAATTTAAAGGCAATTTGATGTATGTAGGTCCTTACTTTCCATACAGACAATTATTTTTACTTCATGGGTGTCTTTTGCTGGAGTTCACAATTAATTTCAATTATTCCCAAATTTATTTCCAAGTTATAAAATTTTCTATCATACAAAAAAATTAATTGTAAAAAAATCACATTAAAAAAAAAAAAAAAAAAAAATCGCAGGAAAACAATGAAAACTTGGGAATCCAAAATTTCAGGATTGTGAGTCAAGATCTAGCCCAGAATACACTATTTACATTATTCAGACTATTGTCCTCATCTTTGTCGCCATATTTATCACAACGTTACAGCCATTGTACACTCTGACCTTCTTCAAACATCAAAATGCAACTTGCACATGACAGTCCATAAACAAATAAAAAGAAGACAAATATTTAGTAAAAATTACTTACCATAAGTCTCGGTGATCGCAAATTTACATAACCAGCATCTTTTACAATTCCATCCTTTGGTAATTTGGTGGAGAGGTGTCCGTGGAAAAGTCCATTACCGTTTTTATTCAGTTCAAATAATGCCTTACTGCTACCCTCATTATGATCGCTGTCGCAGGTGATGACCCATTTGTCAATTTCTTCCTGGTCACTAAAATGGGATAAATAGGTGTGATCGAGATGCTCCCTGTCCAAAATAGCATCGTTTTCTAACTTAATTTTCCATTCTTGCATTAATAATTTAAACTCTGGTTTTAACATTTTCAGGCCATTTATAGCCGCTTTTAATTTGTTCTCGCTCGTCTCATTTTTTTGGTAACCGCCTTTTTTGTGAGCTTGGAAAAAAGTCACACGGGTAGCATGGGGCACCTTAATAGGATGGGAACGTGGAGTCAGTAATCCTAGAGGCAAAGACGGTAACTGACCCACAGGTGTCAAGTGAAAACAGTGACGTCGTCCCATGTGTCCGAGCATCAACAATCTCCCAGGTAGAGCCATACCTGCTTATAAAAATTAAAACAAGTTAAAAGATCATTAAAAAAAACTTTTTTTTTTAAAACTACAAAAAAAGAGGGTTATCATTTTTTCTAGAGAATTTCGTTTATAAAAGTATGTGTCGAAAAGTTTTCAGTGCTTTCATTATTATTATTGATTGATTGATTGATAATTCCATGTACCTTCAGAACGTCGTAGACGATGATCATGATTATCTGCGAACTACCATGCATTATTGAGAAAAATAGTGGAGTGGCTTCCCGTTGCTTTTTTTAAATTTTTACAATTTTAGAATTCAGAGTTTCCCTTTAAATAAAAAATAAATAAACCTATTTGGAGTGGTTATTTTTTAGGAAATGAGTCGGACCAAGATTTAAAAAACAACTCTTCTCTTTGTAAATGTAAAAAAAAACAACAAAAAAAACAATCTTCTTTTTTTACATTAAGGACAAAAATTAACAAAGATTAAAATAAAAATAAAACAAAATTCAACGAATCAGTTGAAGAAAAGAAGAATCACTCATTGGAAAAATCACAGTTACTTCTTCTATGTGCCGTGTCTCTTCAGGACGTTGGCGATCATGGCCCTTACTTAACAATTTCCTGTCCTTTCTTTGTAGCTCTTAATAAATTTTGTCTTTTTGTTATATATCCTAAATCTCGCTAGGTAGGTTATAATTTATTTTCCTCTATTCCGATTGACTTCAAAAGTTAAGTCATTGAGGAGCCGAAAAGTCATCTTTGAAAAAAAAAGAGAGATTTTGTTTTCATTCTCTAACTAAAAAAGCAATCATGTTTTGTTTTTTGTGGGGAGTGTATCAAGGACGAAATTATTTTTTGAAATACAGATAAGGTTTTATTAAAAACATTATAAGTAAATAACTTTTTAAAAATCAATCAGTAAAAAACTTAAGTTCAGTAACGAGTTACAAACAAAAATGTCATTGAAAAGTTGTTACTGAGTGGATTTGGGGAAAATAATATGAGTTAGGACAAACGATATAAGTAGTTTACTAAAAGATTCATAGAAAATGATATGTAAAAACTTACTTTTCTGATTTTAATAAAGTCGAACCTTGAAAAATAAGGTAATAAATAAAAACCTTTCTACGCTTGAAGTTCACCTTCGCCGGTAACAGCCATGTTGTTGCGAAACTCTCAGCAATAATTTATTATTTATTTTTTCTTTTTTTTCTCTTTATTTCAAGTTTTAATTTTCAAGATTTAAAAAAAAATACTCTTTTAATTTTTTGAAAAAATTATTTTTATCAGATACTGACAATTTTTTTTTAACATAAATAATTAAAAAGTATATTTCGTACCTTGCATCACGTGTAAAACATGAAATGTGTCTTTAAAGATTCGTCTTGAAAGGTGTAAGGGAGATTATCTGTAGAATCTGTCCACAATTTTTTTGATGATCTCAGTCAATCCCCAATTAGAGCAGTTAAATCTTTCGGTGTATTTAGTACTCAGGAAACAATTTTAAATCTCAACTACTTTGACTTGAGAGCTGAAAGAATATTATCATAAATAATCATATTTGTTCGCTCAATTAATAGCATATATGAATGAGGACTAAAGATTAAACATTGTTGCGAATGTGTCATTGAAACTTATTTTTTTAGTTTGAGGTGGGTGCATGCCAAGATGATTCATGATTTTTAATCAAAATTATATTTTGCCTAAGAAAAAAAGAATTATTACTTTCCATCGAGAGTGTCAGATTTTTTTTTAATAAATGGTGCATACACACACAAGCGAAAAACTAGACTTAAAATAAGCACTTCTTTTTAAACTGGTGAAATAGAAATGAATGAAGGTTGAAGGACTTAAATTTAGATATTTGTATTATTTATTTATGAATGTAAAAAAAAAAAAACAATTAGTATCTAATTGTAAAAACTATTTTTTCTTTAATAACAAAGGGAAAAAATATAATTTTTCTGTCTATTTTTGGTTAAAAAATTGTAAATGGAAAATACAAAGGAGAATTTAAAACAAAGAAACATGGAATATTTAGTCCCAATGTGAAGCAGTTAAATATATAACATAGTTTTGATAAAGACTTTAAAAATTTTTCATTGATCATTATGAATAGTTGGAATGCATTAATATTCTTTATATAGAAAATAAAAGCATAAGGTACAACTCTTAAAGTATGATAAAAGTTACTCTAAGCATGAAAACTAAAAAGAAAATGTTTGCATAAAATTATTCAAGGTGATTTAACTGAAATGTTTAAATAAAAATAAATTTTTGATTTTTATAAAATTACAGCTAAAACTGAACTAATTTGTTTTTGTCTATATTTCTGAGATGTGGTATTGTAACTATTTACACTATTTACATTGTTCGGACTGTTGTCCTCATCTTTATTGTTATATTCACATTGTTTCAGTCGTTGTACACTCCAGCCTTCTTCGTTATTCATTAGAATTTTGAACCAAACCCTTTATTTAGTCCATGGGAGTAGATTGCTCTAATTCCACATGCCATGCCTTTGGATATCGCAGTTTCAGTTAATTCCCCTGAGTAACTCAACTTTCCAAGATTTTGTTCCCTCTTTTGTATCCAGGTGTTGAACTCACAACTCTTTGGGTCAAATCACTTTTTGGATCACTCAACCAACGCTTTTATCCATTGGGCCATGGGAACAAACATTTCAAACTATTACACTTCATCTACTTTTGAACAGATGCAACCATGTATCCCTTCAGTGAGCACACGCAAACTCTCTTGCCTTTGTTTTAAACAGTTTTTAATATTGTTTTTTCAGATCATTTACTCTGTTGTATGAACATTTCCTCTTCATGACAATTTGTTTTTCTATTCCAGCTTGCATATGAATTGTTGCTAATCCAAATTTTGCTTATCACCCAGTTCAGGCTTCTTTCCTGTCTATTAAATGGGAGTAAAGATTTATCCCTTGTTTCCAGTTTCAGATTGAGTTTCTGGTTCCTTCTAAAGTCTTCTCATTCACTTTCAGTCCCAGTAACCCCTTGCATCTTAGTGGCATTATTGCTTTGCTTGGGGTGAAATGATTTAAAAAATTCAATATTTTAAAAAAGCTGTCTAAAATTCATGCTTTTGCACAGTACTTTCAACCATCTTTAGTCATTATCAGAAATGTTAACGTTATTAGAGCTATAAACAAAAGAAAAAAAAATTATCAGCTTCACCCTCGCATCATTTTATGAAAACTAAATTTCTAATTTAAATATACATGTATTGTACACAAATGATGTCACATTGGATATTTTTTAAAAGAACCTGTTAGGGAATCACAAATCTTGTCAGCATACAAAGACAAAGACAAATTCTTTAAAAGCATTTTAGAATATCATTCACTTTGATGAAAGATATGTTTCATTTTTTTGTTTTTTTTATAAAGAAAATTTTATGTATATTAAGTTGCTATAGAGTATGTTTAGCATTCTCTACTAATATTTATCTATGTTAAGTCATATTTTCATTGTAAATATATTACCCATTATATCAAACTGCAATATACTGAGCTTTGATAAGTAACAACTTACAAGAGTGTGTAGTTTCCAGGTACCCAATATAAGAATTCAATGTTTTTTTTGTTTATTAATATAATCCTCTGAATGGCCCAAGAATTTATGAACATTGTTTTTACATAAGGGTGATTTTTGAGGTCATTTATTGTTGGTAATGATTAAGCCAGGTGTTTTAAACCTTTTGTAATAAATGATAACTCTTGGGTAAAAAGAAATATTTATTAAAATCATTGAGTCATATGTACTGGCAAATTATATTTTTAATGGCTTCATCTTGTTCATAGTTAAGGTGCATCTGGTTAAAATTAAGCTAATGTTTTTATTTTTTGATTATATCAGGATGGTTCTGTTATATTTTCTAAAATTCTTTAAAGTGAAGTTTATTTGCTTGCTGATGACGGTTAGGGAAATTATTAAGGAGCGTTTTATTTTACATTCAGTTCTTTATAGAAAAAAAAAAGAAAGCATATGAAAAAGAAATTACCTTTTTGTATAACTGATTGTGTTCTATTTTATATCTGTGATATTTAATTTTATAGTTGAGCAAATAAATATATTTGCTGGTGGGTACACACACATATTTGTTGTCAGTTGAGTGCAGTGTGTTACCCCAACCAAATCTGTTTATCGAACATATCTACCTATTATCAAAATGACAGAATTTAGCATAAAATAACCTAAAAAAGGTTGACATGTGGTAAAACAAACTAAACATGCATAGTAGCAGTTTGTATTCAATATACTTGAAACATTTTTGATCATTAAAACCACATAGCTGTTTCACTTTTTTCTTAATTTTTAACAAATCTGTTCAGTGTTGACTACAAATGCTTACACATTAACAGTCCAGCAATCTTCTTTATTTCTAATTTTATTTTTTGATCCCTTAATGACTTTGTAATTTCCTGAAAGTAGCTTTTACAATTCCTGTGAATTTGTGTTATACTTTGTTACTACACTGCTTGATTTTGATGTCCCCAATGTGTAACTCACCTTTTGCTCTCCATTTTACTGACAACCATACACTTTGTCTTACAATTTGTCAAGACTTGTTAAATAGTTCATTTTTCTTCTGAATGTTATCGGCTTAGCATAAGGTCATGTCCACTAATAATAAGTCCTGGTAAGACTTCTAATTTTCTGAGAATCATCTCTCTGTAAAACTATTTTCTCACTGGACCTAACATCTCTATTTGCATGTAAACAGTTTGTGTCTAATACAAATTGTGTATGGGTCATTTATCTTTTCAAGGTAGATCATCACTTCCTAACATCAAAAAGTTCTTCATGCTATGCTTTATCAAATGCTTATTCATTGCTTTTTTATGACTTATCAACCTTTTGCAGGTTATTTAAAGCTAGAAAATATTTTTAGATTGTAAGAAATTTTTTTGAGATAATAATGATTTATTGATACAAGTCCTGCTAATTAACCCATAGCTGGGGGGAAGAGGTAGATCCATACCTTTCCCAAGGATATTAGTGCATAAGTGAATATAGCAAACCTGATTGGAATTGGAACCCAGCCATCAGATTTCCAATTCTGAGCTGTATCCATTACACCACCTGCACATCCAAGCTTACAGAACCTGGAATACCCAAGCAGTCACCCATCTAGGTACTGACCAGGCTCAAATGTTTGTAATCTATAAAACAAGCATAGATGTTTCTACATTTCTACTGATCATTGTAACCTTGAAAATTGCATTTCTTGTTTCAGTATTTTCTTCGTATAGAGATCTATTCATTAGAATTTTCAGCACTACATAAAAAAAAAAGTTTTTTTTTGTTTTGTTTTTTTAATTTTGTTGATTAGTATTCATTAAACCATCAAAGCATGGCATTTGTCAGAATAATTTTTTTTTTTTTAATCATTTTAGAAGTTCGAAATATAAATACAGTATCATATTTAATGCTGTATTTATATCATGAACAGGATGTCACTTCTAAAAAGAAAAAAAAAAAGTAAAAAGAAGTCAATATCTTTCAGTTCTTACCATGTGTCCTTGAGGCCTTTATCCACTGTGCCATGTGTCCTCAAGGACACATGGCACAGTGGATAAAGGCGTTGGTTAGATCCAGTGACAGACCCAAAGAGTGTGAGTTCAATACCCGGTTAAGGCAGTGGAGAACTTTCAGAGGGAACATTAGCAAGAGATAACTGATAACTGACATCCATCAAACATGGCACGTGGAACTAGAATAGTCTACCCCAGTGATCGAAATAAAGGGTTCAGTTCGAAATTCCAACCACCTGAAGAAGGCCGGAGCGTACAACGGCCGAAACATTGTGACAAATATGGCGACAAAGATGAGGACAATAGTCTGACTAATGTAAATACTGTGATTTAAAAACAGTTTTTAAAAAATTCATACATCAAAAATATGATTTAAGAATTTAAAATATTATTATGGATTACTTGTAATTGCATGCATGAGTCCCAGTATAAATAATTGAGCAATTTTATCATTGTGATATTTTTATCAAGTATTAATAGTAACTAGGTCCCCAGCTATGGGCAAATAGCAGGACAAAACTGGGTTCTATAGCCTTGGGTGGCAACTGGTCTACCACAGAAAGAAATGGCAACCTACTGTGGGAAAAAAATCTAACTCGTCAGTCATGCATCGACAGATACATGATTGCCAAAGCGTGTATCACGCATGGCACATAACTAACTGAACTAGGCTCTGCAAATTGGAGAGCGTTATCAATCATAATGTTCTGACTTCGAATCCGCAGTTATCTCTCTTTAACCCTGTCTGTTTTTTATTATTAAATATATTTTATTGCATAAAATTTGGTGAGGCATTAGCCAATTTTAATTCCAAAAATCCGGCCCAAAGAAAAAGTTTGGGAACCACTGACTTAAATAATGCCAAACCTTCATTATTAGTTTTGTAATGTGGTTCAAGCTGACCAATTAATTTTGCATTCATTCATATATTTCTTTGGGGGGGGGGGGGATAAGATCATAGAAACTGATCTTAGATCTGGCATTTTACAACCACTTTACTTAACTTCAGATAACAATAACATTCCTTACTGATAATCTATGGGTCAAGTGTTGACCAACAGAAATTCACATTTTATTGTGGGTGATTAAAATTCAACTAATCTGTGTTCAGAAGCTATTTAGTCCAAGAAGGGAAATTTAATTTTTTTTCTTCCTTCCAAAATGGTGAAGGCAACTTTGTGAAAATACTCAAGTCATTAGTGTGGATGATACAACAATTTATTGGTGTACATCCAAAAATCTGGAAGATCAGAATCCAGCAGCTCATCTCTCCTCTGACCTAGCCGAGGTAGCTCAATAAAGGAAAGACTGGCTTGTAAAATTCAGTATGACCCAAACCAAACTAGTAACGTTCCACCACCACCAAGTACACACCTATCATAATGGATGGGACATATCCCAAGGAGGCTTCTTGCCTTGAATGTCTATTGGTACTCAAGCTTTCCCCAGACTTCAACTCATATCTGATCTATTGCTAAAAATGCTGGAAAAATGGTTGATTTATGATACCACTCCAGTACCTAACTCCCCCTGCTATACTCTATCTACAAGAGTCAGGTCTGACCAAAAATGGAGCATTGCTGCCATATATGGTCATGAGCTACCGAGTCTGCACTTGCCTATCTTAATTGATTTCAGAAGTGTCCACACGGCCTTGTGGGTAATGAATTCGTTTTCACCCTACAACCCCTTTCCCACAAACCTCTCACTGCTCTATCACTATTTTCATGGCATGTATTCTGATGAGCCACATTCCCACCACTCCTGACCTTTACTAGTAGGACCCAGCCTGCTGTGAATGCAAATGTGAATCATCCCCATTCTCTTTGTATTCTATTAGTAAGAAGGAAGTCCCCCTTGCATGGCCTCTCCCCAAGAACAGTTGATTTGTGGAACAAACTCCTGGCAGGATGTTTTCCCCAATCACTACAATCTTAACCTCTTCAAATCTAGTTAACCATTATCTTTCCTGCATAACCCAATGAACTTCCTTTCCATGCACTCAGACAACACCGCACTAACCCTCTACCTTGAGTGGCTCTTGGACCTTATATTGGATGAACATTATTATATATATATATATATATATATATATATATATATATATATATTATTTTTTTTTTCTAATTAATATTATATTTTAGAATTAATTCTAAAAAAAAAAATTTGTAAATGTTCAATATTTGATTTAAAAAAAAATATATTGCCTTTCAGAATTTATTCAAATCATCTTTGTAAGAGAAATATGTTCCAGAATTACTTCATCCTCTGATGTTTAACTTTTATGATATATATATGTGTGTGTGTGTGTGTGTGTGTGTGTATAAGTTCAATCAAGCTAAGATTTATCATCTGATAAAAGAAATGTAATTTATCTCCAAACTTGAAAGTTATATATCTTCTTATAATCATGCACTTGCCTCATAGCCTGTCATTTTCAAAACTTTACTCTTCTGAAAGGAGAACCCAGATTTTCATTTTGATGTTACATTTGTGTGCTAAAAGGGAAAAATGACATTTCTTTGTGCTGTGTCCCTTCAGGACATGAGTATTCATGACTTTCCATAACTTACTATCTTTTGTAGCTTTTAGCAGTATGTCTTTTTGCTATTTTTCCACTTCTTGTTCTGCCATCCATTTACACAAGCTTAAGTGACTTGTTTCTGCCGGATTTCTTTTGCCTTTGATATATCATGTAAGTGTGAAAATTTCTAAGCCCTCTTTCCTAATTATGTCTCCCAGAAATTGGATCTGTCTCTTTCTGATTTTAAGTATAAGCAACATTCTTTTTTTTTATGATAGGACATGTATAAAAACTGGGCCACTTTGACAGGATGTAATGTTTAGCAAGTTTGCCTTGCAAGATAAATTACAACTAAATAGTAAGTTGAATGCTCACTGGAGGATCCATACTTTCTGCCTTGTGCCACATCCAAGTTATGCTTAGTAAATCAATATATGTATAAAAAATGCAATGTTGGATTATACATTGAATCAGGCTTTAAAATCTCCCACAGTGCATTTTTCTAAATATTTTTTTCTTGAAACTATTTTTAGTAAGGCCTGGCTTTTTTTCTCTCAGGCAATGGAAAGCATATTCATATAAGAACAAATATTTCACTGCTATGAAAATTAAAGTTATTGTTGCATTTAGAAAAGAGCAACAGAGATTTTCTTGCCAACAGGTTTAAAACAACAGTAATTATATTTTTCCTATAAAATGTGCTCATCTTAAAAATGAGTGAATTCTTATGAACTGAAAGTCATGAAGCAAAATAATCAGAACTCTCTTGCATTCTGTTAAAGAGATAAAGACACAAAAATTGCTTTGTAAAATTAGATTTCATTTACTCATAAAAAAACATTTTGGTAACATTTTTGTTCTTTTTACTAGACCTCATATTTTCCAGACATGCATTATTTCAAAATTTACATTATGAATTGCAAAAAGTAGTAAAAATGCAAGTTTTATAACAAGAGGAAAAAAATTCAAGCTGTAAGAAAAATTATAAATTCCTTATATTACATAATAAAAATATAAAAATAGCCATTACTTGTGAGGTGAGATGCAAATTTGTGTTTGTATTGAAAGTTATTTAGGAGGAAAAAAATAGAGTAAATAAAAAAAATAATTAAGCCTTTTACTATTATTAATGTCTTTGATATTGGCTTCTTGAAATTTAAAAAAAAGGCATATCCAGAATATAAGGCCATGTAAAAATTGTCCCATTTTTCTTTTAAAAATTCTTAATGAAAAAACAAATTTTTTTTTTTGGGGTTTTGTTTCTTTAAAAAAATTCATAATCAAACATTGTATAAACAAAAGCCAATGTTTTGTGGTAAAGGATTTTGGCCTCCTTTCAGTCCAATTTCTTCAAAATCGTGGCTGTCAATATTAAAGCATTCGCAGTGCTCTCCCCTTAGTTTTCACACCATGCAGGTGGCTATAACGTTTTTACATCTCTTTCTGAGGTTTTACTTTAGGCTCGTCTTGACCAGCTTTACCTAGTTCACAGGAGAGAAAGAAAACAAATGTATTTTTTTTTTAAAGTTATAACAACAACAATAATAAACTTACAACTAATTTATGGAAATTAGTGCAATGACATTCTAACACAAGACTTATCCAATTAAGGTGTAAAGAAAAGATCTGCTAATGTTTAGAGTGCAGCAGAATAGGATGTATAATTTTACTTCACTTCTTTGAGTTTTACTCTGTTTATTTCCTGTGGGTTTAACTTTTTTATTACTTATTTGGAGTTACAAGCACCTGCCATTCTTTTTTCTCCCTTGACCCCTCTTCTTTCAAACTTATAATTTAAAAAAAAAAACAAAAAAAACTAGGTGATGGGGACAACCTATAATTTCTGGAGTTTCAGGCCTGGGATTTCTATTGATCACAATTATAAAAAAATTGGAAAATTTAAAAAAAAGTAATATGAGATATAAAATAATTTGAGAAGAAAATGTATAATGTCCAGAAATATATGCTTATCCAAATTTTCTTGTATAGTTCAAAGATAAAATTGGTTTTCATAGTTATTTATAAAATGGTAAATGATAAATATATTACATTGTAGTTGGTTCACATATTTTGAAGATTTTGTAAATTTTTTTTATAAACTTTTGAATAAAAAGATTTCTTTTCAAATTTATTTCTCTATAAAATAATAAATCTTTATAAAATGGTAAATAATAAATTTTGTAATGTATTTGATTTCCATATTTTCATAATCTTGTAAATAAACATTACCGAGGGAGTCTTGTAGCATATAGTAATAGTGGTGAATCAGTTATTTTTTTTACTGGCATGAAGGTTAAAACTTTGCTGCAACAGCATTTTAATTTGGCTTCTTGCTATAATTTTAAGAGTTATTCCAAGAGTTGTTCAGATTAATGAACTCATTATAGTCACATTTCAGCTAATCTATTGGCCAAAACATGGTGAGTATAACAACCAAAATGAGCATGCTGGTCTGAATAGCAAAGAATACAATAAGACTGGCACCTGAGTAAGGCCAGAGGGTACAACGACCAAAACATTGTGAGTATAACAACCAAAATGAGCAGGCTGATCTTAATAGCAAAGCATATAATAAAGTTAATTAAAATTCCCATTTATATGGGCAATTATTTATAAAACATCAGTTAGCATCCCACAATACATCTTACAGAAGAAGAAAGTGATAGCTAAATAGGTACAGTTTGGGTAAGTGATCAAAGCAAGGAAGATATTTGAATAAGAGATTCTTTAAAACTAGTCATATGATCAGAACATTATTCAATCATATTTTTATATGTGTCACTGTCATTATCAATACTGAGGAAGCAGAAATGTTATGTTGTAAAATTTATTAATTGTTATCAATATGAAATGTTTGAAAACTATCATTTGTTTAAATGAGTTAGAAACAAATAGAACTGATATTGTGTTATACACACGCACACACAATTTATAGTACTGTATGTTAAATTGCAAAAAATAAAAAAACAAAAACATCAATTGATAAGAGCAAATAAACTTCATTATCTTTTTTTTTTCTGACAAGCAATCATCAACTAGTCTTCACAATGTAGAGATCATTTTAACTAATTTCTAACCAATTCAAGCCCATTTACTAATTACAATCAACTAATGGTAGTGAGAAAATGTTAGAATAGTATTCATTTATTTTTTTATCTGAAAACCTGAGCATTGCAATATTTTTAAGATTAAGATAATCAAATAATTTTAAGAATAAAAAAGATGTGGTTTCTGCATCAACTAATGAATATAAACCCTTCAAGCAAACAAAAAAAATCATTTAATCAAATTTGTGAAGTAGGTATTTGTTAAGGGATGCTTACTTACTTCCCCTATAAAGGACAATAACTCAAAATACAATTGAGTTAGTTCCCTTGTCCACTTGCGGCACTTCTGTATTAAACATAGTGATATACTGACATGCACTTTGAATTCATGGTTTAAATCCAAACTAATCCTTGCTGTTCTCAGACAGTAAATGAACAAAAGTTGTTTTATTGAAATGCACTTGTCTTTCATTTTCATTCATTCCAACAACATGAGATAATAGTACTTAAACCAAGAACTTTTCAGTACCCATTTCATACTCTTAAAAATAAGGATTCCAGTTATAAAAATTACTAAAGAAATTACAATGAAAATTAATTGTACCTACCAGTTTCGTTGCTGGGTATTGGGAAGTATAGCTGCATTTTTTCTTCATAAATACGAATATCTTTCTCCAGAAACAGACAAAATATCACCCGTTCAACCTGATACAATCAGAAATAAACATTTGTAAATGCAATGGAAATCGCTTTTTGGCTTAGAATCATAATTCAATAAAAAACAAGAGAGCGGAAAAGAGAGAAAGAGAAAAAGAGAGGGGAAGGGAAGAGAGAAAGAGAGAGGGGACAATCATATAATTTTCTAGAAAGGAAATAAACAAAAAGTAATAAAGAATAAAATTAGAAAAATTGAACAATTTTTTAATGTATGCTTAATTACAAATCCAAACAAGTTCAGGATTAAACAAGTTTTAATGTTGAATATGTATGAAAAAAAAAAAAACAAAAAACAAAAAAAAAAAACTTACTTTTTCATTATTTTTTTCTAACCAGTCTCGTACAGTTTTTAGGACAACTTCAGCAGCCTTATCATTAGGATAACCTGAGGTAGAGGGAAAAAAAAAAAAAAAAAAAAAAAAAAAAAGTAATTTTAGAAATGAATGCATCTTTCCAAAAATTTAATCAGCAAGTTGTATACATTCTAGTTCACATTGCTTAGGTCACTTTCATGCAGATTCCCGATGAAAGGCATGCAAACTTTTCCTACACAATATCCCGTGATCAGTTAGCTTGATAATGCATATGCCATCAGCATTGAAAAGGAAGTGAGAAAATGAAGGTTAGACCGGCCATGACACTTTTTAATTGATAGAAGGGCTCAATTTCAATTCATAAGCATGAATTCATTATTCATAAGCCATTTCAATTGATAAAATGATTATAACCACAGAAAGAAACAAGTAAAAAGATAGCATAACACACCCACAGTGATATATAAAAACTTCAAAATATCTATTTATTTAGTATCTTCAGATCAGTATGAGAATGATAGTACTTTGCAGTATTTTGCTATTATACATTAATTCTTTCTATTTTTCATTTTTGTTGTCTATCCCAATTTGACCACTGTAACCTTTAGCTTTATTCAAATATCTTCAGGAAGAATTGAAATTCTCTGGAATAAATATCAGATGGGCAGGTATAGTGATGAGAATGGTCCAATGGACTGTTAACCCAAACAAAAAACCACATAATGGAAATAACAAACATTATTACAAGTTGTTAATACTCACCATAAATACCCGTAGATACACAAGGAAAAGCCTGTATATAAAAAAAAAAATATATATATATATATATATATTGCTATACTATTTCTCAAATAAATCGTAATTACAGATAAACAATATTTTGATTTATTTACAATCAATTCTTTCTGGAATGAGGAGCTATCATTATTTATACTATTTACATGTGGATTATCGTCCTTTGTTAATGTTATCACAATATTTTGGCTGTTGTGATATCCAGCCTTCATCAGGTATAAATATGATATGGGAGCTGCTAAAGAAAGACAAATGACAGCAACAAGAGAAAACCTTCAGTGAGTGCAGTCACACAGCAACACACATCAGCAGGCAGGTTAGGTTTAAGGTTCCAAGTTCTTCACAGAGAATTGTCTTACGGGATTAAAGTGTTGGTTCAGGAATTTGGCAACATAGTAATTGTGGGTTCAATTCCTGCACCAGGCAGTGTGTACTTTGGCTGAGTGGAAACAGGGTAAGCAATAACTGAGCAGTATACTGCTGTAGATTAAATAAAGGATTCCATTCAGAATTCCCTATAGCTTCACAACAGTTGAAACATTGGTTGATAACAAAGATGAGGACAATAGTCTGCATGTAAATAATACTGTCATATTAACATTACCACTTTTTATTTGCATTGAAAAATCTTTTTTTAACTAAGTTTTAAAAGATGTTCAACTGGAAGGTATTAAAACACTTTACAGCACTAGTTATCTGCAGAATCTTCTTGAAGCAATTACTAAAATAATGTGAGGGAAAAGAAAGTAAAAATTTGGTGTGTGTGTGTGGGGGGGATTATTTTATAATTTGAACTTTTTCCATATATTCATTTTAAAATACTCACAATTGACTTTAGTTTATTTTCAAGTAAGTACTTTAACGAATTTTCATAACAGCTTCTTAGTTTATCTGGATCTTCTCCCCGTGGCCCGACAGTATGGATCACATCTACAAGACAAAGAAAATTACAAAATTCTTAGTAACTCATTTTCAAATTCTTAGATAAAGCAGTTTTACAATTATTGAATTACTATTTTGTTCCATCTTATTATTTTAATGTATTCATAATAGTGAAAACACTGTATCTATAAACTTCTCAAAATATTACAATGTAATAATGTAACACTATTTAGGAACGGAAGGTTAATTAATCAATTAATTAACCACAGAAGTTAATTACGGGGATACTTAAACCGATAGATATAACGAAAGACATACTGAGCGATTTTCTTTTTGTTTTGTTATTTTCCCAAACAGAGTATCGGTGGAGAAAAAAAAGATTTTTTGTTTTGTTATTTTCAAGTGCGAATTCAAGATAACCACATTACTTTCTCGCGGAAGTGTGATGCTGAGATATGCCAAATTATCTGCGAGGACAAAAGAAGGAAAGAGAGAAAGAAGAGAAATAAACAGAGGGACAAGACTTAACAACTTAGATGATAAGAGAAGGAAAGAATGCCACCCACAAAAGCGATGTTGTTTTGAGTGGTGGAATTGAGGAAAATTCTGATGGTCATTTTTTGAGGGATACCAGAACTTCTGGGCAGATAAAACATTGGCTGTTATCAGTAGTTGATGGGTCGTCTGCCGACCGCACACAGAGCCCTAGAATGAGATGTCGCCTGGATAGAACATCTGCATTTTGTTTAAGTTCGTTTGTGATAATGAAGGCTGTGTTAGGGTATTTTAATTAACCCAATTTTGCCAAGAAGAATTGTCCATGTTAATGGAGAAACTGGGTTGAGAAAAAAAACATATCCCGTGAAGTTGGATAAAGATTGAGATTATCAGTTGACGCCTATTGGCCGAATAGCCAGGCGGAGATGATCATGTGACGCAGAGAGGAGGCCTGCCACCGCCCATTGAGAGGGTAGGTATGAGATGTTACTGCGAGGAAGTGGGAAAACCGTTGACGCCCTCTAAGGTATGGTGAGATACCCATATGAGAGCAGAAGAGGGTGGGAGTGGAATAAGATTTCCAAATACGGAAAATGATAATTATTTTTGGCCGAAAACAAAGAAAATCCTTATTGGGGATTTGGAATCAACGTGGTGGCCACACCACGTCCGACCCCAAGCCAGGTTTTGATCAGCATCCATATAAGCAAACATCTGCGGGTGTTTCAGAGAGTTCGTCGAGTAGAGTCGGGTCGAGTCCAGACAGTGAGTCAGAAGTCGAGTAAGAGAGAGACGCGCCTCGCACAGGTGACCGCACGATTCCATGCCTTCCGACTTAGACTTCTAACCAAGAACAGATTTGTTGAAGACCGACTTTAGATTTCCCACCAAAACAAGTTTCCGAATTAGACTTCTAACCAAGAACAAATTATAGAAGTCTGACTTATATTCTCCATACAGATATCCAGAACTAGTTAAGGAACGCAAAAGTGTTACAATCCACATTTTTTTTCTTCGGGCTGGGAGAGAAAGAGAGAGACGCACTCCTGTAACTCAACAAACCGACATAAAATTAATCACTATTCCTAACCAGTCGCTCGCCTTGAAGTTGTTGTTTGTGCTTTTGTTTTTTTTTTGTCTACATTTATTGTGCAGTATCACCTTGACCCGGATTCGGCTGGCACTACGGCCCGACGTTTGATTGATCTCGTCAACCTAAGATCAAGTCACAACGTGGGTAGGTTGAATCGAGATCAAAGCAGTTGCTTCGGTGACCAGGCGTTGGAAGCGAGCCGGGTACGACAAGTTGGTGCTAGAACCCAACAAGACTTCAACCGATGTCCCAGGGTTAGCCCGTCGCAAAGGACCGACGTCACATTTTGGCGTCGTGACTGAAAAAGAAGTCGGGTGTCACAAACGGTGCCCTGACTAGGACAGTAGAGGAGGATGGGTGTCACAATAAAACAAAGACGACATAATGAATCAGAAAAAAAAACCAAAAGGCTGAGGAGATTAACTACAGATTGTATTCCTTTTAATCATCAAAGGATATGTGGCTGAAATGGCTAAAGCAACATCCATGAAAGACAGGCTCCCAAAATGTGGGATGCAAGTTCAAATATTGTTGAAAGTTAATTTCTCACCAGGCCCTCTAAACAATTAAAGAGTACAGTGAAACAATTGTTGCTGACTGATTGATTTTTTTAATGACTTATCAACCTTTTTCAGGTTATTCAAGTCAGAAATATTTTGATTTTAAGAACTTTTTGGAGATGATAATTTATCTAAGTAACCTATAGCTGATGTAGGGGGAGAAAATGTGAATGCATGACCTTTCTCAATGGTATTTGCACAAAAAGTGAATATAATCAACCTGACTGGAATTGGAATGCAGTTCTCAGATTTCAAATTCTGATATGTTACCCATTATTACACCACCTGTAGCTGGTATTCCCAAGTGGTCACTCATCTATGTCCATAAAAGGATTGTGATAAATAATATGGAAAACTAGTAGTAAAATAACTAACTAAATTTTTCTCTGTGAAAGTTTATTTTGACAAAGTTTTAATTTAAATGTTTTAAAGTTTTTGTTTTTCCTCTTGCAAAAAGGAATTGAACACTTTTCCAAAAATGTCTATGCAAATATTTCACATGAAGTAATACTTCCTCAAAAGTGTATTCACACAGCCTTCAGTGTCATGGTGACAAATTGAATACAAAAAAAAAATATTAAATAATGGTTTGTCTGTTATTTAATTTTTTTAGTCTGCATATTATAAGATTACTTGTAAAGTTTCATACTCACATTTTGCTGGTAAATCATAACCTAGAGAAAAAGAATTAAGTAAACAGTTAATATTAGTTATAAGACATCCTAGACACAAAAGTAATAAACTAATTTCTCATCTTGCTATATTTTGGTTTTCATAATTTTCAAAACTATATTTTACTGGTTACTGATCCTGATGTTAAGCAATGCAAAAACCACAAATATGAAATTAGGTAGCATCTCACAAAATGTTTATTCCAAGTGCAACCCAATTTCCCACCAACCTATATTTTTGATAAATATAAATATTTTAAAAATCGTGTAAGAAGTATATTGTATAAATGGGCATGAAATTAAAAATGTACAAATGCTGTTAAATCTTAAAATTAAGACATCATAAAAGTTAAACATCAGAGGATGAAGTAATTCTGGAACATATTTCTCTTACAAAGATGATTTGAATAAATTCTGAAATGTAACATTTTTTAAATCAAATATTGATAAGTTACAAATTATTTTTTTAGAATTAATTCTATCATCTGTTAATTAAATAAACATCTTTCCACTATGTTGTATTCATCTCTAAGCTATACTTGAATTTTTCTGAGTTCATTTACTGTTATTCTTATACAGAGATGCATGAACTTTAAAAGCTTTTGAGCTGCAACTAAATCCTCTCCCTGCAAATAGGATATTTTCTTTTTCTATTAGTTATAAAACATTCAAAGAATACTATAATTTAGACTGCACATTTTGATGTATAAAATACAGCAAATAATAAATATATTTCTGTCTGAATTTCTGAGATATTTTTCGTCTATCAGATTTCAACCAGTGTACCATCCCAGCACCTTTTTTCCTCATATCTCAGTAACCTCCTAGAAAAGTCAGATGGAATTCTTTATTCGATCAAACATATTGTTTTTATTTCCCTACTGATTACATGATGTCTTTCATGAGGAATATCGAATGACAAGCTGTATCTCCACTGACCTGGTGTATTTTTCTGTGCTCAGAAATCAAAATGACAACTTACTAGAAAACAGATGAATTACATCAACAGTTATAAATGTCAGTCATATCCCATTGTATACATTTTTTTTCTTGCTCTTAAACCTAATATCTTTTTTTGTTTTTTCTCTTAAAATTAGAGGCTGCCATATAACGTCCATATCTGTTTGATGATGTATATTAAATTTTATACCTTATGCATACAATAGTCACCTGTGAATACATATAAAAAGTAAATAGTCCTAAGAATGTGGAACAGGGATTATATAAACCGGTCTTGTTGGTATGTATTAGTCCAGTTGCTATTACATATAGTTACATTTCAGGATTCCTTTCCAAAAAACAAATTAGAAATGATGCTTATACCCAATTGTCAATTGTTCCACAATCTAATTTGTAACATTGAGAGCAAGAGAAAGAGATGAAAAAAAAAATCCACTGACCTCCTGTGATGACAGCTTGCCCAGTGAGGCAAGGTCTAAGAGTCATGCATTCTTGTTTAAGAAATTTACCAGAAGCAGAATGGATGGCACCATCAACTGGAAAAGAAGATAACAATTCTTAGCATATGCAACCTGGGAGGAAGAAAGGATAGAAAGAAAATGGACAATCTACAATATTTTTTCTATCACAATTCTTCTATATAAAACAAGTTAGTGTTTGTGATAATGGAGTTTTTCTGGTTCGATGTTAAATTAAACCATACGTGATCTTAATTTGTGAATGCCACACACACAATTTTTTTCGCCATAATTTTTCAGTTGTTCTGAATTAAAAAAATGTTAACAGAACAAAAAAATGACACATTCAACTGATTTTCATATATTCCATCGTACCTACTTTATTCAGATATTTCATGTCAGTCATTTTATTGCATGTATGAAAGCAATTTTTTCACAATTCTTTTGTGAAATTTGTGAAGGGTACTGCTTTGTGAACTACAGTATAACCCGGATATAAGAGAGATTTTCTCTGGTCCCAAATTAGAGCCTGTGTTAATGTATACATAATAGACCAAACCCGGATATAAGAGAAACCCGGATATAAGAAACTTCTTCTCCAGTCCCGACAACTCTCTTATATCCGGGTTATACTGTATTATCTATGGTAAAAATAGTGCTTTCAGTTTACCAAAAGCCTTAAGTAACATTCCAGTAATACAACTAGTAACAATCACCCCTTGGCACCTTAAAAAAAAAAAAAAAAAAAAAAAAAAAAAAAAAAAAATCAGACAATTTCATCAACAAATTGAAAAGCATAAATATGAAAAATAAAATAGTCTTTCACTTAGATAATAAACTCTGATATAACAACACACCAGTTAGCATTTTTAAATATTCTAAAGACACTCCATCATAAAATCAAAACTAGACCCCTTTCCCCACTGATCAACAATAACACACAGCATAAAGCAACAGTAGAATAAATAATGTTATCTCAAAATATTGATTTATTGTCAATGAACCAACTGTTGCAAATTCTGATTACTGTACTGCATTTTATCCTCACTCTCTTAGAGAAGTCACGAATCCAGTTTTGTTATTTTTTTATCTAATCATTTTGCTCCAAGCAAAGTAATAAAGCTACTAAGATGCAAGGGGTTACTGCATGTAAAAGAATACGAAAAAAAGAAAATATTATTATTGGAAAAGAACAATAAAAGAACAGGAATTAAGAAAACATAATGATTGACATTGCATTTAAATTTTTGAAGATCAAAGTTGACTGTAGAAAGTTCCACAAGCAAGAAGTGTAAAAGAATAAACTGTTAGAACTTACAGTTACATCTAGCAATTTCAACTGTAAAATGATGAGACAGAGCTGCCAATCTAGCACAGTTACCCAATTCTATTGCCAGTCATTTTACCCATACTTTTGGACATTGAGAAGTTCAGATGAATGAAATAAAGAGAAATGTTAGTATATGAATAATACCCTTACTTTAAAATTTAAAGCAATAGCAATGAACTGTTACCATATCTATTGTTAGTTATTTTTAAGACATTTTTATGTTTATACATTCTTTTTATAGATACAAATATTTAAGTAAATGCTCTGTTTTATAATAAACAGTATTAAACAACATTTACCGGCCTGTATATGTTGTTTAATACTGTTTATTATAAAACAGAGCATTTACTTAAATATTTGTATCTATAAAAAGAATGTATAAACATAAAAATGTCTTAAAAATAATTGTCGGACTTTGTCCATTTCATAATGTGTTGACGTCATTTGTTTACATTTGATGCACCATGAGCAGATATGAATGTACGCGAGAGATTCATGGAAGATTGAAGTTTAAAGACAGTAAAATTGACCTTGCTAACCGAACGCTCTTCTGTGGCTGAAACGGTTAAGGCATGTCAGGCTATACGACGGTTCTGTATAGGATACAGGTTTGATTCCTGTTGGAGGACGAAAATTTTCTATGAAAATTTCTCGGACATTCAGGCCGGTAAATGTTGTTTAATACTGTTTATCATAAAACAGAGCATTTACTTAAATATTTGTATCTATAAAAAGAATGTATAAACATAAAAATGTCTTAAAAATAATTGTCGGACTTTGTCCATTTCATATTGTTAGTTATCTATATCTATAAATGGCATTCTGTTAGTGTGTCTGTGTGTTTGTCACCTTGTTACCTCATCCTAAGCAAACCGTTCGTTTGATTGGCATGAAAATTCACACACAGATCGGAAATTTACGGCATTCGTACTTGATGTCTTCAGACTTTTTGATCGTTCCTCTGATTTTGGAATAAAAAAAAAAAATCAATAAAACCGATTGGGGGGGGGTCGAATATTGATTTGAAAAAAATTAATCAGTTTCTCAGTGATAGTTTTCACAAATTACAAGTGATATCCACCAAGCTCAGATTGAGCAATGCCTTCACTTATAGTTTTGAGGTGCTGTTCTTTGTTTTTAAAAATTTATATCAGTTATCAGGGGGGGGGGGGATCGATAAAATCAATCACTTTGGGACATCCGATTGAAATCGGATGTAGCTGATTTTTGGCTCAGTTTTTCACAAACTACAAGGAAATTTCACGAAAATCATGTTGAGCATTAGTTTTATCAACAGTTATTAGTTGCTGACCTTTTTCTTCAATATCGGTATCAATTATCAGAAAAAAAAAATAAAATCGATAACATCATGCCACTTTTGACTTCCAATTCAAATCCAGTCAAGCTGATTTTTGGCTATATTTTTCGTTTTCAATATCGGTTTCAATTATCGGATAAAAATCGATGAACTTTATCAGCTTTAGTCATGACAATTAAAAACTTCTGCCCTGTGAGCTCCTTTGTGACCAACTAATACCTGAGGGAAGTCTTCATCGGAATTTGCGAATACACCAATCAAACGTATGTTCAACTAAGATGTCTACGCTACAGCTGATTGTTATTCACACACACGTGACCATGCTTCACATAGCGGTATCTCATTGACTGAGTGCAGTACGCGGTCGCTGATTGGTGTTCAAGACCCTAGGACACTCGCTGATTGGCACAACCAATTGGCCAGTAATACTTCGCATTTCAACGGGCTGTGCACAGCTGTGGGACGAAGGTCTCACTTCTGCTCCTGTTACGCCGTCATCCGGCTCCTTCAACTGATCATTTCTCCTACCGCAAGTTTGTCTCTTACGTTGTTGTTTTCCGTTTGTCTGTTTAACTACATTTTTCCAACTACCATAAACAATTTATTCAGCTGTTTTACTTAAATACCTGCCTTCCTGATTCTGGCTCATGCTTTGCGATACTAAGTTAGACTTTGTACTCCTGCAATTGAGCAACCCCAATCAACTACTACTAGCATCACTTTTCCCCATGCTGCCAAAAAGGAGGGTACGCCTTAGCCTTCGGTTTGCAAGAGCATCCGCTATGAGGACAAGAAGGGCCCACAAGTCCCAGGAGCAGACTACGATGTGACTATCACAGGTCGCTCAACGCACACCCTCACAGTCACAAGAGGAGTGTGCCACCTCATTGGCTGGGAAAGCTGCCTACAGGGTTTTGTTGCAATCAAGGCTCAAGAATGCACAATGGTCAAGAATGAACGCACAGGCTGCAGCAACCGCCTCTGCATCTTGGGCTTCCGAGACTCATCATCAAAGGCTTCTTTGTAACGTAAGAAACGCTGCTGCCACTGCGAAATCAAGGGCAATAGAGACACTTCACTGCAGACGCGCCTGTCAATCCAGGGACACTGCTGCAACAGGTAGGTCGAGGGAGTCCGAGACAGAGCTGCAGCAGGCAACCCCCAACATTGCAGCGACTTCTGCTGCCAGAAACTCTGAGGGCCCAAGACAAGGGCAAACAAACTTGCAAGGGCTGCTACAAACATGGCCGCTGTGCACTTATCTCAAACTCCCCAAGCTCACTACATACACCCCAACGGCGACATTCAGCGCCTTGCTGCTGCCTGTGATATTACCTGTCACAGTAGCTCTTTTTGGTCTTTCTTGGCTTTCAATTACAACCCCAGCATTAACTTAACTATGGGTGACGACATCAATATAGGCTCCATGACCTGTGTTTGCCAATTCTGCAATGCCCGCAAATGGGCTGGGGAACCTGCTGGTCTGTGCTGCTCCTCCAGCAAAGTTCCACTGCCACCTCTGCATGAACCACCTACCCCGTTGAGGGGACTAATAGCCGGCTCCCATCTCAACTCCAACCACTTCCTTAAAACAATTAGGCAATACAACAACTCCTTTCAAATGACCTCGTTTGTGGCTCAGGTGGTTCGAGAAGAGGGTTGGATGCCCACTTTCAAAGTACAGGGGCAGGTATACCACCGCATTGGGTCTCTGTTGCCTGAGGAGACCTCTACGCCTAAATTCCTTCAACTGTATTTTATTGCAGACTACAACCTACAGGCTGAAACCCGGATTGGTATTTTGCCACCGTTGGGAAGAGTTCCTCGCAGGGACGTCATACTACTACTTCAGGCCATGCTTCATGAGGTTAACAGCTACATTCGCAGTTTCAAATATGCTTTGGAAAATGCTCCCTTTCCTTCCTTCAGCATTGTAATTGACGCTGACAAAACGGCCTCATGATGAACACGAATGCCGCTACAATGCTCCTGCATGCAACGAAGTGGCCGCTATTATACATGGGGAGCAAGACCGCACTTGCGATATTGCCCTCAAATCAAGAGACAGTGCTCTTTGCAGGATTTCAGAGACCCATCGATCATATGACGCATTGCAGTACCCTTTACATTTACCTTATGGTGACGATGACTACCACTTCAGCATTCCCCTTCATATTCCGGGTGACCAACCTACAACGTCTTCCAAAGCCTTATTGTGCAAGGCCTTCTACTCATACAGTTTCATGGTTAGGGATGGAAACTTTAACCTGCGTCATAGAGACAGGGAGCTTTTTCACCAGTTTGCGGTTGACATGGCCGCTAAGATGGAATCAGAGAGGCTTTGTTATATATGGAATCATCAGAAATGGCTGCGCTCAGACTCCTACGTACACTTACACGACAGCCTTCAAAATGAAGTCAATCCCTGTGACCTAGGGAAGCTGTGCATTCTGCCCTCTACCTACACTGGGGGGGGATACATGCATGAACGCACGCAGGACACTATGACATACGTTAGGCAATATGGGCGGCCAGACTTATTTATAACGTTTACCAACAACGCCAAATGGGTTGAGATAACGCGCAAACTCCTACCCAAACAGGATTACACTCACAGTCATGACATTACCACCCGCGTATTCCGCTTAAAACTGGGAAAACTTATGGACTTAATAGTGAAGGGGTGAGTCCTACAGCGAAAACGCAACCACTATTTTACATTGCCAGAATTAAAAATCTTGACCGATTATGAATGGGTGGCAGTCTTCAGGTAATCACGGAGCAGCAACACAGCAGCCACCTATTGGCACCGGTTGCCCTTGATCTCATTGATTTTGCTACCAGTGAGATTTCTGGCCTATCAGTGACCTCAACAACTGCGGATATGTGCATAAGTTCAATAATTCAAACCTCAAAGCAATTTAACTACATAAAACCCCAAGCAATGCCGGGCTTTACTGCTAGTGATTGATAAAAGCCATTGTAATGAGGAATACCTGTAAACATTATTTTTCTATGTGCAGTGTCCCTTCAGGACATTGGCAATCATGGTTCTTCACAATTTCCTGTCTTTTGTAGCTCTTGATAAATTTTGTCTTTTTGTTATCTTTTCTAAACCATCTTGCCATTCATTTACTCAAGCTTGTTAGGTAAGTTGCACATTGTTTCCCTCTGTCCCTCTTGCCTTCAACTTGTCCTGCAAGTATCACATTTTCCAAACCCTCTTTCCTCATCATATGCCTTAGAAATTTCAACTCTTTTTGTTTTTGTATTCATTTTCTCTAAACATTCTCCTGTAGAACCACATTTCTGTTGCTTCAAGTCTCTTCATCAGTCAGTAGATTGTCCAGCATTCACTGCTATATATGTAAGAGTTTAGTATTGTTTTATTCCAAGTCACAGATTGTTATTTCATGACTTGAGTAAGCAGTAAGGATTAGAAATAGAGAAAAAACAGCCTCCAGTGAGATTGAAACTATAATGAGTCCAAGTCTTGTGCATTTTTTTTTAACAGTGGAGCTTTGATCATACAAGATTAGAAATAGAGAAAGATTAAAAAGAAATCCCCAAGGCTTTAAAGCTATTATCGTCTTGGTCCATATCAAACTGCATCACTTAATGTAAGGGAGAGAAATAATATTTGTGCTGTTATGCTTTTACAGTTTTCTCCCTTATATAAAATTATTCCTAACACTTTCAAGACTAGCATTTATAGCTCCAAAAAGCATTACGAACATTGATAAAGGTTTAAGAAAGTTAAAGCAAAAGTTGCAAGCGTGGAATCAACTGAAATGCACAGAAATGGAGAGAGGGTTAAGGAGTCTAATTCTGTGTGTTACAACGGAGAAAATAAAATTGTGGTTAAGTTTCATAATAAGAAAGAAAAAAGAAAAAGACAGAGATGAAAGGAGAGAAAGGGGGGAAAAAAAGAGAAAGGTGAAAGGAGAGAGAAAGAAAACGGTGAAAGGAGAGAAAAAGAAAACGGTGAAAGGAGAGAAAAAGAAAACGATGAAAGGAGAGAAAAAGAAAACGATGAAAGGAGAGAAAGAAAAAAAGAAAACGATGAAAGGAGAGAAAGAAAAAAAGAAAATGATGAAAGGAGAGAAAGAAAAAAAGAAAATGATGAAAGGAGAGAAAGAAAAAAAAAGAAATGATGAAAGGAGAGAAAGAAAAAAAAAGAAATGATGAAAGGAGAGAAAGAAAAAAAAGAAATGATGAAAGGAGAGAAAGAAAAAAAAGAAATGATGAAAGGAGAGAAAGAAAAAAAAAGAAATGATGAAAGGAGAGAAAGAAAAAAAAGAAATGATGAAAGGAGAGAAAGAAAAAAAAGAAAATGATGAAAGGAGAGAAAGAAAAAAAAAGAAAATGATGAAAGGAGAGAGAAAGAAAAAAAAGAAAATGATGAAAGGAGAGAGAAAGAAAAAAAAGAAAAGGAAAAGAAATAGAGGAAAAACATTGCTCTCAAGAGAATGTCTTCAACTAACGAAGCATGCTTTTCATCAAAGAAAATGCCAAACTGTACATACATTTATGAGTACTAGCCAGGCCCCAGGATTTAAAACTTGGAAAGATCATCTTATTTAGGTGCTACATGGCAATACAACAGGTCATGATAAAGTGAAGCAACAATCTCCATACCTTTAAAAACAAAAACATGCTGCTTGTACTTTAGCAACAATAAGAAGGCTTTGTTTCTTAATTGGTTTCACCATTGTTTTATATCTGAAGTGAAGAAATACCCTGAGAAGAAGCAGCTGTCATTCAAAATCTTTATTATTGACAATGATAATATAGGAGAATGAACATAATGGTGTGATGATTCTACCTGCAGACATTTTATTAAGGCATCATGAAGTGAGTGAGTGATGTACACCTGTTTTACCTTTTGCAAAAATTTGTGCTGTACCATCTGCTAACCTATCCTCCTGGGTCTATGAAACAGTTTTATAATTGTGGATGCAACTGGGCTTATTGCCAAGTCTGTTGATGCCCTAAAGCCTGAAAGGCATCATACAGCATGACAGTCAACCACTTCAAGGGCTTAATTACAATTTATGTGGAGGAGATTTTGCAGTTTGTCAGAGACAATTGATGAGGAAGGCTTCTCTGATATTATCAATAATCAACACATCAAAAAGATTAGTGAAATCCTTACTGATGAAAACCAGTAAAAAAAAAAAAACCAAAAAAAACTCCCCAAAAATGCCAAAATTGTCAATAGGAGAGGAAGAAAAAGCTGAAAGAGCAGATGCTTTCATCATTGAATAAGTTTGCAGCAGTCATGCACTTGGCCAGAGGACAAGAAAAAACGCCTGCATAAAATCTGTATGGTCACAATAGATTTAGATCAACTGCAAAAGCTGTCAGACAAACCTAAGTGAAAGAAGCAGCAACTTCCTATAATTGTTATTTTTAAACCCACAAAATCCTCAATTGTGAAGCCTTATTCAATTCATAAAACATGACCTTATGCTTCCTCTATAAAAATGATTTACATAGGCACTCATATATATATAAGGATTTTGAATATATGCAGTTTCCGAGAAACCAATTGGCTGTATAAGATGCAAGCCTACTGAATATGGGATATTTGAGTGACACTTGATGATAAGACAGGATCCAAAGAATAAAGGATGCAAGTTAAAAAAGTAAGCCTCAGAGGTTGTTTTTTTTTTATTTGTAATCCATACTGTTTATTTAACAGATGTTGAATAACAATCTGAGAATTGTGATAAAAACTATCAGAATTAAAAGGAAATGAAAGACACTAGTCAAAAATTAATAAAGCTTATTATTTTAATCTGGCATTAGGATTCATAATGATGAGGTACGCAGTTAGAAGTGAACTTTCTATACTGGTGAAATACACAACTATGTCAGAAGTATTTTATAGATTATATTTTTTTGTTCAAATAAACTCATCACTTTGAAGATCAGATATATACATCAAATTGCAGCAGTTAATTTGGAGCAATTCTAAGAAATATTAAAAGTTGTTATGACTATATAAAATGATGATGGCAATAGCAACAATAGTTGTGTTTCTGTCAAGAATCTGCAAATTCTTTTTCATTGAGCCACTTACCTCCTCCTCCTCCCATCAAACTTTCATTGGCTGCATTCACAATAGCATCAATCACTAAAGAAGTTATGTCACCTTTCCAAATAGACACTTTGTTGTTAAGCTGAACACATGGTGATTTGAGGCTGCCTGAAGAGAGAAAGAGATATTTTTTTTAAATAAATGGAAATAAATAAAAAATAAATAAATAGGGACACTTATACATGCCTATATTTGAAGAAGAAAAAGTACTATTTGAATTCAGAATCAAAAAAGAAAAAAGTTTAATGAAATATTATTTTAAAACTATAATTTTATCTCCAGCCTCCAAAAGCATTTATATATAATCAATACTTGTTTAACAAACCCAAAAATGTAATTGAAAAAAAAAAAAAATATTCACTGGTAATTTTTTTTGTTCACATTTTAGAATGTGCTCCTAATGCTTTTAATTACACACACACACACACACACACACACACACACACACACAAAAATAAAAAAAACGAATGAAGCTACTTTCTTAAAGAATCAACAAGGTCTATAGATTACCTTTGGTACCCTTACGGTCATCTTTGATTTCACGTTCTGCAATCGAGAGAAAAACAAGTTATTTAATCATTTTTTTTTTAAAAAAGAATGTACACTAAGACAAAATAATGCTTTAATCCACCAGGCTATTGATCTGTAGGTTATCTGGACTTATATACACTTGATGAAGGCCGGAGGTCACAAGGCCCGAAATGTTTTATAACAACAACATAGAAGAGGACAATAGTCCAAATGTAAATAAGTGTGTTTATACAACCTAACTTACAGTCTATAATGGGTATAAAATAATTATAATCATTTTCATTATTTCTGAATGTCTCTTCTACCAAGGTTTTTTTTATTGAATATGAATACATTTTTTTATAGAATTCCAAAGCTAAAAAGACAGATGAAAATAAATGAATATATCTAGTGATGAAATATTACATTTAAACATATCATCCCTAGAATAGTCACTGTTTACAGTTGAACTTTGGTATATGCTAACAAAAGAAACAATGAAACTCACCTTTTCTCGAATAATATTCAGGCCAAGTGTCAATGCTTTTCAATAGAGTGCATTTTCTAAAGTTACATCGGGCTTTACGTTCTTCTATACTTTCTTTAAGGTTCTTCTCTGTAAAATATAAAAAACAAAAACTTTAATTCTTCAAATTTTTATATTGCATAAGAGTTAAAGAACTTACATGGAATAAACTATATGTGGACATGGAACTTAACCAAATACGGACACCTGGCCTAACAAGAATTTTTTTTCTTTTCTTAAAAAGAGGAGAGGAAAAAATTTTGAAAAAACTTCAAACCACATTAATATATACAGGGTGAGATGAAAAGTAAACAACCTTAAATTCATAAGCTATTTTTATTTTAGTTATTTAAAATTAATGAAAAAAAATTAATAACAAAAAAAAATGTTAATATGAAAATTTGAAGAAAAGTCAATGACTGTAAAGATTTATCAGCAATTTTATTTGCATCGATAAAACAGTTAAGGCTTTATCGTGCATCTTTTAGAATAAGAAAAAGAAATACAACTACTTCCTACAGGGAAGAGCAAATTTTCTATTGGCAGGTGCTTATTGCCACACACACACAGCTGTTTCTTACTTCATGGTGCAAAGGAATTTATGTCTTATGAATGTACTGCATATGAGACTGAGTATAATGGTGCAGTAAGGAACAATGATACTTTCAAATATATATATATATATATATATATATATATATATATATATATATAGAGAGAGAGAGAGAGGGGGGGGGTTGGCAATTTAAGTTTTGGTATCGGTTTCTGTTTTGTTTTTTTTCCTTGATACCATGGTTTTCAATTTGTTTTTCGGTTAGTATTTTTGCTTTCTAAGGATGCCATTCATTTTCTTATGTAATGATAGCATTTTTAGTCGATATCTGATTTAATTTGAGATTGATAAATTTGCAACTTAGTCCGTTCAACTTGTAATTTCTTGTGTATTTCTGGTCCAATCTTTGTTAAAAATATTCATATGGCTGGAAAGAAAATAAAATTATCTTTCTAAATATATAATTTGCATGTGCTTTTTGCCATTGAATTTTTTTTACAGCAAGTTAAAATGGTATTTTGCTTTGAACAGCTGAAAAGTCAACACCCTTGTTTCATGCTAAACACAATCAAATGGTCTGATAATTGTGTTTAACATTAAACAGATTGTCATTTCTGGGCATTGACTCCAATGCCTCTATATATATATATATATATATATATATATATATATATATATACATATATATATACGCGCATACACACACACACATCATGCATATTTCATTTAGCCATTTTCAAGGATTAAATATTTTAACTGTTAAATAAGGAATAGTTTGTTGCATATGTTTTATAAAATGTTTTAATTTTTCAAAACACGGTCAAGATATTGTGTCCATCTTCATAGTTAATATTATTAAGTGTTGGTATTTTTTGTTTTTATTAATTGGGCTTCCATTATTTTTAGCCTTTTTTTGCATGTAGACGATGCTATTATATTAGTGCTGTCAACAAGTATGTTACGAATAGTTCTCCATGTATATTTAAATGAGATCTAATTTAGCTATGGTCAGAAAGGTGTAGATAGAATCTGCGTGTCAAACATGTTGTAGTGTAGCCTATATATTTACGAATTTTGATTGATCAGGAATACAATTCCTTAATGAGCATTTAAATTTGTAAATAATATTTACCGTATTTAATTTTGTTCTCAGGGGTGAATTATTATTTTTAACTATAAGGTTTTAAATTTTTTGTAATCATTCATTTGATTTTTATAAAAAATATTAATGTTATTGTTTATGTTTCTATTCTCATCATTGCTATTAGCTACCTTAGACAGAAAACGCCTAATGTGGAAATCCAACAATTAGGAAATCTGTTATTAATCAGCATTTGTTTTACATTGTTTAATCTGTTAAGGAAAAGTGTGCGCGAGGATGAATTCTCGTGCACTCTTGTGAGGAAATCTTTAATAACATCTATTTTATATCTAAGAGGGCATTCACTAGAGAAATTAAGATGGCAAGAGTCTTTACTAGTTGATTTTTTTATAAACAGAAGTTTTAAAAGTATTATTACTAAAATCGACGTGAAGATCTAAGGAAGGAAGTTTATTTTTTTCACTAAGTTCATAAGTAAAATTTAGGACAGAATTTTGTTGAAATGTAACTTTCAGATTTTCTATTTCTTTCTTGTTTTCAGCTAAAATAAATATATCATCTACATAACAAACATTTTAGGTTTAATAACTTTAGTAAAAACATTGTTTTCAACATAGGACATATAATAATTGGAGAAGCGCAACCCGAGAGGGTTTCCCATACTTACTCCTTCAGTTGGTGTGTAAATAGTACCATTCTGGCCATTAAAAAAAACTTTAGTGGTGCAAGCGAGCAATAGTTTTCTTAAAATATTGGGTTGGATTGATGGAGGTGGAATTAAATTATTTTTATACACCGAATTAATGATAATATCAATAGTTTTGGAGACAGGAATGTTAGTAAATAAATTCTCTACATCAAGTGATGCAAGAATGCCTTGGTTTGTTTTTACTTTTGTGCTTTTAAGTATTTGGAGGAATTCGTGGGTAGATTTAATGCTATAGTTAGTAGGAAGATATGGGGTAATAATATCATTGAGAAATTTTGATAGTTGGTATATGCATGTTGGAATCTGAGAAATAATAGGTCATAATGGGTATCCCGGTTTGTGTATTTTAACATTACCATATAAGTAACCAGGTTGGTAATCTCCAATAATTTTGTTTATTTTTAGGGATCCTGCAACAGCATTGTTGGATGTTATGAGTTTATTAACATATTTCTTTAGAGATTCAGTGATGTTCTTATTCAATTTAGTAAATTAAGAATGATCATCAATGAGGTACTGAAGTTTTTTGTAATAATCCTTGAAAATGGCTAAATGTATAGCTGAAAGCGCTCAGATAAAGAGAACATTTGGACAGTTTTTATATAATTTATCATCTGAAAAGAAAAAAAATTATTAGATCACATGAGAAATTGTATAAATAACTAAATAAAAGCACCTTGTCGTACTCAATGAAATGTGCATATTATATATATATATATATATATATATATATATATAGCTCTTGAAAATATATTTTCAATTGAGCACTGTTGAATGACAATCAAATTCTAAAAACAATGGTCACCTGCGTAAATGTGAAGCTCTTCAGTAAAATGAATGGAGCACTTTGGCTGCTTGACGTTTGTTTACATTTGTAAAAATAATACACTAGATTTGGCAGACTGGCTCTATCAAGTGAAGATGGCTCAGTGGTAGAAGCTCTGACACCAGATCAGTTGGGTTTCAACCCAGGCTTGAGGCATTCGGTTGTCTATTCACACTGAGGAGCTGTGATACAGCAAAACAGTACTGTCTGCGAATGACACACACACACACACTATATATATATATATATATTATATATATATCTCTATCCATTTTACTTAAATAGTAATGTAACTAATACCAGTTTGTTTTTTTTTTAGCTTCATTTGTAGAGCTGTTTATTTTGGTAAAAACATGATTATGGTGCCTATGTAGTGTACAGTATATTTTCTTCTTTTTTAAATATAATTTGAGAAATTTTAATTACAAGAATAAAGATTAGTTAGATACATCAATTTCTAATGATAAAAAATACCCACAGTATTATGGTTCAAATACTGAAGGTAGCAATAAATATGTTAATGAGTTTATTTGATTGATTCATTCATTTTCTACAATTTAACTTTTCCCATTATTTAAAACCAGAAATTATTTATTTGGATTTAAGAATTTGTTTTTGAGAAAATAATGGTTTCAGATATATAAGCCTTACTAATTAACATATAGCTAGGGGGAGAAGAGTGGGATTCATACCTTTCCCAAGCATATTTGCGCGTAAGGTGAATATAACATACCCAACAGGAATTGAAACTTGGCTCTCTGGTTTACAATTCAGAGCCATTATCCATTACAGCACCCACACATCTAAGTTTATAACACCTAGTATTCCCAAGTGGTCACCCTTCTAGGTAATGAATATGTTGCTTAACTTTGGTGAGTGTATGGGAATTGATGTTTGAATGTGATGTTGCCATAAGCCTTTAACAAGTTTAACATCCACACACAATATTAAAGGTTCAAACATTGAAGGTCGCAATGAATATATTAATGTGCTTTTAATTTGTAGCTTTGTTACAAAAGATGCCAATTTAATGTCACCTTGACATCATCATTAGATAAAGACGAAACAGATCTTAGTGGTGGTCCAATCTCTATTGTCAATATAAACTCAAACAAGCAGATATTCTCATTACAGTTGAAAGAATCACTATTGCAAGACTGTGAAAGCAGTCAGATGAGCCATGTTAACCGCTCAAATGTCTGGTGTAAAATGGATTCCCAGAATGCGGATGCCACAGACGATGAGACTTTGATTCACCAAAGTGAATAAGATTAATGTAATAGTGCCACCCAAACAAGTTCAAGACAGCTGGCTACAGGGAAAATGATGGACACTGTGTTTTGGGACCAGAGGAGAGTCAATGACATCAATATCTATTGTGACTCCTATGCGAGTATATTATCAATGTAGTCATTTATCGAGAGTTGCTTTACTCTTACTGCTTTGGTCAATGCCTTAGCTATGCTAACTAGGCAGTCATTTACATATCCCTATGCTCAGAGCAAAGCTTTTTAGAGCTATGACACATTTTTTTGCAATATGACAATACAAGTTTTCATACTGACTTAAATCTAGACAAGCAATCACAGCTGGACAACCTTGCTTTATCCCCGCTATAGTCCTGATCTGGTAGCCTAAGACTTGCCTCTGCCGGAAACAATGAAGGAGGTTCTTAGAGAATAGCATATCTGCAAAAAGACAAAACTCAAACATGCTTAAGAAAGCATCCAACAAGCAGTGCTATTGTAGCATGCGGTCTACCACAATACAAACAACATATACTGTGGAGTGATTAGCCATGTTCAAATTCAAAATAAGTAACAGAACTGCCCAACAGAATTAACAAAGTTTGCAATAAGCAATAACAAGAAACGAACAGAGCAAAAAAAATAATATAAAGCAAGCAAACAATATATGCAAGACAAAATACACAAACTAAGAATTGGGGTTGACACACAAAAATAAGTTTGGACAAGCAAATGTAGCGTCAAGACAAGACAGACCAGGACTGAGTCAGATGAAAATGAGAACCGGCCTATTTTATTGGCTATAAAAAAAATCCCAGCATGCATTTGTGTGCTTTGCCTTTAAAAAGGGAAGGGGCAAGTGTTCTGCAGTCATTCCCCAGAAGATTGGAATTAACATATACAGTAGATCCCAAAAATAGCATCCAAAAAAGCTACAAGATGAGTATGCATGTGCCATAAATTAAAGGTGGAATGATAAAAGTGAGAAAGAAAGACTGTGTTAGAGATTATATTTGGGACACTTTGCTATGCTTTGTGTGCTTCTACTATTAAATCAGAAGAACAAGTATTTTTCTTCACCAATCCTCATATCTGATTGAACAAATGTAAATTTTGTCTATCTACTGTTCAGTTTAGTTAGGAACAACAGATTGTTATGTTAAGTGTCACTGAACTAAAACACACATAATAATTCAAAATTGAATGTTAGATGTGGCTAACATTTTTATAAACCCTGTGAAAAAAATATGCATATATATATATGCAGTCATAAAATGCAATTCATTTTATTTGAAATTCTGTAACACCCAAACTTTTACAGGTGAAACTAAGAAGTAATAGAACATAAATTTGAACAATGGAAAACACTGAAATTGTATTAAATTTTTGAAAATGCACAATGAAGGCCAGAAATATATCAACAGTTATTACAATAACAAGTGTGCATTGATTTAGTGGGTTGAGAGAGTGAATGACAAAGTTATTTAGAATTATTGCACATATTTCAGCAAGATAATCAATTATGGAATCATAAGTTTTGTAATAAACAAAAAACTTAATGGTCGTAAGATTATGAGAATGCCCTTTTCACAGAACATAGACAAACATATTTATCAATGACTATCAAATATTTATGAATATTACAGCTGTTTTTTTTTTTTAAGGTCAGAGATTAATTTTACAGGATGCTTATTTTTAAAATAACATGTATTTTCAAAGCAGATGAGAGAAAAGGAAATTTTTTTTAATGCAATGTTATTGATCCTGACCTGGCATCTCAGCTTCAGGCTCTTTCTCACCACCATATCGTAGTTTTCCTATGCCTTTTCTACAATTACTTTCATGGTAATTGTTCTGATGTACTTTCCACTATGGTAACTAGATTTATGAATTTAAGCGCAGTTTTAATTGGAAACAAAGAAAAGAGTACTGAACTGTTATGTGATATCTTGTATAGCAGCGAATGTTGGACAATCTCCTCAAAAATGAAGAGACCTGAAATAACAGAAATGTGGTTCTACAGAAGGATGCTAAGGATACCATAGGTCAAACATGTGAGCAACGATGAGGTTTTGGAGAGAATGGAAACAAAGAGGAAAGAGGCAGCTGAAATTTCTGGGACACATAATGAAGGAGGAAGGCTTGGAAAATCTGATACTCTCAGGATGGATAGAGGGACAGGGGAAAGCAATGAGCAATGCGTGACACACTTTATGGGTTTAAGCAAGTAGATGGCAGAACAGGGTCTGAGAGAAATAACAAAAAGACAAAACTTATTAAGAGCGCTAAGGCACAGGAGGAGGTGGAGGGCCATGATTGCCTACATCCTGAAGAGACATGGTACATATAAAGAGGATTAAATTGGTGGCAAGGTCTCATCATTTTACAGTTGAAATGGCTAGATGTAACCATAGGTTCTATGCTAAGTTTCTTTTCTCTCACTCCTCGCTTGTGGAACCCTTTTTGCTTCCCAGTCAGCTTTGATCTTCAAAAATGTAAATGCAATGTCAATTGTTATCTACTGTCTTCTTAATTCTTGTTCTTTTATTTATCTCTCCTTAATAGTAGTTTTTCTCGGTTTCTCTAACCTAACACTCAGTTAACTCCTTGCATTCAAGCAGCTTTATTACCTTGCTTGGAGGGAAGGGATTTTTTAAAAATAACTAGGATATTGTAATTTTTTTTTCATTAAACATGGCATTACTGTCTACTCATTTCAATGTCTGAGGTATAGAGAATAGACATCTGACTGAAGTTGCTTACATGTAACTTTGTGACTAAGTGCCTGTTGTCAGTTCACCTAATTGTTTCACAACTGCTGCTAAGGAAGAAAGTGTGCAAAAAAGAGATAGCACATGAAAGATATTAGAGAAAAAAAAAAGGAAAAAAATTAATATATTGACTGGTAAATCTGTACCTTATACTGTATATAACCGTCGATAAAATAAGCAGTACCAGATTGGCAGCAAAGTCTCATCATTTTACAGATGAATTGACTAGATCTATGGTAAGTTTCTTAACTATGTTTATAGTTAGTGTAGATGATAACTGGAAAAAAAGATTATTTTTAATTTGATCTGACATGCTTTGACCAGCCATGAAGAACCTACTGGCCAAAAAAGCCCAAATAATACTTTTGAGAGGTCAAAGCATGTCATATCTAATGATAGCCCCCCCCCAATAAATAAACAGAGTATCTACACAAATATGGGTATTTTTGTGATGTCAACAAACACTTGTTGCCATTTTTGTAATGTCAATGAATACTTGTTGTCACTTTCATAATTCTCGTTGTAGTAGAGACTTTGTAATCACAGATACAACCTAACACTGTTGAATGATACTGGTGTCAGATGCCTTCAAATAACACTCACACTAATAGTACTTGCTCGATAATTCTTGCTTGAAAAGTAACCACCAAATAGTAATCTATATAGAGAAATAGTATAATAATAGAGGATAGAGGAGAAATGGTGATCTGTAGAGTAATAGAGGATAGAGGAGAAATGGTGATCTGTAGAGTAATAGAGGATAGAGGAGAAATGGTGATCTGTAGAGTAATAGAGGATAGACTGGAAATGGTGATCTGTAGAGTAATAGAGGATAGACTGGAAATGGTGATCTGTAGAGTAATAGAGGATAGACTGGAAATGGTGATCTGTAGAGTAATAGAGGATAGACTGGAAATGGTGATCTGTAGAGTAATAGAGGATAGACTAGAAATGGTGATCAATTAGACGTCACACTAATTCCCATATATATATATATTTCCTTTGCAATCATGTGGTCTACTTAATTCAATAATGGGATCACCTGTGTTTGCTTTCTGGTGATCTATGTTCAAACTCAAGTGTTAGCAGCAACACTTTATTTCTATATAACGGGTATCTACTAATAATAATGTTTAAGCAATAAACTAAAAATATTTCAGATTAATAAATGAAAAACACAATTTATTTATATGAAAGAACAATAACAAAGTAAATTATTCAAAGACAACAACATAAGTGATGAAAAAGAGGAGAAATATGGCCCTAAATACCAAGACAGAATTGAAAATACAGACTTAATTAACTAAGTAAAAAATAAAGGAAAATAAAGATAAACTTTGAAAGTGCACTAGAAGCTATCAGAGAGGGGAAAATCTGAAATTTACAATCCATTTAGATAAAAAGTAACTGCACTGAAAAACATAAACAGGGAAATTACCAAGCGAAGAGATAAAATGTAAAAAATAACCAAAGAGTACTACGCAAACATATACGCTTCAAAAATAAAAATACCACTGACTTTCACTCTGTTATGTCCTTGAAGTAACAACAGATGAAATAAGGTCTGTGCTTCTAAATGTGAAATGTGGTTTAATCAAGTTAAGGTGACATAGTAACAGATTTTTTTAATGTTTCTGTAGAAAAATTCTACAAAAGATTCACACAACTATTTATCCAACGTGTGCATAAAAGGAAGGCAACTCAAAACTAGTCTAGGAATGGTAATCCTACTTCACATTATATATATATATATATATATATATATATATATATATACATACATACATACATACATACATACATACATACATACATACATGAGACAAAGATCTTAGCAACTATTACCCAATTACATTACTATCAAACATATATAAATTTCAAAAAGTTCTTACAGAAAAATACTGTAAGTAAAAACTGGCCATACAAACAGGCAAGGTTTTTAGTGTGCCGACTCAACAAGTGATTACAACAAATCATTTTGTTTAGCTTTAGTTAACTATGAAAAACATCTGACAGTATTTTTGTTAAGAAAAAGAGATATGTTGTATGATCCTGGATGTACATCTACTGTGGATGTCTCTGAAGTTAATGAACTTTCAATACAGTTTCATCTTAATATATGACTAATTAATTATACAATATACATTTCAACTACACACAAGGTCCCTTGGTTGGGAAATTATCCAGCCATTTTGGATATCTCAATAACCAGTTCTGGTTGTGGGGACTTGACATCCAGAAGAGAACCTCATTGCAGCTGAGTGAACAGGCACTCTCTCATAGGGTTATTTGTTGACATTGGCAGACCCGAGAGTAACACAATAAATATGCACCAAATTGTATTTCTTTAAAAGATGAACAGCTGTCTGCAGAAACTATTCATTTGATTAAGACAGCTTTTTGGGATGATGAGTAAAACCCAGACACAATTTTGGTACCAATACACTGAAATTGGACAAGAATTCATTGAAAATAATCCATGTTCTGGAAGGCCTACAACGAGCAGAACACTTGATAATATAGTATGTGTGCAAATTGAAAATCAAATGAAATCATTGACTGGCAATAAAAGTATTAGATCTGGGGATTCCAAGAACTGTTTGGAAAGAGTGACTATTTTGAATATTTAGACTGCCTAGTTTACAGGATGTGCATTGTGGTATAATGGTTATCAGCTTGGAGTGAGAACTAGGAGAGCAGAGTTTGAATTCTAGTTGAGTTTGTTAGATTCACTTATGCACAAATACCTTTGGGAAAGGTATGAATCCATCTCTTCTCCCCCCAGCTATGGGTTGAAGAACAGTTCAGACTGTTTTTTAGCCTTGGTTGGCAAACAGTCTACCACAGCAAGAAATAGCAACCTACTGTAGAAAAAATCTGCCTTGTCAGTCATGTATCAAAAGATACATGATTGCCCAAGTGTGTATCACATATGGCATTTAACTGACTGATTTTACAGGTCTCGTGCAGGCTTTTGAGCAAAACTTTGCATTACCTAGACATGTTAGATATATAAGGATGCACTGAAAAGTTCTCATTTTAACTAAGAGGAGAAAAGATTCCTCAGTCTTCCAAACGTTCTGGTGTTGGAAGTCAGCTGGGTTGAGGACTTTTGTGTTCATCTCACATATACACACATTCACAAACACTTTCTGGTCTCTGGATCTGATAAGGTAATTTAATTTATTGCTCCTTTTATCCTCAAAAATTACAACACATTTTCCTTACAGCTTTGTCTTTATTGTCAACGCGAAAAAGTTGAAAATAACACGTCATATTAACAAAATAGGTTTTTAAAAGCTTGTCGCATTGTCTCCATCTCATATATATATATATATATATATATAGCAATTCACAAAACATGGCTTAAATGAGGCACAAGGCCGAAAGTATGGAGCACTGTGAGAAAAGAACTCACTACTCAGCAGTCGTAAGTGATCTAGCATGACAACCTTGCTAGCAATTACACCACACCAAAGTCATTATATATATATATATATATATATATATATATATATATTAGAGATGTGCGGTTGAAGGGAAAAATCGACTTTTTTCGGTTTCATCCACATCGAAATTTTTACAAACCAAATGATTTCAGTTTCGTTTTTATATCACAACTGAGTGATCATATCCAAAGAAACAGTATTGAAAAAGACTTTCAGATGTTAATAAAATTAAATTTTATCAACATTTATACCATTATTGTAAGAGAAAAAGATTGAATGAAAATGTTAAAAACATTTAATTAGGTACCTTCATGAGATCGCTAAAAAAGAGTATAGCATGTTGAAAAAGATGCCAAACTTGATGAAAACAAAATTTTATCATCTAAATGTTCATGTTATTATTAAGAAGAAAGATCAAAGTATTTTTTTTTACATTTTTTAATCGTTACGAGCACGTCCGAAATTTTTGTTAAAATCTTGTTTTATTTTTTAGTCAGCAAAACTGACTGATAATCGATTATGGCAATCATTTTTTTCCATTTTATAAAAAAAGATGAAAATCTCATTTTGAAATTCTTTTAAAAATCAATTAACATTTTTTCAAAAATTATTTTAAGAAAATCAGAAATTATGTTTATTTAAAATATTTTGAACCATGGTTGACTTAGCTTCTGCACCAAAAAGATGTAATTTGAAAATAAAACAAAGCAGTGACCTTTTGCGTCACTTGACAGATTATGTGATCATAATTATTTAGATTTAAGTGAACAAATTATTTAACTCGCTATTTTTAAGGAAAACTTTCAGCACTAATTTTTTTTTGTACTTAGCTTTCACCTTTACGTTTACGATGCTGTATGGAAAATATATTATAAAGAAATTAAAATAAGACTGTTAAGAGTGAGATTAAATTTCATAAGAAAGGTATCTAATTAATTTATAGGTACCTTTCTTATGAAATTTTATCAGAAGTGTACATAAAATACTATAATTTTATGTACATTTATTACATTTTACTATGTTATTTGTATTTCCATTCATTTTATTATTAATTTTGATATTTCATTTATGGAAAAAATGCCATAACGGAGATGATACAAATTTCATAAGATGATACAAATTTCATAAGATGATACAAATTTCATAAGATGATACAAATTTCATAAGATGATACAAATTTCATAAGATGATACAAATTTCATAAGATGATACAAATTTCATAAGATGATACAAATTTCATAAGATGATACAAATTTCATAAGATGATACTTTTAGGTACCCTTCTCAGTTGAAATTGAAAAATGAAATAAACTTCTCCACACGTGTTTCGCAAAAGTAAAGGCCTTAACAGCGGAGAACAATGCTTAACTCAAATAACGCAACTTAATTGTATTCTGGTTGGTCTTCCGTACTTTATAATTACAGTTCGATTATAAACACAAAATTACATTTAATTACTGCGGATCTTCTGATTAGTCAAAATGATACAATTTACAAAAACACTAAAAAAAGATCTATCTCATAAGGACACTTAGGAAACCCGATGCGGCTTTTAACTAATTTTATAATATTTTAACAACTTAAATGTAAAAATCTACTATAATTAAAGAAATAACAAATAATTGTATTAAAAATTCATTTTTCATCGAAAAAATTTTTTGCTTTCAGAAAATATTGTCCATATTCATAAAAACAACTAAAAGCAAATAAAAGCATTTGAAATTAAATAATATATTTGTTTTGAGTTTTTTATGTTACAATTCAGAGCTGATTTTCAGGTAGAGCGGATCCAATTAAAAAAAAAAACAAAAAAAAAAAACATGATTTGCATTCCTCAAAGCCTTGTGCTTTTAACTATTGTAATCACTAAACCCGATGCGATCGAATTTCTAGCATTTTCATAAAATTAGTTATGGGGGGGAGGGGTAATAAATATATAAAAATATATTTCTGCCATGACTTTAATAAAAAAACAAAAAAACAAAAAAAAAAACACATATTTATAATAATTTCGATCATTTGTGAATAGTTTCTGAAAGTTTCATTAACATCCGACAATTATTTTTATTTTTGCAAGATTTTTCAAATTAATGTGTCATACAAAAAAAAAAAAAAAGGTGCTAAAAATTGTATGTTATTTTACTAGTTCCGGTGATACAAAGAGAAACAAGGTTTTTTTTTTTAATCAAAATTTAGAATGATCTAAAAAGAAGGAAAAATTTTTTAAAATAATTAAAATAAACTTTCATCTTTCCTCTTAATAATAATATAAACATTTAGACGATAAAATTTTGTTTTTGTCAAATTTGGCATCCTTTTCATCATGCTATGCTCTTTTTTAGCAATCTCATGGAGGTACCTACATTTAATTGACTAGTTTTAGGAAATAAATGTGAAATCCATTTGTTTACAAAAGAAATGAAGAAAAAAAAAGGAAATACATGTCTGAAAAAGAAATCTATTTGTTTCAGCTTTCAAAAAAAAAAAAAGCTTTTTGCGATAAAATTAAGTGTTAACAAAATAGCGAGTAAAAATAAAAAATAGTTGCCAATTTTGTCTTAAATGTTAAATTTTATGAAGTCGGATTTTTTGTAAGGGTTTTCTAGTAAGCCAATACGCCAATCACGAAATAAAGTTGTTGTAATCAAGAAAAATGAATGAATTTTTTTTATAAATAAATTTGTTTTTTATCTAAGGAATGCACCTAAATTATATATTTAGAATAATTAAAATAATTCTTAATTTCACTTTTAAGATTTGTATATTTCCAGATATGCGACTGTTTTCTACAAATAAAATTATGTTTCTATCTAGCAAATACAGGTAAAATTAGATTAAAAAAATAAAGTTTTAATCTGTTTTAAAATGTCTAGATTTTCAAAACTGCAAGTCATTTTTTTAAACCTAAAGTAAAAATTATTCTTTTTTAGCCACTAGTGGTCAGTGGGTGTTTGTTACTGTTCTGCCTATAAAATTCTTCTAAACAAGGAAAATTAATTCATTTTATTTTTATAAATATCTTTATGGTTTTATCTGGCGAATAATACACTTAAGTAAGATTATATTAAAAGGATTAAAATAGTTTTTAATTTCAGTTTTAAAATGTGTATCTAAAAAAGAACAGGTGATACTCGCAGATTTGTAAATCTACACATTCTAAAAATGAAATTAAAAGCTTTTAATTATTTTTAATTTAATTTTAGGTGTATTTGCTAGAGAAAAAAAAAACAAATTTATTTAGGGGAAAAATAACTCATTGATTTTCCTTGTTTAGAAGAAATTTATTTGCAAAACCCCAATAACAGTTGACTGGGGTACCAGAAAAGAATTGTTGTATTTTTTTTTTTTGCTTACTTTATAATTTTTGAAGGAAATCACTTCCTTGGGTCAGAGAAGAAATGAACATCTTCCTGGTTTTAGTTTAAAGTGTCTTCTAATTGATTGTACAATTTCAAGAATATTGATAAAGATTGGTCACTTTAATTTGCAAAATAACATGTAAAATTTAGTCTTGGGGGAAAAAAAAAAATCATTTTGCATTTTCAGCTGGTCAAAGCAATACTGTTTTAACTCACTGTAAAAAAATAATTCAATGAATGAAAGCACATACAAATTACATATTTAGAAAGATTATATTTTCTTTCCCGCCATATGAATATTTTTAAGATTGGACCAGAAATACACGAGATATTGTGAGTTGAACAGATTAAGTATAACCAATCTCAAACGAAATAAGATATCGACTGGAAATGCTATCATTACAAAAGAAAATGAGTGGTTTCCTTAAAAAGCAAATATACTAAATTAAAAACCGAAAAATGAACCAAAACTGCGGTATCAAGGAAAACAAAACCGAAAACCGATACATAATTTGCCAAACCGACCAACTCTAATTATATATATATATATATATATATATATATATAAATAAATAAAATGTGTGAGAGAGAGTGAGGAGACAGAATAGTTGTAACAAAAATACATTTTCATTTTTTTTCTCTTTTGCTGCATGTGTGACTTGACATTGCATTTGAAGTATTTCAATTTTCACCACAAAATCTAGAAAATCATTTTCACGCACACACAAAATTTAACTGATCTTTCCACACCTAATGTTGGGAAAGTTTTTAACATTTCTTAGAAATTAAACAATGAAAAATGTTAAATACTGTTATGTTTTAAACAAAAGACAAATCACAATATGTACCTAAAGAAAAATAAAATAAAACACTACTATTATAAAGTCACAAGTCATCTTATAATTGCCTCCCTAACAGTAAAGTACATGTTTTCACTGGCTTTTCTTTTTCTCTCCTATTAATCTGTGGTTACAAGCCTATTGTGGTGCATAGAAATAATCAATATACAAGCACAGTGTCAAAATGAAAGTGTTGTAGCTCATTTAGTAGTGATGTTGATCCTCTAAATCATTATATTTATAGCAACACAGCTGGTTCTAAACTATCAATAGATATTTAAACCTAAATATGGTCCACCAAAATGAGTGGAAAGTGCAGAGAGCAGATATCAGCTGCTTCTTTGTTTAATAAACATGGATATTTTATCCCAAGAGCAGAAATTTCTCATAACAAATTAATGATTTTAACAATTTGTTGTAGCCCATGATATGAATATCTAACAGGATAAGTGTAGAATGGCTCATCTGACAAACATGTTGAATATTTAACCAACTAACACCTACTTGCCAGGAAAGTAGAAAAAAACATTTAAATGTCAACTATAACTAGTATATCCTGCCTGATTTTAGTTAAGTAACCCGGTTAAAAAAAAATTAAAAAAATAAAAATATGAAAAGACATGAAATCTATAATGTCTAAAAATAGTGAATATGTATACACAAATAAACCAGACTGTAACAACAACCTTTTTACTTATATATTATCCTGTGATTGAAAGCATTGAAAACTTTTTTAAAGAATTAATCTGTGCTGGTAATCTGTGGTCAAATGATTTAAGGACAAAAGATATCAATAAAGACAAAAGGAAAGATTATCTTAACCGACGCGTTTTGTCCTCTGAAGGACTTTATCAAGGCAAATGCAAGGATTTTATTTTGTAACAAGTATTTATATGCAAGAACAAAAATATTGATTTTACAAAATTAAAAGAAAATGATTAAATCCATAACCTTATGTTATTCAAAATATACAACACATAAATTAATCCCAAACTAAAATAATTTAATTACTAATTGGCATTTAAAAAAAAAAAATTTCTAAAACATCACTTACTCACTTTCATTTAATAGACATTGAATTGTGTCACTTAGTCTTGACTTTTCAGCTAACCTGATGAATATTTATGAGTGTTCCTAGACTTAATTTTTTTTTTTTTAAACCAATAACATTTCTGTTCTTGTATATAAATACTTGTTACAAAATAAAATCCTTGCATTTGCCTTGATAAAGTTCCATGGAGGATGGAATGCATCAGTTCTGTTAAGAATAAGTTTTCCTTCTGTCTTTTTACAGATATACTCTATCTGAAATTATTACACAAATGATATCACAATTGTGCCAACATAATCTAACCCAGTCGTACAAAGAAGATTAGAGAAATTGTTGATTTCTATGGGTTTACAAAAATTAAATATAAAAATTTATTATCCACACCTTAAAAAAAAAAAAAAAGAACAAAGAGTTATTGTTTAAATTCTATTTTGTTTATTGTTGTAGTGTTTTTTTTTGTTCTTTGTTTTTTACAGTAACAAAAATACAGCTTCCCTGAACACATTAACAGAGTTTATGTTGATAGTAAATTTAAAAAGAGATATATATTTGGTTGTAAAGATATAATACTCTATTTACTAACTTAAAACCCTATTAATGCAAATTTTAAATTATGCTTGGTTCCAAAATATAAACTTTGCTCAATCAGGAACTTTATTAATCTTTTTATTGTAATTTGAAAACCAGAGTCACAGGATTTATGCTACCTCAAAATTTTTAAATATTTCTAGTAATTTTGGTGAATAGCAATGGTGTCTTCATCTAGCTAATGTCTTACAATTTATGTGGCATGTATTTCTGCCACACCCTGTATTATCTTATGAAGGGGGTGCTGAAATGTTATTGGTCAGATCAAAAAGGGAACCCCCAACATTTACTGATGTTTGATCAGATTTTGGGAAGTGGATCAAGCAGATAATTTTCCAACACCTGCTCATATTATTTACAAATTCATGAAACCGAACATTTCTGAATGAAAAATTCAGAAAATTAAAATGTAAAACATAAAATTTCCTTTGAGCATACAAAGAACATTTGAATTATAGGATTTCAATAAATAAACATGCTTTTTTATGTTTCTATCAATATGATGAATTTGAATAAAATTGTTTGGGAGGGGGGGTTACTACATGTGTTATTCACATTTTCTCCCCTTGCAGCAGGTGATTTCTAAAAAAAAAAAAAAAACAAAAGCTAAAAGCCATTCATTCTTCCTTCAGTGAATGGAGTTTTTTGTCTAACAAAAAAATCACAAGTGATAGAGCACCCAGTGAGAATCGAACTTACGTCAGTATTTATTAATGATCATAAGGTGATTGATTAATTAATTAATTTGTTTTTACGGCGTATCAACCGTTGGTTTGTGAGTTAAAACCGAAGCATTTCGGATTTTAGGAGGTTGTTTAGTTTCTGTTTAGTTTACACTACAGTACCCAGTTTCCAATCGGTCCTCCATTTATTTTTAAAGTACTGAATGGGTTCAATGCTACTTTAAAACATTGCACTCACTTCATTTAGAATTTTTAAAATGTAAAGCCTAGAGCTGTTGGTCATCATACCCTTGGTTTGAGAATAAACTTTTTTGTAGTGGTGGGTGTGCGAGGAGAGGGTCAATCAGAATAATGCATTTTTTATTTATTATTATTTTATTTTTAAAATATGATAAAAATATTTTTAAGTCTTAACTAACATTAAACAATGTTCATAATGCCTATCAACAAAAATGTAAACCCATTTTTTTTAGTAGGGGGAGGCGGATCTTCCGTTTTTTTACAGTTTATGATGGTCATATCAAGCTAAGCATTAACTTTGAGATATTTTATTTCAAAATCGTAATTTCTAGTGAAACCGAAATGTCTTAACACGTGGGAAAGAAGAGCTAAAAATAAAAAAAATGTTATGTCGGTTTATATTGTTTTAGTTTTTTATGACTATGCCATTCTTGCAAGCTTGTTGTTAAATTAAAACAATAATTAATTTGCAAATATTCTCGACTTTATAATCGATTAATGTCGTAATACATTTAGACATTTTTACTGATAAAAGAAAATCAATGAGAAAAAAGTAATCTAGTTAAAAAAGTTAAACATGGTGTCTAAGCGTTTTTATTTTGCACACCAAAGGGAATTTCACAAAATAATAAATACCACTAAAATGTTTTTAACAAAGACTGTTAATGTCTTTTAAAACTGAAAGGAAAAAAACTAAGAAATTTTATTTCACCGTACATTGGTTTTTGACACTCATGAAAATAAAAATAAGACTGTTGATAAAATCAAAATCAAAACAAGAAACAAAAAGCAGACCTTCAAGCTGAAATAATTAGGTACGATCGCTAAAAAAAAAAAAAAAAACGCAATAAAAATATTTTTAAACAAAACTTGTAAATAGTTTATCATTGAAACTTTTTTAAAATGTCAACTATATTTCATAATAACGTAAAAAAAAAATTTAAACATAAAAACATTGCTGCAACGTGTTTTAATCAAATTCATACCTGTTTTCACCTCACGATAACGAGTATATAACAATTTTGCAAAAAATATCAAATACGGGTTTATAATAATAAAAAAAAATACAATTTTTTTAATTGATAACCCATTAATTCAAAAATCTATTTTAACAAATATTTTACTGAAAAGTGAAAACCAAGACAATACACAAAAAAACAAAACAGGTACCGTATAAACTGAATGAATAATACAGACTTTTTTTTTTAGTTTTTAGTTAAAGGTAAAGTTACTTTTTTAGCTACTAGCCCTAGTTACTGGTCGTTATATTCAACGGAATTAGATATATACTAAAAATGAATCCATCTACATCAAATAAATTTCTTTTTTTGAAAGTGTCAAAACGAGAAGTGCTGTCTAGCAGTGTTTCTTCTCGGTTTCAACATAAAATATTAACAGTTGAAAGATCGCACTAATATACAATGGAAACGGAAAATAAAATTATAAATAAATAAGCTTCACAAATCAACTACATTTTTTTCTTTAAAAACAAAAAATACCTTTCTTTATTTTCCACATGGGTTCCCTTTCATTTGGCGCCACATCCTCACGTATCCCTTGCGGACTGGATCTAGCACTTGCAGCAGATCCCATACTATCAGGACTATCACTCCCAGAACTAGGAGACTTTTTAATACTGTCGGGGGCCGCTGGATCAACCTTTAAATTAGACATTTCTCCTCTCGATTTCTTTGCGTGGAGGACCTTGGTGGACGGTTCCCAGGTACGAAATGACCTGATCGGGTTGAAGGTTGTATTAAACTTAGAAAAAGATATGTGCAGTCCGAAAAGCAAGCCAGTCTCACATTGGTTTTTGCGTATAAATCCTGTTGCCTGAACACTTTCGCCCTTACCGCCAATTGAAATATTATTATTAACACCACTACTACCACTACTTCTAGGAGAATAAACTGACAGGCCTGTTAAGTTGACCTTCTTGTTCGTGCCAAGAAAAAGAGTGGTAAACTTGAGTGTATCTGTAGAGATCCCGTGCAAATTCGGAGAACTGGCCAAAATGTGGCTATGAAAAACAACAGGTGACAATATTGTCAAATATAATTTCGAGGCCAAGTTTGGTCGTCCTCGACAAACTTGTGACCAAGTACCACGACGCAAACTCAGCGCCATCCTTCGGTTATCTCCCTTGATACGGTATTAGGTGATCAACTTTTTTTTCCGCCTCGATTTATTAGTGTGTAAGGAAAATCTTTGGATTATCTGTAATTTAATCAGCATGAAAATAAGTTTTCAAATAATAATATTTTTAAATACCAAAGATGAACCGGTGAAATATCATTAAAACAGGAGTAAAAAGAATTTAAGATTCGTTTATGTAAGAATGACGACAAGCATGATTTAAGGAAGCTAAGCACTTAAACTTTATAAAATTTCAATATAACTTAGGCTTTTCAGCTTATGTTTGGAATAAATCATATTTTTTTTATTTTTAAAGTTTTATTTTTTTTCTAAACTATGTAATTCAAAGAACTTTCACTTGTATTTGTACTATATATTTAAAGTGAAAATATTTGCAAATAAGTAAGCGGTTGTAAAAAAAATCTATACTTCAATTTATTCCTTCTATATGCCATGCCACTTCAGGGCGTTGGTGACCATGACTTTCCACAATTTCCTTTTATTTGTCACTCTTAATAAATTTTATTTTTTTGTTATCTCTCTTAAACCCTGTTCTGCTAAGCTCACTACATTATTTGCCTATCACTCTTGCCCTCAATCTGTCCTGTGAGTATCAAAATTTCCAAGCTCTTTATTCATTGTGTGCCCTAGAAATTTCAACTGTTCTCTTTCTGATGTTAAGTATACATGTCCCTTTTTCTCCCCATTTTCTCTAAAACTTTGTTGTTGCTCACATGTTCAGTTCATGGTATTGTCTGTATTCTTCTGTAGAACTATATTTCTGTTGCTTCAAGTTTCATCATCTGTGAATGTCCAGCATTCACAGCCATATGGGAGGATTGAATTACAAAATCTACTTCTATGCTAATTAATTTACAAGGACTCACAAACAGCTGATTACAAAAAGTATCTGACAGTAACTTGCAATGAATAAGATATCACTTTACATAAATCATAATAGGAATGGAATTTGTGATGTTTGAAAAAAAACTTAGCAAACTTGGACCTCCATGTCTGCAAAAAAAAAAGAGTGTCAAAAGGACAGTATTTTCCCTTAACACTGCTATTATTTTAATTACCTTCACTCTCTCGGTAATGTTTAGTTTTAAAAAGTGATGATTAGAATTTTAATAAAAAATAAAAATATGAAAGTGAATTTATATACTTTGTTCTTGAGAATTGACAACAAAATCTATTTATTTATTAGATTGTTTATTGGAATGGTTGGCAAATCATTGGCTAATTGACAATGAATTCAAACTTTAATAGTAAATAAGGATTTCCTTATAGTTCATTCACATATTTTAATAAGTGGTAAATTTGCTTTTTAATGCCTAAACGCCCATGCGCTAAATATCTCTTAAAATTTCTTCATAATTTAATTGTTAATTCGAGTTCAGCATGTACATTTACACGAAATTATGACGATTTGGGAAAATTATAAGAAATATTTAGCACGCGGGCATTAAAAAGCAAATTTACCTAATAAGTTAGTTGTTTATAAATTTGTGAATAAAAATGGTTTTTCATATTTATAACTTTATGAACTGTAAAATGATAAACATCCCCTTGCATTAGTTTTAATTGTATTAGTTTTTAGAATATTGTAAATATAAAATTATTTTTGTAAATAAATAATCTAATAAATAAATAGGGTTTAATATTTTTTGTTGTAAATTCTCAAGAACAAAAAAAGATGTATAAATTCACTTTCATCCTGAGTTTAGGTTTTATTTCAATTCTAATCATTGCTTTTTAAAACAAACTTGGCCGAGGAGTAAAGGTAGTTAAGATAAAAGCAGTATTAAAAGAAAATCATCCTTTTGACATTCTGTTTGTTTGTGAGCATAGGAGCTCAAGTTTGTCAAAAAAATTGTTTGTTTTTTTATTGTTGCTCCTATTTTTGTTTAAGAACAAATCTATCTAAATACTACAGAGAATTAGATACAAAATACACAGAAATCCCCCTTCAGTTTGTTAACTATTATTTCTGCAACAATTAGATTGTGAAGGTTCTAAATAATAATACATTTTGTGTGTAAATATAATTATTACATTATGCTGGAATAGAAATTGCAATCAAATTCCACACCAGACTGGCAAAGGAAACCAGATTCACCAGATGGTTGTTCTGGGGTCAATCCCAGTCATTGAATGCAGAAGTACAGCATGTCCATAATGTCCATGTGAAATTTAAAATACTTGTAGCTTTGTAACGATACATGATAGAAACAATCTGTAAAAAGAATAAGAAAGAAGTATTTAAATTTATTATTGGGATTGTTAATTTTCAACACATCCAACATCATTATACATACAAAGCATAATATGATTCTGTAGTTCTTGGAAATAGTTTGCAGGTGATTTTCAGTAATACCGTCAATCACATTGATTATCTTAGTTTACAATTCCTCTAAAGATCAAGGTTTAGTTGAATAAACATGTTAAGGAATTTTTCATGTAGAAACGGCCTCACCTACAGAGCAAAGTGACAAGGTGCAACATCTTGAAACACTGTATCCTCTATCAGTTCTAATTGATTAAGCTTATAAATAAAGTAATTTTGCAGCATTTCTAAGTAGCAATCATAAAAATATGCTCCTCAAAAATTCTGAAAAAAAAAAAAAAGAAGTCAAAGAAGAAGTTTCAAGAAATGAAAAAATAATAGGTAAAACAAATAATAAAATTTTTTCCAAAAACAAGTAAAAAGTAGAAATATCAAGCTTTCTTATCCTTTTTGCAGATTGTTTTTATATCATGTATAGTTACAAAGCTACAAGTATTTTAAATTGCACACAGACTTTATGGAGACCCTGTATGTGACCTCAAGCCTGTATCCAGTATTTCAAATGTGAAAATTATAATGATGGACAGATGCATATATAAACAATAATACCAGGTAGTCTCTTACACACTACATCATCGTCATAGCCATTTTTTCGTTGTTGGGCCAGTACTGGGATTAATCTCATGCAAAGCAAGGTGGGTCCTGACTGACAGAACCTCAGTTTGCCTCTCCATATTTACCTTTCACTAGCATCAGCAATTTCTAGGCCCAATTTTTCCCTGGCCTTACCCTGCCCCCCAAAATATCCTCCCAAGTTATTTTGGGTTGACACCTTCTTCTGCTTCCCTCAACTGTTACTTCACAGATCTGTTTCATAGACCTCTTATTGTGCTCAACATGTCCAGCCAAGTATAGTTTACAGTTGTGAGGTAGTGACTCAAGATCAACAAGGCTGTAGAGTAATTGGCCATGGTTAAATTTAGTTGGTAGAAATGCCTAACAGAATTGACAAAATTTCCAATAAACAAAAAACAAAAATAAAACAAAATAAAGAACAGAGCAAAAATAATATGAAGTAAATAATATATATATATATATATATATATATATATATATATATATATATATGTAGGCAAAGCAACAGCAATGAGGCAAAAAGTTCACAAAATAAGAATGGTGTTAACACACTAAAAGCATAGACAAGTGACCGCAACATTCTAGCTTCAAAACAAGAAAGAACAAGGATATGGTGAATGAGAGTGAGAAGTGGTCTACCTTATTGGATAGGAAGAAATCCCAGTATGCATCTACTTCAATTTGTCTATAAATTTGGGGAGGGGGATGTTTATGCAGTCATTACAATACAGATTGGAACCAACAAAGGCCTAGCTTCTCAAGAAACGAGTCTGACCTAACCACGTCCTCAGTGTACCCACTACACATCCAGTGTATCATAGCCCTGTCATTCTGCCATCGACAGGGCCCATGTCTTGCTGGCATACAGCATGGTGCTGTGAGCACAGATGTTGTACACACAACCTCTACAGACAAAGATTGTGCAGCATTTACTGCCATATAAAAGGACAAAACCTACTTCTAAATTAATTTACAATGACTTGCAAACAGCATCTGATAATAACTTGCAGAGATTAAAGCATCTCTTCATATAAATCATAATCCTGTACTATGGTAACAGAATTTTAATTTTATTTTTCCTTGTCTGTACACTTTTACTTTAGGTACATTTTTGAGTTAGTCACTATTTTAACCACTTTCTCTTTAGCCCATTAGAAAAAAACAAAAAAACTTTATCTTCAGATTTTTGATTGGCATAAGGCATTTATCTGACTAACGTGTATCAAGCAAAAACGGTGAAACAACAATGCTATCATTAGTAGGTAGAATTTGGAGGATAGAAAAAGTGGGAACAGTGTACCTTAAGCTTGTCATTTATTCTTGCATTTCTGGTCCTTCTTAAGGCTTAAAGAGGAAGTGGTCAAAATTGCGACTAATCTATACTAAAAGGAAGTGACTAAGGGGAAATAAAACTACTAAAATGCTGTATTGTGGTAACAGAAGATGAATATTAGGAAGAATTCCTGGAAAAGTTTAACTTTTGTGCCTGCAATAAAATGATGGTTTTTCTCTTGACAGTGCTATTATTTTGCACTACTTTCATTCCCTCGGCAAGGTTTATTGTTTTAAAGAGTGATGATTAGAATTTTAATAAAACCCAAACATATGAAAGTGAATTTATACACTTTGTACTTTGAGAATTTACAACAAATGTATTGAACACTATTTATTTATTTCATTATTTACAAGAATAATTTTATATTTACAACATTCTAAAAATGCAAATCATTTAACAATTTATAAAGAATTAAATATGAAAATTTTTATTCATATATTTATATAAATTTACTGTATCAGAAAAATATTTGTGAACCAACTATAATGAAATCTTTATTATTTACCACTTCATAAAGTTTGAATCAATTGGCACTTCACCAATATTTTGCCAACCATTCCAAAGAACACATGTCATTGAAAATCTTGTAGGATTTTGTAAATTTTTGAATAAAAAGATTCTTTTCAAATTTATTTCTTCATAAAATAACAAATAATAAATATCGCATCATACATAATTCGCATATTTTTATAGTCTTGTAAAGAAACATTACCAAGAGAATCTCAGTTGTTTAAAGTAATAGCAATCTCAATAGAAAAATTTTAATTTTGACACACACCTTTTTTTTCAGACACAAAGTTTAAACATTGCAGAGTTCCTCTTGTGGAAGTGATATGCATTTTTTCTCAACTGATTGTCTGCATTTATTTTATAAGCACTGAACAACCAAATTGCTTCTCATATTATAATCTGCACACAGATTGGAAATGGTCTTTTCTTTTACAGTTTAAACAGAATTTTCCTAGGGCAGAACATTTGTTTTTGTTTCTTCTGTGTTCTTTGTTGCAATATTTGCACTTAATTAGGATTTCAGTTGTGTTGTATGCTTCCACATTGTTTTTAGAATTATTACATTCATTAATTAATTCTAATTACTGCAAGAATTCTACACTTGCTTCTAAATTCATATTATTCACTTGTAGTTGTTGTAGGATCTTATGTTTGTATGTAAAATCATACATGCTTTCAATTAATCTTAGAAGGATCAATTCGTCTTATACAGAAATTTCTCTCAAACCTAGTTTTTCAAATTCGCAATATCTTGATGCTTCTTTCAATCTGTGTAAATATTGCATTATGGTTTCATTTGTGTTCTATTTTCCAGAAATTTTGTTCTCTCTGTAATAACTAGACTTTTTTTGGTCACATGTTTCTTTTTAAAATGGTTGAAATTTCCTCATATGTTAAGTTTTCCAGTATTTTGGAGTATCCATAATGGATATTTTCTTTATGGCTTCACATCCTGCCAAAGCCAAAAATAAATAAGTAATTTAATTCTCCCCCAGCAAAGGCTTTCTTGTCTTTCAGTTTCTTTACCCTAGCCAATGCTGTGAAACATCTAATCCACGTTTCTATGTGCTCTAGTTCATCCAACATAGGGATCCTATTGGCAATGCCATATTGTTATGAAGTAGAGTACTCTCTGGAACAGTTCAACAGGCAGTAGCTTGACTGGTATTCACTGTGGCATTCTGCTTTTATAGCAGTAACTCATTTGTATACAATACTACACTTTTCATCATTTTAAAAACCATTGGCGATTTTCACTAAGGAAGGTGTGAATATATTTTACTTTTGAAACAGGAAACATTCATAAGAATTTTTTTCTCTGTAGAAGAAATATAATTTTTTCAAATGAATAAATTAGAAATAAATCATATGCAGCAACATGTGTTAATCACATTGTCATCAGTGATAATATACCAAGACTTCAATTTTTTAAAATCCCCCCCAATCTTTTCCCCTATTTCTAAGGTATATGGTTAGATTACACATATAGTCTTGCATAATGAAAACAACCTTCCGCCTTGTGATGAACCATAGAACATGCAGCCCACTGCTCGAAAAATGTTGCCCATGTCCGACTTATGCCATGTTTCTACATATTCTATTTCTGAAGTATAGATATTTACAAGGTCATTAGAATAAATTTTTAAGCTGAAAAAAAAAAAAAAAAGTCCTAAATGAAATTGCTATGCATATGACACCAATCAAGTTAGGCACAGTTACCACAAAATAAAAAGCCCAGGATCTCTAAAAATGTTAGTTAAAAAGTGGGAGAGATTTGAAATGTTGTAGAATAATAGAAATAAAAAAATTAGTTTTCTGTTTCAGTTTTTTCTTTTTTTCAGTTTTTGATGTTGGGAAGGCTGAATTAGCAACTGACTGGTATCTTTAAAATTAGTAATTTCCAGAATATTTCTTATTGATTAATAACTACACTACAATATAGATTTTTTTAAATTAAAAGAATACAATAAATTAAAAATTTTAATTAATTGTATTTTTTTAATGAATGTAGTTCATTTGAGGTCTTTAAACTTTAAAACCTCAAATACGTTAATCATTCTGTCTCAAGTAGAAATTAATTACAGAAAAAGGTATCTTAAATGTCACAAAATTTAAAAGTGTAAATTTGTCTTTATTTTGAATGCAAATTTTGCATTGAAGCAAGATTCAGGATTAGATCTGATGTCATAAATTACGGTGTGAATAACGGCTTGGGTGATTGCAACACAAGTAATAATGATAGCACAGATCGAGGGTGAGAGTAATTCGCGCAAAGCGTTTAGGACTAGTTATAAGGTATCTAACAGAAAACAAACACCTTTCAAATATCCCCCAGATAAAAAATACATATTCCAAGCAAATTTAAAGCCTATTGTACCTGTGTGTATGTTAAATTAAATTTGTAGGAGTTTCCTGGAAATAGAATGTTGCGCTTTTACACCACTAAGAATTTTTTATAACGAGTATTTCAGTCTTTCGATTAAACTTTACTAAGGTAAATGTTCCTAGATTTTCCCTTTTACTACACAACACTGTAATTAAAAAGAAGCTCTGAAGGATGCGCCCACTGATCAACAAATTTTATTAAATCTCAAAATTTAAAGGAAGCTGGAACAGAAAGAAAAAAAAAAAAAAAAAAAAAAAAAATCAATCAATAAACATAGGTACCTCCATGTGATCACTAAAAAAGAACATAGCATGATGAAAAAGACGCCAAACTTGACGAAAACAAAATTTTATCGTCTAAATCTTTATGTTATTATTAAGAGAAAAGATCAATATATTTTGGGGGTATTTTTTTAAATTTTTAATCGTTCCTAGCACGTCTGAAATTTTTGTTAAAAATCTTGTTTTTTTTTGAGTTAGCAAAATTGACAGATAATCAATCATGGCAATCATTTTTTTCCATTTTATAAAAAAAATGAAAATCTCAGTTTGAAATTCTTTTAAAAATCAATTATCATTTTTTCAAAACTTATTTTAAGAAAATCAGAAATTATAATGTTTATTTAATATATTTTGAACCAAGCTTAACTTAGCTTCTGCGCCGAAAAGATGTAGTTTGAAAATAAAACAAAGCAGGTCATAAATTTTCACACCACTTGACAGGTGGTGAATGACATATTGACGGATTACATGAGGATAGTTTGTTCTACGGAAGGAGAGAAGTGAAATTATTTAGATTTAAGTGAACAAATTATTTACCTCGTTATTTTTAAGGAAAACTTTCAGTGCTCAAATTTTTTTTTAGTACTTAGCTTTCACCTTTACATTTACGATGCTTTGTGGAAAATATATTATGAAGAAATTAAAATAAGACTGTTAGTGTTAAGAGTGAGATAAAATTTCATAAGAAAGGTACCTAATTAATTTATAGGTACCTTACTTATGAAATTTTATCAGAAGTGTACATAAAATACTATAATTTTATGTACATTTATTACATTTTACTGTGTTATTTGTATTTCCATTCATTTTATTATTAATTTGAATATTTCATTTATGGAAAAAAAATGTCATAACTGAGATTAATATAAAAATATGATATAAATTTCATAAGATGATACTGATACTTGTATGTACCCTTCTCAGTTGAAATTGAAAAATCAAATTAACTTCTCCACACCTATTTCACAAAAGTAAAGGCCTTAAAACAATGCTTAACTCAAATAACGCAACTTAATTGTATTCTGGTTGGTCTTCCGTACTTTATAATTACAGCCCGATTATAAACACAAAATTACATTTCTTAATTACTACGGGTTTTTTGATTAGTCAAAAAAAAGCAAAACGATACAATGTGGTAAAAAAGATCTATCTCATGAGGACATTTACGAAAGTGGATGCAGCTTTTAACTAATTTTATAATATTTTAAAATGTAAAAAAATCTATTATAATTAAAAAGAAATAACAATAATAATTATTTATTTAAATTTCATGTTTTTGTTTTCAGAAAATATTGTCCATATTCCTAAAAACAACTAAAAGCAAATTAAATAAAAGCATTTGAAATTAAATAATATCTTTGATTGAGTTTTTTTTGTATGTTACAATTCAGAACTGATTTTCAGGTAGTGGGGGGTGGGTCCAATTAAAAAAAACAAAAACATGATTTGTATTCCTCAAAGCCTTGTGCTTTTAAGACTATTGTAATCACTATAAACAATAATGTAAAAAAATCCAACAATATTGAAAAAATAGGGATTTGATAAAAAAAATTGAAAATTAGTGTACTATAAACAAAACTTAAAGAAAAAACGAACCCGTATGTCTTCGGTATGTATTCGTCGTATTTTTAAAAAATCAGTTGGCCTAATAATTAAAAAAACTTCACATTATTTTAATTTTATACAGAGATCGATAATTGTTTAGTGTTAAAAAACATTTTTTAAAGTTTAAAAGTGGTTTAAAATTAAAATGATAAAGGGAAAATGTCAATGACGAGAAAGAACAGTTTTTAAGTTAAGTTTTTAAATTTTCTAATGCAAATTTCTTTCATTTTTGAATTTTGACTATTTAATTTTTAATGGGAAAAAGTTGGAATAAGTTCAATAAGTAAATAAAAATAGTAAATAATAATCACATTTTTACGATTATAGAAAACTATTAAATGAAAATTATTTAGATTTAACATTTTTTATGGATAAATTGAATTAAAGTTGTGAACGTTTATCATACTACTTGTTGCTCACGATTTTACTTTAGACATTGCTAAAAAAACAACGCCCTTTTATAGTGCAGTTGTTGGAGGCAAATATTAGTTTTTTTCTTAAATTAATAAAAAAAAAACTATATAACCTGGTTAACAAACGAAACATTTCATGAGAACTCGGTTAAATTAAAATTTAACCAGGAAAACTAGCATAAAATTTAAAATAAATTCAATTCGAAACTGTAAAAAAATTATTCGAGAGTGTAAGTATTAAGAAAATAAGAAGACATCTAGTAAAAAAAAAAAATGTAAGATCCCTGTATCAGATATGAATGACTTTTCTTCAGTCCCCCACATTAAAAATACAAACACAGCGATTAGAAATTTTTAAAAAAAAATAAACAAACACCACAAATTTAAGAAGACATGACAAACCTTTTTCTATGACCCAGTTGCTGTAGAAGTCAAGCGAAGAATTGGGTAAATGACACCGGCGCGCTTCACAATCCTCAAGCCTTGATTTTTTACTTATAGAAACTGCTTCATCAGAAAATGAACATTTACGCTTTTTAAAACTTTTACTTTTCTCTTCTGTTTCAGATAACATTGTTCCGGGGAGTTGCGTATCTTTCGTTGGAAATGAAATTAGCTTGCACAAAAATGTTTTAATCTTCTCCATTATGTTTGTTCTACGAAATAAAACTAAAAGTGAAAGTCTTTTTGACAGAATGATGGCAACTGAATTTTTAAATACTGTATCTTTTTTAATTTTGAAATAAGCGTTGTAATTTCACTCTTAGGCACTAAAAGAAAAGTACTAGTGAATTAAATTAACTAACTGTAAATGTAAAAGTTTAAACTTTTAATCACTCATTTGTGTGCGTCACTAAATACTATTACAATCTTCAAGTCAAAATAAAAGTGAAAGTCTTTTGACAGAAAGGTGGCAGCTGAATTTTTTAATATTTTTAAAAATTTGAAATAAACGTTGTAATTTCACACTTGGTCACTAAAAGAAAAGGACTAATGAATTAAATTAACTAACTGTAAATGTAAAAGTTTAAACTTTTACATTTACAGTTAGTTAATTTAATTTGTGTGTGCGTCACTAAACATTACAATCTTTGGCACTAAAAGAAAAGGACTTGTGGCGTGCTAATTAGATTTGGTTTAGAATTGTTAAGAAGGCTTTGGTGAAGGTTGCGTTTTTGGTTAGCATATCACATTTAAATTTGCAAAAGACACAAGGAAGAAATAACAAGAGATTATGTAGTAATAAAATATATTGAAAATAGACGAGTACAACAATCGTGCTTGATGAAATAAAATTAAGAAAAAAGGAAGTAGTTTTCCTTGTACTGATGCAAGATTGAAAATATCTATTAAAGAACTTTCTTGTTTAAATGTTCAGAGTTCAGTGATAAATAATAACTGAGTTCAAGTATGAAAAAGCTTGTACAAAAGGATAATAGAATTTTGAGTTTGTTACTTGGCTTTTGGACAGACAGTTCACGGCGTAGTGCAATTGTAGTTTTGTGTCTCTGTGTGTGTGTGTGTGAGTAGAAGAATGTAGGTACACGTACGTAGTTGAGCTCTGTTGATTTATTTGTTCTACTACTGTTCTATTGTTTTATTTTCGTGGTATTTATACTTTTTGAGTAGGCTCCAGAGAGAAGCGGGAAAAATATCGAAAGGAATGTTTAAATTATACGATTGGTCAAAAATCACCCAATCACTGATTTTTACTAAACCAAGTTTGGCAAAGTCAATGACAGAAAATTTGGTGTGGCTACTGCGATGGATAAATTGTCCTGTAGTAAATAGTACTTATTTTCTAGCCAATAATTATTAAGTATTTTGTGGGCGTGGTGTATCGGAGTAGTCACTACAGACTAATGAATTAAATTAACTAACTGTAAATGTAAAAGTTTAAACTTTTAATCACTCATTTGTGTGCGTCACTAAACATTACAATCTTTAAGTCAAAATAAAAGTGAAAGTCTTTTGACAGAAAGGTGGCAGCTGAAATTTTAAATATTTTTTAAAATTTGAAATAAACGTTGTAATTTCACACTTGGGCACTAAAAGAAAAGGTCTAATGAATTAAATTAACTAACTGAAAATGTAAAAGTTTAAACTTTTAATCACTCATTTTGTGTGTGCTTCACTAAACATTACAATTTTAACTACGTGAAGCAAGAGTCAATTTTATTGTTATGATTCATGATGATGATGATTATATTTCATTATAAAAAATAATAAAAATGAAAATCTGAAAATTCATCATTCTAAAAATAGCTTTTCCGCTGTCGCTAGTGACAGTCTGAAACAAGGGATGCCACTGTTCCAACACAATCGAGAGAGGGCGTGAGAGAAAGAGAAAAATAGAGTAGTGAACTCGACACAGACTGAAGAAGACGTATTTTCGTCGCTCCGTGAAAATCCAGCAGTTGACGGTTTCAAAGGCATCCTTCAACCACGAATTTTTCGGAACATAAGCAAGTAAGACAAAATTTTAAAAGATAATAACCCTGAGAACATTTAACATATAAAAAACAGTATTATAATAACCTCACGAAAATACACAATCTTATCATTAATTTCACACTTGGACACAAAAAGAAAAGGACTAATGAATTAAATTAACTAACTGTAAATGTAAAAGTTTAAACTTTTAATCACTCATTTGTGTGTGCTTCACTAAAAATTACAATCTCAACTAAGAGTACATTTTTTGACGGTTTGAAATGCCTCCAACAACCACGAAATTTTCGGAACGATAATAAGCAAGTAAGACAAAAGTTTAAAAGACAATGACCCTGAGAACATTTAACATATACAAAACCAGTATTGTAATAACATCACGAAAATACACAATCTTATAATTAATTTCAACACGTGTCGCAAGGTCTGGTTTGTTGTATTTTATTGTTGTACGTTCTGTTTATTTTCATTTACCAATACCTGTTGAGGCACAAGCATCTGACTCTGAAATCCGATCCTTCTCAGATTTAAGGAAATTCAGCCTACTTGGAAATAACCAATTTGTGTTGTGTGGCACATCAACATCATACCCAGGACCTTTTTGTGTTTTGCAAGTTGCGTGGATCAGTGTTTAACAGTATACATTCGATATCACACCCTGGAATTAAGTCGCCCATTAAGATGATGAAGGCTAAATTTTACTGGCCAAATCTGGATAAAACAATCAAAGAACTTTGTGCAGCATGTATAACCTATCAACAAGCGAAAGTATACAAGTACACCAAGTCACCAGTACAAACATTGGAAATAATGTCAGCAAGATTTCATAGTGATATAGTAGGACCTCTGCCACCAGCAAAAAGCCCGTATAACACTTATATCAGCCCATATCGATACATTCTAACTTGCATCGATCGAACCCTTGTCAGATATTACTGCATATAACGTGGCTAAGGCTTTTGTAAATGCATGGATCACTCGCTTTGGTGTTCCCCTGAATATTATAACAGAGGTACACAATTCGAAAAAGACACGGCACGAATAATAATAATAATAATAATAATAATCGTGTGTGGATTGTGAACTTTGAATGTTTTACGTTAAAAGTTAAAATGAAATTAATTTTCATTTGATGCACTTTTGAGAAAAAATGTATAAATAGTAATAAAATATGTGCTGTTTATGGTACCGCAGATGGTGCCATAGCTGAAGATACTCTTCGTAAACACGCGCAACACGTACAATATATATATATATATATATATATATATATATATATATATATATATATATATATATATCAGTCAAATAATCCGCATGGAATCCTTCATACATGGTGGCATTGTGCGAGGCCACCACGTGGTGTCGGTTTTCTTTGCTATTGAAAAGACCACTTTGGAGTATGTTATATTAAAAGATTTATGCAATATTAGAATTAAAGAAATATGTTCACATTCATTGACAATTCCTCTCACACAATCTTTAAAGTACAGTATGGCAACACAACATCTGAACGGCACAACCAAGGGACAGGTGTCGTTTGAACTCATTAAAAACCAAAGCAAACAACCATAAAATCATCATATTTATAGAGTCTCTGTCAAATCCTGTAACTGTGAAAGAAGAAGAGTCCAAACATCCATTATTAATCTTAGGCATACTAGAAACCTATAATGAAATACTTAAATCACAAAATCAGTCATCTTAGCCAGGATTATAAGTCATGTTTGTATACCGGGTAATGAAATAACAGACAAACTAGCTAAAGACTCCTTCAACATCACAACAACCAGCATAAAGATACTCCAGAATATAGGCATCAGAAACAACATACGAAAAGAAAATGACAAGAAAATTATACAATATTCAACCAACTATAGGAGAATGATTCTCTAGTTTCAGAAAAATAAGACGGAAGGAAATAATAGTATCCAGTCCTGGGTATGACGATAAACTACATCCGGCAGCAAGGCCTCTGATCGGAAGGTTGTTCCCAAGTCCATCCTGACCGGGGTGGTAGCACCTATTAGGGTTCCAACTGTAGACAAATAGTGACCCCTGAACAAAAACAAAACACTATGAAAGTATAAAAATACATTTTTATAGTAAAAATACCAGCAATAAATTTATATATATATATATATATAAAATTACTAACAATGTATATTTATAGTAAAATTACCAACAATACAGTAAAATGACTAGCAATGCATTTTATAGCAAAATTATTAACAATACATTTTATAGCAAAGTGACCAACAATACATTTTATCCGTAGTTAAAGGCAGACAATTGCGTTCAAAATATATTTAGTTGAAGTCCTAAAATTGTATCCAGGATATTTAGATTTCGGCATTAAATAACCCATAGAAGTGTTAATATGCTGCTAAGCAAAATCAACTAATAAACATGTATATGCACAAAAGCTGAGTATCATTTACCATGCATTTAATTGTGAAAGCAGAGTAACATATATCATACTTTTATTACTTCAAAGTTCCCATGAAAATTAAATTTCGGCATTAAATGGGACATGAGGAGTCGATACGTCGTTAAACAAACGAATCAATTAATCCTTAATTTTATCCAGATTCCGAATAGGATATACACATCTGACGCACTCGCATCTACTCAAAAGTGAAACTCCTCTATCATACGAACATATACTCATAAGTTACCATCATCTCAGTTAATCCCAAACAAAATATTATCAGGCAAACAATACAAAAGAACTCTTTCAAAACATTAAACCAAACAATATCCTTTCGTTTATTAAAGAAAATACCAAAATATAAAACTATAAAAACTCCCAACAAAACTACATAAAACCGTTAATATATCTTGAAAACTGAAAAGAAGAAGTAGAACCTTTCAGATTTCATAAAGATCCATACTAAAAATAAAAACGCAAACTCTAATAAGCAACTTGTATCAGAAATTGAATACAAAATACCTTGTACAGTGTAACCCGGATATAAGAGACCATGATATAAAGAGAAACCCGGATATAAGAGAGATTTTCTCTGGTCCCAAATTAGAGCCTGTGTTAATGTATATATAATAGACCAAACCCGGATATAAGAGAAACTCGGATATAAGAGACTTCTTATCCGGTCCCGACAACTCTCTTATATCCGCGTTACACTGTATTAGAAACTAGCATCTCCAATAACTGATTAGAAAAAAAATCTCCAGCTAGCCTGTAGCCAAAACTATCACTGATCCACATATAACTTCAAGCTATACCCAAAACAACCATGATTCAAAAAGTTTATCCGGCCTTAAATAACTCTATAGTGGTTGAAGGTTCGTTAAGCAGAAACCAAACGAAACGATAACAGTCCACTACATTTTATATGTTCCGTATCCCTTCAGAACGTAGGCAATCACGACTTGACACAATCTGTCCTTTTTAGCTCTTTTTTATATTATCACTCTTAAACCTTGTTCCACCTTACATTTACTCAAGTTCTTTAGGTAGGTTATCTGTTGTTTATTATACAGTGTAACCCGGATATAAGAGACCCGGATATAAGAGAAACTCAGATATAAGAGAGATTTTCTCTGGTCCCAAATTAGAGCCTGTGTTCATGTAAACAAAACAGACCAAACCCTGATATAAGAGAAACCTGGATATAAGATACTTCTTCTCCGGTCCCGACAACTCTCTTATATCCGGGTTACCCTGTACAAACAAATTAAGTGCAATATAAATCTTTATTTATAAAGAAATACAAAAGATACAGATTATATAAATATAAATGTGATTAACACAGTATCCCAGATGCCGGAATAAATGATTATTTTTCAAGTTAATATGGGCTCCTTGATAACCTTCATTAGATTTGCATACATTGATTATACAGTTACCGTCAAAGCTCACTGAAAATACTTGTTCATGTTCGATTACTAAAGTTAAGCAGAGGACTTAGATTTTTCTTATTTATTACCCCTTTTAGTTTATTTTTTCTCAAATCTCTTCTCGTGACATATTTAAAGTCAGTTCTTTTTATTATTATCATTTCACAGTGGGTCCCAAAGTGATGATCCATCAATTTAGAAATAACTGAAAAAAGTGAAAACTAAAAAAAAAGAAAAAATATTACGCTAGGAAGATTTAAATAAGGCTTCTTTGATGCTATAATTTATTTCGGTAGACACAAACAGTTCAAACAGTTTCTTTTTTGATGAAGCTTTTTGATTAAGTGGGTCCTTTTGACTGGGCTCTTTTACAAGTTTTCCCGGTAGAAATTTTCGAGCCAGTCCTCCACTAGTCATCAGGCACTGCAGTTGACGAAAATGAAGTAACCAGATTTTTCGACCAATGTGACACCAAGCCGTCGGCCCGTGGTCAACTCCCAGTCGCGGCGCGAAGCTGTAAGGTTTCTTCTACCGGCGTTTTGGGGTTGACTCTTTGTCGCTGCCACCAGCCTGTGTCCCGGTCGTTCGGTGGTCGTCGCTACTCGGCTAAATCCCCTGGTCAGGATATCAATATGTGACGCTCAGCCGTCCAGGGTCGAATCCAGTGGTTACGACACCAATATGTGGCACCAGGGTCGAGTTCTGGTCGTCGATGTTAACGGCTTCACCAGTTGTACCGGTTCAATGCCAACTCTATTGTTCACATCTCACCTGCAACGTCTGGTTACTGGAGTAACTGCCTTGATCTCAAGTCTAACCTACCCACGTTGTGACTTTGATCTTAGGTGGACGAGATCAATCAGGCGTCGGGCCGTAGTGTCAGCTGAGTCCAAATTGAAGGTGACATTGCACAAGCGCAAACAAAAAAAATAAATGAAAGAAAAGCCCAAATGGTTCAAGTATGTTAAGAAATAACAATTCAACTTTATCCTTCCGTTGTATACAGGAGCGTGTTTTTCTCCCAGCCCGTTTCCTACGAAATGTGACACTTCTATATTTCAAGCAAGTTGATATCGTAAGTCAACTAATTTAGTTTTTAAGTGCTGGCTTAACTTCGTTCGTCAGTATAACTTGCTATCGGTAACATCGGCGAAGTCGGGGGTCATAGAATCTCTCGGTCAGCTGCTGCGAGGCAACACCCTGGTTCAAAACATGCTCAACTAAACTGCAACTTCTACTGCACTGTCGTCTCTGGCTTTGGCGAAGACCGTCCTTCTTCAAACCTTGTGGACTGGCGCTACAGAATCATAAACAAAGAACTGTATCAGATAACAGAAACCACATTACTTGAGAATTCTGCACAAAAGCAACAAGTAAAATGGATATTACAAGCACTCGAAGAGAAAATAATGACGTAATCAATATGTTGATATTTTACACGACTTCAAATAAAAAGTTAGGAAGGAAATTCCCCATCAATACTAGAAAGAGCGATACAAGTTACTGGACTTGAGAAACCGATTTTCCTGAAAAATTGTTTTAAAAGAAAGATTGTATATCTTTCAACCGAAAATAGTATTGACTGTTCGATCAATGAATGTCGAATGTTTTCTTATAAAGAAACAGCTAATTACCATTTAATGGTTATTATTAATTATTCTTAGTAAATCTAATATTGCTCTAATCAGACTTGCATCCATCTTATATACGGTAGTTTCTAAAGTCAAAGGTACACTCTTGATTCATATTTAGAAGATAATGGTGAACTAAAAAGAAGAAAATCATTTCAAGAGAAAGATTTTATAAATTCTGTTTGACCAACAGTAGTACTGGCTGCTCGGTCAATGAATACTAAATGTTTCTTTATAAGGAAACAGATAATATTAACACTGCTGCGAGCATTATTATCCATTTCTTAGCTAAAGCGTTTAAAGGTAAATCCCTAAACAACATTCTAACAAAGACACATGCTCATGGGAAATAGGAATAACAAGTGATATTATTGTCGGTCGCTCTCATTAATAACAGCAGTCATAAAATGTAGATTTGGAGAGGGGGGGGGGTTCATATGAAACTGGATACAACCAGTAAATAAAACTTAACTTTTAGTTGAGCATACATAGGAAATAATTTAACAAACAACAATAATAAGGTAGAAATGCACACGTGCACTTGGTATATAAAATGTCCGTACTGTATACAGTATATGTGAGTCTTTTTTTAGGACGATGAAATGTGTCATAGTTGTGAGAACTTAATTTCAGAAGATGTCTAACACTATCGTCTGGCTATCGTCTATCTGCAATGATGAACCGATGAGAAAAGAGAGGGAAAAAAAAGAGAGAAAGCGGTTATAATGTTCCCGCGAGCATGAAAATGAATGTAACGAACTCTGCTAGAATTCGAACTCGGCACGTCGAGGAATATTCAAAGTTTTCCCAGTTTTTATAGATATGCGTTTAAGTAAATAGATAACTTAAGTAATTTAAGGATATGGTCAGATATGAGATAGGAATGTTGTCTCTCAGAAATCTTTCAAAATGGCAATGGCCGGTTTGTCTGACATGAAAATCAACTTGTTGCGGGGCCGTCAAGCGTGTGCTATCAACCCCGCAAGCAGTAAAATTTATATTGGAAAATACGATCGAAGCAAGGATAACAAAAGCGAGGGTTTAAAATCAAAGCCAAATTTTATTTAATAATTTGGCAAAAGTATGTACAAGTCTTGTGTCGCAATGAATCGGGGAGCGCCACCCGAAAGATCGTCTTGTTTTAGGGCAGCGGACCAGTCAGTGCTGAGGGAACCTGCTCGTCCTTAGGTTGACGGTCATCAGGGATGCAGCTTGGTAGTAACCGGAAGGACTATCGCATAAGCTATGTGGTCAGGTAGTCCTGAAAAGGACTATTGCATAAGCTATGTGGTCAGGAAGTCCTGAAAAGGACTATTGCATAAACTATGTGGTCAGGAAGTCCTGAAAAGGACTATTGCATAAACTATGTAGGCAGGAAGTCCTGAAAAGGACTATTGCATAAACTATGTAGTCAGGAGGTCCTGAAAAGGACTATTGCATAAATGTGTAATCGTTAGCCCTGAAAAGGACTATGGCATAAACATGTAGTCGTTAGCCCTGAAAAGGACTATGGCATAAATATGTAATCGTTAGCCCTGAAAAGGACTATGGCATAAATATGTAATCGTTAGCCCTGAAAAGGACTATTGCATAGGTGTGTAATCGTTAGCCCTGAAAAGGACTATGGCATAATCATGTAGTCGTTAGCCCTGAAAAGGACTATTGCATAAGTGTGTAATCGTTAGCCCTGAAAAGGACTATTGCATAATCATGTAGTCGTTAGCCCTGAAAAGGACTATGGCATAAATATGTAATCGTTAGCCCTGAAAAGGACTATCGCATAAGAATGTACGCGGGGTGCTGCTGCTGCTTGACCCGGTCTGGCTAGTGGCTGCTGCTGCTGCTGCCTGACCAGGGCTGGCTAGTGGCGGCTGCTGCTGCTGCCTGACCAGGGCTGGCTAGTGGCGGCTGCTGCTGCTGCTGCCTGACCAGGGCTGGCTAGTGGCGGCTGCTGCTGCTGCTGCCTGACCAGGGCTGGCTAGTGGCGGCTGCTGCTGCTGCTGCCTGACCTGGGCTGCTGCTGGGCTCGGTCTGGCTGACTGGCTGGCTGCTGCTGCTGCTGCTTGAGGTCAGCGGTGAGGGGAGCGTGCCGCTCTTAAACCCGGATGCTGCTGCTTGACCCGGGCTGGCTGGCTGCTGCTGCTTCTTCTTCTTCTTCTTCAGGTCAGCGGTGAGGGGAGCGTGGCTCTTAAACCCTGATCCAAGAATCTGGCTGCTGCTGCTTGACCTGGGCTGGCTGGCTGGCTGGCTGGCTGGCGGCTGCTGCTGCTGCTGCTTCAGGTCAGCGGTGAGGGGAGCGTGGCTCTTAAACCCTGGTTCCAAGAATAATTTGGTGGAAGAAATTTGGCCATGTTTATGTAGGCCGGGGTCAGCATCGTAGCTTGGCTAATAATGTCTTTTAGTTATTCACTAAAAATGAGCTTCTACTTTTGAATGTACCCATGGGTTTCATTTAGGCCCCATGTGTATATGAATTAGTTTCTGGTCATTATTTTTAGTTGTGGATGTTACGTTTCGTTTTGTTTTTGTATTTTTGTGATTTGGTGTCTGAAAATGCTGAGTCACTGGAACTTAATGGCGTTTGTTCCGTTTTCCGTGGTGACGCTTTCAGACGTTTGAGTAGCCGGCAGTAACTTCCGGCCGGGTGCGATAAGGCCCCCTTTCTAGAAAATTGATCATGATCAATTCAAAAAAAAATGTAGGTCTTCAATTTGGATGGAAAATGAACTCTTCTGCCCGATTTTGTTCGTATGACTGGTGTGGTTGTTTCAACTTCCGTCGTTGATGGCAGTTTTGCGTCGGGAGGAGTTTCCTCTAACCAGGCTGGTTTGAGTCGGTCGATAGAGACTGTATCTTTGTCTCTGCTGCGCATGATCGTGACAAATTTTTCGGAACGCTTCAAAACTTTAAAAGGACCTTGGTAGCTGGGTGTGAGTGGTTTTTTTACGGCGTCGTTCCTGACAAAAACGAAATCGCAGCTATCCAGTTTCTGTGGTAAGTATGAGCTTGTGGTTTGTTGTCGTGGGGGAGTATATGTGAGTTTGGCCATTCTGTGGCGCAGATCCTGCACAAAAGAACTTGGTGAGGTTGTGCACGAGTTCTGCGGAATGTGAAAATATTGTCCTGGTAAGGAGAGAGGCATGCCGAACACGAGTTCCGCTGTCGAACACCCTAAATCGGTTTTGAGGGTATTCCGCAAAGAGAGCATAGTCATGGGGAGGTTGTCGACCCAATTATGTATGTCAAGTTTGGTTGCTAAGGACGCCTTTAGGGATCGATGAAATCTTTCGACGAGGCCGTTTGCGCAAGGGTGGTAAGCAGTCGTTTTAATGTGCCTGACACCCAGAAGTTGAGAGAATTCTCGGAAAAGCGAGGACTGAAATTGTGGTCCTCGATCTGTAGTGAGAACTTGGGGTACGCCAAAGTTCGTAATCCAGTTGGCGAGGATAGCTTTAGCAACTGTGGTGGCGGAAATGTCCTTAATCGGTACTGCGACTGGCCACCTCGAAAAACGGTCTATGACTGTTAGAAGGTATTGATACCCCTGGCACATTGGCAGAGGCCCGACGAGGTCAACGTGGATGTGACAGAAACGTGCGTCGGGTGTGGCGAATGTTCCAACTGGTGATTTTGTGTGCCTCTGAATTTTGCATTTTTGGCATTGTATGCAGGTTGAGACCCAATTCCTGATGTCTGTTTTCATATTAGGCCAGACGAATCGCTCGGTGATAAGCTTGACGGTTGCTCGCTTGCTCGGATGAGATAGATTGTGGAGATGAAGGAATACTTTCTTTCTGAGAGATGGAGGAATGTATGGTCTCGGAGTATCCAGCGCGGTGTCGCAGAAAAGGGTTTTGTCACTGAACGGACACGGGAATTCCTGCAGTTTCAACGAAGTTTCCTTGATGAGGTCAGGTATCGTCGTGTCGTCTTTTTGTTTGTCGGCTATCAGCTCTTGGCTCAAGATATCGTTATCCAGGGTATTGACGTCTGTTCTGGACAATGTGTCTGCGACGGTATTGTTCTTTCCTTTGACGTGTCTGATGTCCGTCGTGAACTGTGAAATGTAGTCGAGGTGACGTGTTTCACGGGATGTATATTTGTCTGCACTGACATTCATCGCGTTGGTCAGCGGTTTGTGATCCGTGAAAATTGTGAAATGTCTGCCCTCTAGGAGATGTCGGAAATGACGGATGGACAGGTAGATAGCCAGGAGTTCTCGTGAGAAGGTGCTGTATCTTCTCTGGGCTGCGGAGAGTTTAGCTGAGAAAAAAGCTATCGGTTTTCTCTCCATATTAACTTGCTGCTCCACTACTGCTCCTATTCCAACGTCGGAAGCGTCTGTTGTGAGGAAGATCCTCGTTTCCGGGTCGTTTTCAATGAATGAGAGTTTCGTGAATCTTATCAGCGCTATCTTTGCCGTTTCGAAAGCCCGCAAGGCTTCTCCTTCTAATATAATTTGCTTGTTCTTTCGCTCTATGAGGTTTGTCAGCGGGGAAAGAATTGTCGAGCAGTTGGGGATGAACCTGCGGTAAAAATTTATCATACCGATAAACCGCCGAATTTGTTTTATGGATGTGGGCGTAGGAAAATTTCTTATTGCGTCGATTTTCTCCGGTAACGGTGTGATTCCGTTTGCGTCGATGTGATGACCTAAGAAGTTCACCTCAGATGCCCCGAACGTGCATTTGTCGGTGTTCAGCCGGAGTCCATACTGTGCTAACCTTTGGAAGACGTCGTTTAGATGTTGCCTGTGAGCGTTCTCCTCCGTGCTAGCTACCAGGATGTCATCGATGTAGGCATATGCGTACGTTAAGCCACGCAGTACCTCGTCCATGAAACGTTGAAAGGTTTGTGCTGCGTTCCTCAGGCCAAAGGGCATTTTGATATATTCAAAAAGGCCGAAGGGAGTGGTTACAGCGGTCTTTGGGATGTCCTCCGGAGATATGGGGATTTGGTGGTAAGCCTTCGTGAGGTCGATTTTTGAGAAGACGCGAGTGCCCTGTAACCCTGAGGCGAAATCGTGTATATGAGGGACTGGATAGCGATCGGGTATGGTTGTAGCGTTCAGCCTTCTGTAGTCGACGCATATCCTAAAGTCCGTGCTTCCAGGTTTCGGTACGAGATGTAGGGGAGAGGCGTATGGGCTATCGGAAGGTCGTATGAATCCGCCCTCCAGCATATTGTTGAATTCCTTTCTGGCGTATTCAAGCTTATGAGGAGGGAGTCGTCGTGGGTGAGAAAATGTTGGCTGTCCACTGGTCTTTATATGGTGCTGGGTTTGGTGTTTTGCCGGACCGGTTCCCGCGAGTGGTTGAATGATATCTGGGTATCTATTCAAGATCTCGACGTATTCTCGCCCGTGGCAAGTTGTTACGCTGATTCCCGTAGTGTTGTGTCGGGAGAGGGTACCTTTAACTGAAATGTTAGTAGTGTTGTCCGATAACGTCCTTGTGTTCATATGCACTGCGAGGTCATAGTGGGCCAAGAAATCTGCTCCGAGTATTGGCGTTTTTACATCTGCCTGGGTGAAAGTCCAGGTAAAATCACGCCGCATGCCGATGTTAAGAGTCAGCGTCTTAGTTCCGTATGTCTCGATTGTCGAGCCGTTTGCCGCCTGGAGCTTATATAGGGTTGCCTTTCGGTCTTGTTGTTCTCTGGGGGGTATCACGCTGATTACCGCGCCAGTATCCACTAAAAACTTTATGTGGTTTTGTCGGTCCCAAACGTAGAAAAGGCGGCTCTGTGTGTTTTTGCCGGTGGGTTCTGCCGCTCCTACCCGCCGGTTGCTTAGTTTCCCGAATTTGACTTGGATCCATATTTGCAGGGCGCCGAGCAGCGTTTTGCCCTGTCGCCGAATCTTTGGTGGTACCAGCATAATTCTGGGTCGATTCGTCGATCCCTGCTGGTACTCCGTGTTCTCTGTCGCCAATTGTTGGTCGTCGGTCTCGGGTCTCTTGGTTTACGGGAGAGGAGTATCCGGATGTCTTTTAGTTGCTGTTGCAGGTCAGCTACTGCTTGTTGTAACCCTTCGTTTTTGGTTAGTGTGTAGTCTGGATTCTGCACAGCATACACTCCTTGGTCTAGTTTTGCTGCGATGCGGTCGGCGGAGTCTGCTAACTGGGCCAATGGTGTATTTTCTGCGATTGGCGCCAATATTTGAGTAATTGTGTTGGGTAGTTTGTCCATCCATAGCTCGCGTAGGATGGATTCGGCCATCGAGTGCTTCCCCAGTCGGCTTCTCATGAAGCGTAGAAGCTGTGAGGGTGTTCTGTCGCCCCTCGTAACGTGGGTAAAAAGTTCTCGGAGTAGCTCATCGTCCGAACGGCCGGTCCGTTTTAGGATTGCGTCCTTTAGCCGAGTATATGGATCCTGGTCGGGCACGTTTTCCAAAATGTCGGCCACTTCGTCGACCACTGACGGTGGCAAGACTTGCACCACGTTGGCAAATTTGGTTTGTTGCGATGTTATCCTCCGTACCGAGAAGATTGCTTCCAACTGCAGAAACCAGTTTTTGGTGTTTTGGTGGTTGTATGCCGGTAGGTTCGAGAGAGGCATTGCAACGTTTATAGGAGAGGTCTGTTCCCACTCGTCTGTTGCCATCTTGATCGATCACGTCGGGGTCACCAGTTGTTGCGGGGCCGTCAAGCGTGTGCTATCAACCCCGCAAGCAGTAAAATTTATATTGGAAAATACGATCGAAGCAAGGATAACAAAAGCGAGGGTTTAAAATCAAAGCCAAATTTTATTTAATAATTTGGCAAAAGTATGTACATAGCTTATGCGATAGTCCTTCCGGTTACTACCAAGCTGCATCCCTGATGACCGTCAACCTAAGGACGAGCAGGTTCCCTCAGCACTGACTGGTCCGCTGCCCTAAAACAAGACGATCTTTCGGGTGGCGCTCCCCGATTCATTGCGACACAAGATTTGTACATACTTTTGCCAAATTATTAAATAAAATTTGGCTTTGATTTTAAACCCTCGCTTTTGTTATCCTTGCTTCGATCGTATTTTCCAATATAAATTTTACTGCTTGCGGGGTTGATAGCACACGCTTGACGGCCCCGCAACAAACTCATTAAATAAGTAGCCTTTTTATTTGGATTCAAACAATAACTCAATGATAAATATGTAAAATACTTCAATCATCAAACAGCTTCGAGACAGATATTTCTTCATTTCCAATGTCCGAAAATTTGGCATCATATTCCTGTGTGTGTTCGCGTTGAAGAGAAATATATGTCGATATACGGAACATTAGACATATTTACCCTGAAAATTATTCCTTCTCGTCTATGAGATTGTTGTAATGCAATAATATCACCTGTCCATTTTCGAGAATATTATAAACTAAGGCATTGCGGCTTGTACGCCATATTTCTTAGTAAATAACAGCCAGTGCAAATGCATGTTGCTGATCAAACGCCTGGAATAAAAAACTGAATGACGCTGGCGTCGTAAAAACGCCACTTTTAAAAATTATATATTGCTTTTAAAACAAAGAACAAAATAAAAACCTTCACTTAAAATTTTTTGCAATTTTACTACCTGGGTGAAAAAACTATATTTCCATTATTATTGATATTGTGGAAATTGGAAATTAAAGTGAGGTAAGTAAATTCAATATTGTTGATTTTCCGATAATGAACTTAATTTCATCCACCAATGCCCACCGTAACATCCGGTATTCATTTTTTAAAGTCATTTCACCCCAAGCAAAGCAATAAAACCAAGACGCAGGGATTACAGAGTGTCAGAGAATATGAAAAAAAACAAACAAACAAAAAACACACTAGTAAGGAGAGAGAACAAAAAAAATGGAATTAAAATTTACATTTTTGAATATCAAAGTTGACTGGAACACAAGAAGCCTCAAGTGTGAAGTGCGATAAACTATTAGCATAAAACTTACGCATACTTTCAATAATTCGCCGAAAAAAAAAAACAGCATAGTATGATGAAAAAAGGCCCCAAACTTAACAAAAAACAAAGGTTTATCGTGAAAAAGTTAATTTTATTAATAAGAGGAAAGATCAAAGTATTTTTTAATTATTTTAAAAAAATTGTTATTCTTTTTTGGCACGTTCGAAATTTTGATTGAAAATCTTGTTTTTTTTGGGGGGGGGGGGTATTTTGGGGTTTTTACGTCAGCGGTCGCGTAATATCCAGCATTAACTTTTTTAGCGCTTTTGCCCGTTGAAAAACACATTAATTTGGAAATTCTTGCAAAAATCAAAATAATTGTCGGATTTTAATGAAACTTTCGAAAATTATTCAGAAATGAATGAAATTATTTTAGAAATGTGTTTTATTTTTTTAGAAAGTCACAGTAAAAAAAAGTCACTGTTACCCCGACTTTATGAAAACTCGACAAATCGACTATATATATTTTTGTGATTATTTTAAATTAAGTGGAGAAGACTTTAAAGAATATAAATCATCATCATTTTTTTGTAAATCGAGGACCGCTTCTACTTAAACTTTAGCTCTGAATTGTAAAATACAAAAAACCCAATAAAACTAAAAAAACATTATTTAATTTTAAAAAAGCTTTAAATAGCTTTTAAGGGTATTTTTATCTGAAGCCAATGCGATAAAGTTGTTAAGTATTTTAAAATTAAGTTTGAATATGAGTATCTATGGAAATACTCTCTAATCAAAAGATCTATTTTTGCAGATCATAAATTTGAAAGCTTATTACAATCTGCGAACAGCTTCTATTTTTACAATAATTTTTTTAAAATGCAAAAAAATGTAAAATCGTCTCCGACAAAACCACGAAGGCACAATTCTGAAATTATGTCACGTGTTGTTTCTCCTGAGAACGAGGATCCGGCCTCATAAATTGCGCTGATTTCGTATCAAATTCTCTGACTAACCGACCATCATCGTCGGATTTTCAAAATTTTTCTTCTTTTTTTTTTTTACATATTTCACTAAATATTTTCTTTTCATTTTTTAAATTTTTTTAGTGAGAGATATACTGCAATTATTATTTTTTCTTTTTTAGATTCAGTACTAGGGAGAGAAACCGTGCAGGATTTGGACATATCTTCGTTAAAAGAACCTAAAAAATCAATAAAATATTAGCCTTTTGAAACTATTTAATTTTTAAGTATTACTTTATAGTTAAATACGCTGGTTCGCTTAAAATTCAAAAATACTGTCACTTCTACCCTTCCGTCCGATAAATTGCCGTGACGTTAGTTGTCGATACATTGACGTAAACCGAAATGTCATGTGTGAGTCTATCACGCACGGACATACATACAAAAATACAAATCAGATACAACGCCAAGCATTCATTGGTTAATTAATCACCACTACGTTATTATAGACAATTTACAAATCGCAGCAATGCGACAATTTTGTAATCGCTCTGTTTTCATGTAGTCAGTTTTTGTGCACTTTTGGGAGAGACGGAACACAGAAGCTTTCTTAAGTCTCCCCAAAGCTCCCCTGCTGATTGGTCTATGCCAACCAATCAGATCGTCTGCACGTGAATAATAATTCTTCCTGCGCAGCGATCTGGAGCCTATAGTCACTTATTTAAGCAAGAATTTTTCTTAGCTAATTAGTGATAATTCAGCTGCCAAACGAATCCACGACAGTTGAAACCATGCGCCAACCTTCTCACTCACATACACCACTCACATACTGAACATACCTTGTATACACTCACATAATCTTTTCTTACACAGCAAAATCTTTTAACAGTCATTATAAGAGACTCTCATGAACATTATTCCAGTGAACTTTGAAATACTAAAATAACAGATAAAGAGAGACAACTTTAGTTTATTTCAACCTTTTCTTACTTAAATGCATGCTTTCTTTCCTATCGTTGTTTGATATTGTACATCTTGTTAAATACATATTTTATGTGTAACAATGTCTTTTGATTATCCTTTTCTGCGTTAGCCCTGTTTCCTAATCTAAAGTTAAATTAATGTGGTGAAGTCCGCCACAGTCAATACACACCTCCAAAAAAACAATCACCACAGTTAGACATGCTTATCTTATTTCCAACTAATTTTTTCTGCTAAAAAATTAAATACTGTTTGTTTCAAATTACATTAAGTATACTTTAAATTTTCTAATTTTTCTAAAATAACTTTTGAAAAAAATATAATTGAATCTTACAAGATTTTTAAACGGGCAATTTTACTTTTGCTTACAAAATTGTCAAAAATGGCTGGCACGATTGATTTTATGTCAATTTTTATGACCCCCCCCCCAAAAAAAACAAGATTTTTAGCTAAAATTTCTGACGTGCTAGAAAGGATAAAAAAAATTTTAAAAATATTAAAAAAATACTTTGGTCTTTCCTCTTAATAATCACATAAACATTTAGACGATAACAAATTGTTTAATCAAATTTGGGGCCTTTTTTTATCAGGGTATGCTCTTTTTTAGCGAAGTATTGAACATGCCTAGCTAGCAATTTTAACAGTAAAATAATGAGAGCTTGCTGCCAAATAGTACTACAGTTTAAATTCATAAAGTCTAGGTACAATAAAAACAACGGTCTCCAACCTTTTATCACACGGACCGGTGTCATGCAAGACAATTTTTCCACAGACCGGGTGGGGGGACGAATCGGTGTCGGTGTCGGTTACGCGCTTAACAAAAACACAATAAATAAGACAGCAATAGTCAATAAAATGAGAAACAAAAACGTTTTATTCTTTCTTTGCGGCCCGGTACCAAATGGTCCACGACCCGGTACCGGTCTACGTTGCATTGGTTGGAGACCGCTGCCATAAAGGAAAGTTCATCAGAATAATTTAAAAGTATTGTTGGGATAGTCCATATACTGTTGACACCCCAAAATTTTAAATGAAGCATTCCTGTATAATGTGTGGGCGAATCGGGTCCGTCGAGGCTAATTCTACCAATCAGGTCGGTCGGTGTATATTCCCGCCAAGGCGCGAACTTTGCAACAGGAAGGAACGCGGTTCTTTTTAGAAATCAGCGATTTGCGCGAATCTTTGAATCGACACAAACGCACGTTTCGTCGATCAGCGAAAATATATCAACTACCTTTTGAAACTCAGCGAATCTGAATTCTAGAACAAGAAAAACTCCTTTTTCTAAAGAAGCAAACTCATCGAAATGAACGTCTGAGATTAATATAATACAAGAGTTGATTTTCCCATTCAACTACGAGAAAAAATATTATCTCACTCAACATAAAGGTACGGTACTTTGTACGACTTATCTTTTTTTCCTTTCCTGCACACACACACATTACACCTTGAAACAATCGTTAAATTGTCGTTTGGCAACAATTTAATTTTCTGTACAAACAATTAATCTCGACCGAAGAACAGTTTCAATCGACCTGATACGAACACATGAACTATAAACTTCCCGTTCATACATTCAACATATTTACAAATCATAATTTGTATATAGATGTGTATAATAATAATTTGAATTTGTTTCTCGTTCAAATATTGTGTTCGTCATTATTTGTTCTTTGTTTTGTATTGCATGATAAATGTTTGAACAATTTCTCCTAAATTTGTTTGTGGAAAAATAACACGCAGTTTACCATGGCTTTCTAAATAAACCCCGTTTATTCATTAATTATCTAAAAATTCACCGACCTTTCCTCTACAGTATTTATAGAGAAGGCACAGGGACGATATGTTACGGCAGTGGGAAATATAAATTTCATAAGATAATACTGATACGTGTAGGTACCCTTCTCAGTTGAAATTGAAAAATCAAATTAACTTTTCCACACGTGTTTCACAAAAAAAAGTAAGGGCCTTAACAGCGGAGAACAATGCTTAACTCAAATAACGCAACTTAATTGTATTCTGGTTGGTCTTCCGTACTTTATAATTACAGCCCGATTATAAACACAAAATTACATTTCTTAATAACTGCGGGTTTTCTGATTAGTCAAAAACAAAACGATACAATTTACAATGTGGTAAAAAAAGATCTATCTCATAAGGACATTTACGAAAGTGGATGCGGCTTTTAACTAATTTTATAATATTTTAATAACTTAAATGTAAAAATCTATTATAATTAAAGAAATAACAATAATTGTATTTAAATTTCATTTTTCGTCGTTTTTTTTTGTTTTCAGAAAATATTGTCCATGTTCCTAAAAACAACTAAAAGCAAATAGAAGCATTTGAAATTAAATAATATCTTTGTTTGATTGAGTTTTGTATGTTACATTTCAAAGCTGATTTTTAGGCAGGGTGTAGAAAAAATAAAATTGAAGAAGAAATAAAGTGAAGAAAAAATAAAAAATTTTAGAGAGAGAGATATAGTGTATCTTGTGTGTAAGGTGATGTTAAAGACACAAATTTAAATGAAAAATTAAATTCTCAATCAAATTTAAATTTTACCCGTATACGATCTTAAAGTAATATATTTAAATTATAATTTAATACATTAATAACATACAGGACTAAACTGCCGATTTCGTTCTCGACTTCTACAAAGGAAATCAACACCAAACCCACTCAATGAAGCAGACGATCTTATAAACAACTACACCGTTAGTGTTCACAGATAAATATTTATTTCAACAAATCAAAATTACATGCATATTGTTCCATATGCTAAGTGGGTAACAAACAAAAATGAACAAAAGGATTTTTACTTACAAAGCAATGTTGTCAGCAAGCAGACAACAAACATCTTTCAACTTTTTCTTTACAACAAACAATATTGTTAAAGCATTTTTTTTTAAATCAATTCAATTTCTTTTTTGTGTTTCTTCTTCCTTCAAATATTTATTTTTCTTTCTTTGAAACTCACTTTTTCACATCCTCTGGAGATGAAAGAGTAAATTGTAAAACACAAATCCTAACCTAGTCTAGGATCTTAAAATCTTATTCCATGAAGAATATTCTTCAAAATATTTTAAATCTTTAGCTTTGGAATTCTTTAAAATCTTATTTTAATAAAGAACGTGAATAGGGGCAGAATTCCCCGCATCGAATGACCCTGTCAAACAAATAGAAACGTTGATTCTCCGAGTCAACAAACAAATATAAATCAAATGAAATAATTCCCCTTCTAGGGAATAAAATTACTTCTTTTAGCTTTGGAATTCTACCGAAGCTAACAAATCATTTCCTCCAAGTTTCTCACATAAACAAATCTTAGCTACGGAATTCTATCGAAGCTAATAAATATTCTCTTCTAAAATTTCACATATTTAAACTAAAACAAATCTTAGCTACGGAATTCTACCGAAGCTGAACAAATCTTCTCTTCAAAGTTTTTCAAATATAAACAAAAATCTTAGCTACGGATTTCTACCGAAGCCAATTAAATTTTCTCACAAAGCCCTTCGATGCGAAAACTCACCCTCCCCTATTCCCATCCATAAATAAAATCAGTAATAGCTATTAAAAGCTAAATAAATATTAATTCTATAAATTTTAAAGGTAAATAATTCGTTACTGAATTCGAATTATTTAAGGTAACACTAATATACGTGGCAAACTAGAGTAGTTCACCACGGAGCCAGAATAAACACGTCTTTAACGTCCGAGGATAAAAATCTGACTGAAGATAAAATCTTCTGATACAAAGGAGTCGTCTTTAGCTTGCAAATTCCATGAAAAAGCGCGGCAACAAAATTACCGTCTGTCTCGCCATCAGGTGCTAACGACTCAAAAACATCAATAGAACATATCTCACCACCGAAGTCATTGAAAGATGTCTTCTCACACTTATGTTAAATTTCTGTCAATAAAAATTTCCAAAAGGGTTGGGGGGTCCAATTAAAAAAAAAACATGATTTGCATTCCTCAAAGCCTTGTGCTTTTAATTATTGTAATCACTAAACTTAGACCTCCATGAAATCGCTAAAAAATAGAGCATGCCATAGCATGATGAAAAAGACGCCAAAATTGACGAAAACAAAATTTTATCGTCTAAATGTTTGTTATTATGAAAACGAAAGACCAGAGTTGTTTTTAACTATTTTTAAAAAAATTTACTTCCTTTTAGAACATTCTAAATTTTGATTAAAAAAACCTTGTTTGACTTTGTACCACCGAAACGACTAAAATAACATATGCAATTTTTAGCATTTTTTTTTGTATGACACACATTAATTTGGAAAATCTTGCAAAAATAAAAATAATTGTCGGAAGTTAATGAAACTTTCAGAAACTATTCATAGATGATGGAAATTATTATAAATATGTTTTTTTTTTATTAAAGTCATGGCAGAAATTCTTTTTTTTATATTTATTACCCCCCACCCCAATAACTATTGAAAAACTCTAGAAATTCGATCGCATCGGGGTTAGTGATTAAAAGCACAAGGCTTTGAGGAATGCAAATCATGTTTTTTTCTTTTTTTTTTAATTGACGTCTTTTTTCTCATGCTATGCTAATTTTTTTAGCGATCTCATTTATTTACCTAAATAAACAATATTGTAAAAAAAAATCCAACAATATTGAAAAAATAGGGATTTGATAAAAAAAAAAGAAAATTAGTGTACTATAAACTTAACGAAAAAACGAAATCGTATGTCTTACTCTTAATATAATTTGTCGTATTTAAAAAAAATCACTTGGCCTAATAATAAAAAAAAACTTCACATTATTTTAATTTTATACAGAGATTGATAATTGTTTATTAGTGTTAATAATATTTTTTTCTTATATTTTTTCACACACAGTAACTTCGTGCGTCTTAGTGACTTTATCACCTTACTTGGAGTGAAATGATTAATAAAAATTTCCTGTTTCGTGATTTCTGTACCCTTGATGTAAAAGCGTCATAATTAATTTTCAATGATTTCAAAGATAATATTTTTAATGGGATAGTGATGTCCTTTTATACTCGGTGTTTTTCTTTCTTTTCTTTTCTTTTCCAATGATTTGGTTGTAACAAAAATGGGACTGGAAGTGAAAATCAAAATTATACGCTCATGTCCCAGGATTTATCTCTCTTCTGCAGGGCTTCAGGATCATAACCTGGTGCATTAGTCGGCCCCAAAAAAGGACATGTTGTAAAAGGATTTTTTTATATGGGCAGAGAAGAAGAGAAAACGTCACGTCTCTTATCCCGAGTATTGTGAAAAGGCGCGAACGAAAATAAAACAAAACACTTACTCCGGTGTTAAATTGGAAATAAATTTATTAAATGACACAAAAAACAATAAAACAGAACGCAAATTTACAATATAAGTTTGCACAAAATTTCCCTTTGTGAGGCATGATAACAAGTACTAAAATTACATTATGTTAGGGAGGCTTATGAAAGATAAAGACAAGTATAGATTTTTCAAAAAAATATTCACTTACTCTCATACATTCAACAGTTGAAAATATTTGAGAAGAATGGCAAATTCACAAGCGTCGCTTGGTAATTTAAACAATAGATCAGTTTTTAAGCTTGTTATGGTCCAAGTTCCTTGTACCACTGTGATGGTCCAAGGTTAGAACCAATGAAGAAATAACTCTAACACAGGTATGGAATAACACATCCCTTCCGAAGCTTTTGCGTAGCAGGGGTTTTTAATATTTTTTTTTTTATCTATTACCAAAGGTTCTGTGAACTTCCTTTTTCTGAACGATTTTCGTGGTTCTGGCATTGTTTGCGGCCTTTTTATATCAAATGTATCGAAAATCGTATCCATCACTTCTTCCTGAGGTGGACCGTTAGCATCCTCTAACAGTCTCTTTCTTATTTGATTTACGTATCTTTTATGTGAGAATTCGTGTCCCTGTACTATGTAACCATATTCTTGATTCTTTTTTCAATTGTACCTTGCTCCCAGTAAGATGTATTGTTTTTATATGCTTAAAAAAATTTTTTTTCTCCTGGGTGGAATTTTCTTTTTGGTACGCACGACTGTGTTATTTGCTTCGTTTGTTTTGGTAGCAATTTATCAAATACTGATCTGATTTTTCTGGCGAACATCACTTCTGCGAGTGATAATGCCGATGGCGTAGCATTATTTGGCATAATTCGATATACCTGTAAAACTTGCTGTAACACTTTTTTCGTAGGCACATCATATACTTTCCTTAACGCTCTTTTGGGTGTATCAACAAATCTCTCCGCTTGCTCATTTGATCTTGGGTGATATGGCGAGGATTTGATATGTTTGATTTGAAAAATTTCGCAAAACTCTTGGAAGTCCGCTGATGTGAATTGCGTTCCATTATCTGTGACTAGACAATCCACTACTCCGAACCGAGCAAACAGCTAGTGGAGGCAATTTATGGTAGTTTCCGAAGTAGGATTTTTGCAACGAAACACCTCCGGCCATTTACTATAACTATCCACTATGATCAAATAGTAGAAACCCTCTATTGGACCTGCATAAGCTGTGTGTATTCTTGACCACGGAAGATCTGTCTCTGGCCATGGCTTATGGGTGATTGGCGGTGCTTTGGCTGCTAAGGAACAACCCTTGCATTTTTCCACCATCCGTGTAATGTCCTGGTCAATGTTTTGCCAATATACATAGCTTCGCATCAGCGATTTCATTCTATTTTTTCCGTTATAAAGTAGTACATTATCGCATAAAGAAAAGCTGTCCGATATTTGTTTATTTTTTTCTGCTATTTTTGCTTTTGTTTCTTTTATGAATTCATCATTTATTGCTTCATTTTTATCTCTTGTAGTGTGACGGGGAGGTTTCTAACTGTACAACATAGTACTGTCCTGATATCCTCTTCATGTCGTAGGGCTGCGATTACAGAATCTTTCAATGGCTCTGTTTTCGTTGGTATAAGTCTCGACAGACCATCCGCATGCCCGATTTTTTCGTTGGTAGATACTCCAATCTGAAATTGTAGTTCAGTAGAATTGTACCCCATCTTAGCAACCTATTGGCAGTGTAAACCGGTAGACCTTTTTCCGAACCAAATATTGTTAATAACGGCTTGTGATCCGTCTGTAGAGTAAAAAATCTACCATAGATATATCTATGAAATCTTGTGACGGCGAAGATAATTTCTGAGCTTCTTTCTCTATTTGTGAGTAACTTTTCTCCGCTGGTAGTAGAGTTCGAGAAGCATGCGCGATGGGTTTTATTGTCCCATCCGGCATTTTGTGCAGTATACACCCCTCGACTCCATAGTCGCTCGCGTCACTTGCTACAATTTTTTCTAATTTTGGATCGTAGTGTGCCAAAAATAAATCCGAAGTTAACGTCTTAATTATTTTGTCAAACGTTTTCTGGCATTCATCTGTCCACTCCCAAACTTTTTCTTTCTTCAGCAGTTCGTTCAGTGGTGCGCAAAATTTATGCATGCGAGGAATGAATTCCTGGTAGTAATTCACTAAGCCTAGAAAACTTTGTAATTCTATTATGTTCTTTGGAACTGGCATTTTTTTTATTGCTGTTGCCCTTTCAAGGTCTGGTGGTCTACCTTCTTGATCTATGATATGGCCAAGGTATTTTATTTCCTTCATAAAAAATCGCACTTGTTTACTTTTACCTTGAACCCATAGCTTTGTATTCTCATGAACACCTCTTGTACGTGTTCCCAGTGTTGTTCAACACTTTCGCTATTAATCAATACGTCATCCAGGTATGCAATCGTATACTCTAGTCCGGCAAGCATCGTATCCATTGTCTGTTGGAATATAGCCGGCGCGACCTTAATCCCAAATGGTAGTCTGCGTTCAAACCTGTAGAAAAATCAGCGCAAACTCGAATTTCTCCTGATTTCTTTTTGACGTAGACTGTCGGTGCGGCCCATTTACTGTATTCTACTTTTGTCAATATGCCAGTGTTTTCAAGTCTAGTTAATTCTTGATCAATATTTCCTATTGACGCAAACGGTACGCTCCTTTTTTTTCTTGAAGATAGGTTGAACGTTTTCTTTTATTTCGATATTTGCTGCCATTTTCTTACATCTTCCCAGACCTACTGAAAATACTTCGGGGAAACACGTTTCTCTTTTAATTTGTCTGCCTCGATTGGTAAGCTTTTTAGATATTGGCAGTACGTACTTATTGGTAAGTCCCACAATTCGAATTTTTGCATTCAGTCCGTTCCGAATAGGTTTTCTGTATTTCTTAAGACGTACATTTTTAGTTTTTTCGTCATTCCATTAAATATTACATTTGCAATTACTTCACCCTCAAATTTTATCTTTCTCCCCGTAACTGATCAAGCAATTTTATCCGTTTTTAACATGACAGGTTTATTCAGTTTTCTCCATGTTTGTAGATTTATAATACTTAAGTCCGAGCCAGAATCCAGCTGTAGCCTGACTTTTCTGTTTTGCATTTCAACTTGTACGTATTTTCTTATGTTAGTCTCATCTGCTTGGTCAGTCCTCGTAATTCTTATTCTGTTTTTGCTTTCTCTTCTATTCCAACAATGAGAACTTTTATGACCTATTTTTTTACATGATAGACAAGTTTTAAAACGGTATGTACAGTCTTTAAACCAACGCCAAGTCCCACCGCGATAGCATGGACTGGGTGCTAGTTTTTTCTGATATTGATTTTTAGAGTTAGAAATTTTTGTTTTACCTGTTCTTGAGGGGGGAAATTGGTTTGGTTTGTTTCTGAGGAGGGAAAGTTGGTTTGTCTTCGTACTTTATGTATGTGTGCTATGCCAGCTTCTTCTATGTCTTTTGAGTCTTTCTATACACTGATGCATCTCTGGCAGTCTTCGGCTAGCTTTTGAAGTGTCAAATCTTGTTCACTCTCCAATTTAGTAAGGATTCTGCGTCTTTATCGATATTATCATAACAAATGCTCAGATGAGCTTCATTCTTTAGTTTCACCATTTCAGACCTTTACAGCTAAAACTCGCCATGCTATGTCCATAAAATCGAATCACTCATATTTCCTCTGTATTCCATAGTTCCACTCGTACAGTTTTTTTTCCGAGAATTACTACTTTGTGGAACAAAGTCCCTCATGGTTGCTTCCCGGAATCCTACAATTTTAACCTCTCCAAATCAAGGATCAATCGTTATTTATCCTCTTTATAATCATAATTATCACTTCCTTCTATCTTTTCTTGCATTTATATCCCATACATCATTCAGTAACGCTCTACTTTGAGTGGTCCTTGAGCTTTGTATTGGGTGAACTTTAGTATGAAAATGCCTTTTTAACTTTCATTTATTTATTTTCCGATTTCTCTTGTATTAACTCCTAACTATATATACATTTAAGACGAATTTTCAAACACATTATTTTTCGTCACGTGTATTGGGTATTCATGACAGGATAGAGGCCAGGCTTCCATTGCTAATTTATTAACAGAAACACAGATATCAAATGGCGGATTTGTACTGAGTAGTGATCAATTAAAAACAGGAATATATATAGGCTTGTGGCAGGTTTAGCCGACACAAATGTTTGCTCCCTGGTGTGAAACATGCTAATAATTCGTTACGATAGAAAAAGACGATAAATTTTTTATTAAGCTCTTCAAAGAAGGATACAAAATATAACATGATGGAATTAATAATTAGTAAGTCGATAAATGCACGCATATATAGAAAATGTAGACACTCACCAAGATCGGGAGACTTTGGAATTTACTAAAGGGGAGGGCTAATCCCTGTTGCAGATTCTTGCTCAGGTACATTTGTGTCCCTTCAACACCTACAGAATCAATATACTGCAATTATGATGAGCAGACCTTGGTTACAGTTGTTCTGGTGTAATCAGTAGTTGATCAAACCCAGTACGCTAAAACTCTCGGTCACGATGACATGTGACTTCGTGCTAGCACAACCATTAATAGTTTCTGTATAGTTTCGTCTACCCAGTTTCACACACACGGAATATGGTTTTCAGGCACTTTCCCACGGTGCAGCATAATAAGAATTCGACTTGATAAATTATATATATATATATACACAGTGTAACCCGGATATAAGAGAGTTGTCTGGACCGGAGAAGAAGTCTCTTATATCCGGGTTTGGATTATTTTGTTTTATTAACACAGGCTCTAATCTGGGACCAGAGAAAATCTCTCTTATATCAGGGTTTCTCTTATATCCGGGTCTCTTATATCCGGGTTACACTGTATGTTTGATTAAAAAGAACCGACAAGGCTTGTCTGTTTAATTTGTTATTATATTTTTCCAACTTTCCAATAAGGTGTTGAGTATTGTGCTCGAAATTGTGGATAATTACTGCTTTTTGCCAACGCCATCTAGCGATCGTTAGCAGAAGTTCTTTGGCTGACGAGTGAGACAATATTATAATTTCAGTCGATTTTCACTGCAACTTTCTGATTCTAAGTTCTGTTGAGGGTGCAAAGAAGTCCCTCAGACAAATAATAAAAGGAAAATACACTACAAATAAAGCAAAATAAACTTTTGTTTATTTTCGTAAAAAAAAATATAAATTATTTTTTTTGTACAAAAATGAAATTGTCCGTAAAGCAGTGGAAGAAAGGGAGAAAGAAAGGCACTGGGAATGTGAGAGGGAAAAGGTAGGACGATGTGTAGCGAGCGAGATGAAAGAAAGAGAGGGTGAAGCAATTTTCACTGATACGCGATACTGCCTGGTGTGTGTGTGTGTGTGTGTGTGTGTGTGTGTGTGTGTGTGTGTGTGTGTGTGTGTGTGTGTTTGTTTTCGAAGCTATCCGTGTCGCTTTGATGTCGGCTTGTCGCTGTTCTCCCTCTGGTCTGATGAGAGTTTCTACCTTCCTTATATCTGAATGATGAGGCTCCGGAGAGATTAAGAAATGGGTTTCTTATGTCGAGCCCTGATTGGTCAATAAATCATATTTTTTTACCACGTGGTGTGCTTTTCACTACGTCCGAACTTTTGGGTGCGCCGTTCTTGTTTTTGACCCCACAGGGTATGGTGAGGAGTGAATTCCCGCGCAGTTGTATTTTTTTGATACCCGTGGTGTGAATTAATTTTTATTGTGTGTATGGAAAATAAAATAAGGAACAGCACAGTTCGTAAATGGAATTTTTATCAACAAGAAGAGAACGATGCACTTCTCGACACTTGTCTAGCAATATAACACAAAAGCTAAAGCGAATAAAAGTACAACTGATTGGTGTTAATCATTAACAATTAATGATTACTTACGTTGCTTTATATGCTAAAAGTTTACCATGACTGAGTAGATTTTTATTGTTATTAATGCGCGACTAAATTACCTGGTACAAGTTGGTCTGCAAATTTGTCTCAGTCGTTCGACAAAACCATTTAATATAAACCCTTTTGGCTCCTGTAAATAAAACAGCAAATCAACATTTTTGGTGGTGTATTTTTAATACTCCAAGCAGATGAATGTGAAATAACTAAAAGAAAGTTGCTTGGAGGAGTGCAGAACAATATGGAATATTGCGCCGCTTTCTTACATTTATTATTATTACTAGCTTAAAAGCCTCCATATCGAGCGACAATTAAGCGAACTCATGCGGAGGGCTCTTGACTGGTCCTTCGGTCTTGTTCCTAAGTTTTTGAATATTCTCAGCATTGGAAGCTTTCTTAGCTGACGTTTGATCTGGGTTTTCATTTGCACGGGACTTTATTTTCCTCGCTGCAGCCTTGACTCTTTTGATTGAAATCTGGTCCTCTGTTGCGAGACATACTGCTACCGTATGCGATAAACTACAAAAGAACTCAAAATTGATCTCTGCATTTAAGTATTGCATTAATATGTAAGCTTACTTTTAAAAGTTCAACGATAATTCTTCTGCCGCAACTTAATTTAAAGATAATTTGATGTATGTAAACCCTTAGTGACTTTCGCTGGATTTCGCAATTAATTTCAATTATTCTCAAATTTATTTCCAAGTTTAAAAAATTGTTATCGTACCAAAAAAATTGGCGCAAAAAATCACCGAAAACAATCGCAGTAATGGAAACTTGGGAATCCAAAATTTCAGGATTAAAGGTCCAGATCCGAGCCGGATTGTTTTGTTCATTTGCACACAGTCGGACTGGTTCCAAAATGTTATAATATGTAGGGCTACAACCTCTAGGAGTAGAGTTGGAAAAGTGCAGCACACTGACATTCGCATTTATTTATATAGATTATTATGATTTGTGTATGTTATGTTTCCGGCTTTGTATCTTGTAAATCCGGGTCCAAACTATGATCCTTAGGCCCTATAGGGGAATTGTCACTTAATTGATAACACTTGGTAACTGGGAGGTTCCTCGCGGGGTGATCTTCTGGACAACTTGTATGTTGATGTTAACTGGGACACTGTTAGCAAAATTGTTCATTCCTTTTCTCACTGAAAATGCGACACCGAAATCCGAACGTACATTGGATTAGCAAAAGACGCTTTCCAAAATCTAAGCAAAGTACTTGGAAACGGGGAAATTTCGTTAGAAACAAAGAAAAGAGTGTTGAACTGTTATACCATATCAGTCCTCTTTATGACAGTGAATGCTGGACAGATAAAGAGAAAACTGGAGTCAATAGAAATGTGGTTCTACAGAAGGATGCTATGAATTCCATGGACGGAGCGATTACGCAGCGGAGAAGTCTCAAAATTAAAAACAAAAAGCACACTTATACTCAGAAGCTTAAAGTGACAGCTGAAATTTCTTGGCTACATGGGAGGCTTGGAGAATTTGATACTTCACAAGGCATATCGAAGGCAAAGTAGACAAGGGAAGCCAGTGGGCAACTCATCTGACGAGCTTGTGTGAAACGGTGGGACCGGAGGATTGGCAAAAGACCAAACGCTATTAAGATCTACAAGGTAGAGGAGGTTTCGGAGAGCCATGATCGACACATAGAAGACGAAGATTACTATTTCTTTCATATTTTAGTAGACTTATTTCTGATCCGCGTTGTAGTAGACTGATGGTCTGAGCAGGTGGAATATAAAGCAGCAGAAATTAAGATGAAACACTTTTCTTTTTTTAATCAATTCATCCCCAAGCAATGCGACAACACCACCAAGACGAAAGGGGATACTGGGAGTGAAAGAGAATTAAAAGACTTTATAAGGAACCAGAAACCCAATCCTAAACAGGAAACAAGGGATAAACCTCTACTCCTGTTCAAAAGACCGGGGAGGAATGTGAACCGGACGATAGGTAGATTTTGACATGGAATATTTAGGGGGAAAAAATGACACATTACAACCAAAAAATTCAAAATTATAACCTTTCCTTTATGTAACGCTTACAGTATTAGCACAAATTATACTACTGGTACTTAAAAAAAAAATAGAAGTGAGATAAGGTATAATTACCAAGACATTTTTTGAAAAAGAAGAATTTTAGTACATTTCATCATGCATTTACTGAAAAATTTTTTAGTTGTTTTTCAGGGAGCAACATCGGCACATACAGCAAATGCATAGCTACAAAGTGATCACTGTTACAAACAGAAATATGGTACTTGTCAGGGTCGGCGCTAGGGTTTCGCCCCCAACCCAACTTTGATACGCCCCCTTCTCTACTACGTGGCGATTTCAAAATTTTCCCAACCCGTGGGCCACAAACTCTCAAAGGAAAATTTCTATATCTTTTTCGGCTCACCAGTTAAAAATCGCCAAAATTGTGAAGAATCCATTTCAAGTTTATGGAAAATTATTTTTTCGTATATACTGACCAATGAGAGACGTGGTCCCAAGCTCTAGTAAAAACCCGAATGGGTGATTTCTGTGAGCCAATTCTTCAGAATAAATTGCTCAGCTTAAAGGGAGAAAACTTTTTGACAGTAAGGGGACAATGCAAATCAACATCAAGGCATTTGACATCAAGAAGAGAGCATCAAGAAGGCACAAGGTTACAAGTCGGCTGCAGAGAGACTAAAGAATTTTGAATTTCAAGTGAAAATTCTCCTGAGGTTGGGCAACAAAGAACGAAAACAATCCAAATAAATTTTCCCAAGCACGAACGGCGTGAATTTAAAAGGGACTTTTCTAATGTTATATATATCTCAGAGATGCACCTGGGGCAAGTGAAAATAGAAATTCTTTTTTCTGAAAGGTTTTTCTTTGTTTTTCTGCCTTCTTGAATTGTTTTTCTCTTTTTGTCATTGAAATCTTGTGCCTTTTCTCAAGCTGAGACCCCTTCTTTTTTTTTCCATTATTCGATGATAATCCTTTTCCAAAACATCGGAAATTTGTTATCCTGCCTTAATAGACGCGCAAAAGGATATTTTTGTGGAAATTTTGTATTTGTCCCTTTTTTGCCTTTACTTGTGCAATAAATGTTTTTTCCTTTAAAATTTTACGCAGTGATTGAATCTTGTTTTGTGATTTGTGTCGACTTTGACCCGAAGTAGAAGAGAAGCACGTGTTCTATTTTTCCTTTTTATTCCTACTAACTAGGTTTTTGTGTGTGTCACAAGAATTTAGATTTGGTAGGGAGTTAAAATTTTTTATGAGACTTACACATAAAAAGTTATTCAACAATTTCATTAAAATTAAATTTCTGTATTACTATTGATTTTATGTATAAACGTGTATTTTGTTATAGCGCACGAATTTATTTAATTTTAAAAAAACATTTCGCGAATAAAAGATATTGAAGACGGGGATGGGCTAGTTAGAGGGTGGCTCCGTCTGAGGGATCCTATAATTTCATTAGCCTAGGACATTGTTTCTCAACCTTTTTAAGCAAGGGCACTCCTAGGAGCAAATGAAAATATCATGGCACACTTAGTAAAATTTTTAAAGGGTATACATTTAAATGTTATGAAATAAAACTATAGATTTAAAAACAACCGTATGAAGTTACTTTATTTTAATGCTTCTATTCAACTATTTGTGCGGTTTATTTAGTGTGAAACTTTGTGCCTGGTGTTTTTTTCACGATTTCTTCAATGTTTGGTCGAATGTGCGATAAGCAGACCTTCATTTCTTCTTCAGTTGAGTATAGTCTTTCTCGCTTCTTATATTTGTTGAACTTGATATCGGGTCGAGAAGCCTAATTCACATAAATTAGAAAACTGCAATAAAACTGATAGAGACTTTTCAGCTAATGTGGTATATTCCTTTTGTATTGAAATCCAAAATGTATCAGTGGGGACCGTCGAAACTTTTTTGAGCCCTTAAAAAAATAAAAAAAATGCTTTTTGAAAAATGAATTAAAACAATGTATTTAAAATAACATAATCAAAAAATAGTGAAAAGAATTATTTGAAAAAATGTTTAATACATATTCATTTATTCAAATACCATTGCGACGTTCACACACACACACACACACACACACACACACACATACATATATATATATATATATATATATGTATGTATGTATGCCGTGACAATATTTCGCGGCACACTTAAGAGGATCGCGCGTCACACTAGAAGCACCAAAAGGTCATAATCTGGCCATGATTAAGATTAGGAACAACGTACGTCCAAGGATAGAGCCCTGGGGGACACCTGTATTAATGCAAAAAGTGACCTTTCATTTCGAGATTTGATGAAAAAGATTGAATCAGATCAAAGATTCGTCTAAAAATAACAAACCTTTTTTAGTTTTTTAACTTGTGAAGAAGACCAGATCCAAATCCTGTCAAATGCCTTATTTGAAAGAAAAATCAAACTGTAAATATATATTTGCTCGCTCAAAAATTGTAAGCTTTTTCCGTTGATACCCAAAATACTTTTATTATACTTTTCTTTTCTGGTGACTTTTATCACCAATAAATCTTGTTTATTTACTTGTTTTAACATGTTCTTGAAATTTATTACTTTTTCTCTTTTGATGTCTCACCGCTCAACCGATATTTACTATTTGTGGTAATTTTACCTATGGATACAAAAAGTGAGAAACCGATTTCTACCTAAAGGAAATAAACTGTGACACGAAGTATTAAAAAATTAACTACATTGTGAATATTTCAGCTCAAACATGAAAGTCTTACAGCATATAAATAGTTTCATAACTTTTCCTAGCTGCCGCAAGGATTTCATTTTACAACATGTATCTATAAACAGAAGTAAAAAAAATATCGTTAGCTTTTCAATTTAAAAAAATTTAAGAACCCTCAAAAATATTCATAAGCCTAACTGTGAAATTCAAGTTAAAACTTTTCCTTTTGTCTTTATTCATATTGTCTTTTTAAAGATATATTTTATTTATATCTGAATTTTTACACACACACAAAAAAGTGAACATTGAGGCCAACAGCCAGCGGAGACAGTCTGTTTCAGGCTTAAACGCAATCATCAGGCCTGATGATTGCTTTTAAGCGTGAAACAAACTGTCGTCGCTGGGTATTGACCTCCGTGTCCACTTTTATATTTACATACGCTTTATCCTTAATATTGAGCACTTTAATCGATAATTATAGCTTATTTAATCTCTCTCTCTCTCTCTCTCTCTATATATATATATATATATATATATATATATATATATATATATATATATGGCCCCCATGAAAAGACAAAATATGTTTTTATTACTACTCATGATGATAATAGATAAAAAGTAAAACTGAAAAACGGGCTAGCTAACCGGTTTCGAACCTCGCTCAATAGCGAACATGTTGATATGTAGATATATAATAAATAAAAAATTGTATGTAAACCTTTGTATATCTAAGTAAATGTGGATGTATATGCTATATTTGTATATGTGGATATGTCATGATATTTGTGTGTACGTTTGTATTATATTTGAAACTACATATTAAATATGTATATCTGTATTGAAATTAATTATGCTATTATATTTATATTTGAAAGTATATATATGTGTGTGTGTATCTTACAATATTAGAATATATTATCCCGACAAATTTTATATTTTTGACAATTGGAAAACGTTCATGAAAGTATGCTTGGATATTTTTTTTAAAGTGTTCAATACACAATTCAGAAAAATTGAATTTGTAGAGCTGGTAATGCAACACACTATCCGAGTTTTGACCTTACGACCTCGTCAGGGCATCCACAAGTAACTGTCCTGACGAGACCGTAATATATATATATATATATATATATATATATATATATATATATATATATATATATAGTTGTTGTTGGTGTTGTTATTATTATTTTATTACCACGCCCAGTAAATAAAATGGACTAGTTCACTATCATTGCAATACGGTATAAATATAAACATTTATATAATGCAACGGTCAGTTTTCAATCAACATTCGATGTGACGAGTGCATTGTGCCTGAAACTGAGAGTTATACAACCGGTAAGGAAAAAAATGAGCAGGGTGGTTCGAAAATCTGGTCACCCCCTCTCATGATATAATTTTCTATTTCAACGCTCTGTGGTGTATTATGAAGGAGAGAGTTTCACATGAGCGATACCAGAATACCCATCAGTTGAAGGGCCCCGCTCGGAGAGACTTTGCAACAATCAATAAAGCACAGCTTCGTGAAATATCACACATGGCGCCGCATCATTTTGTGCCCCGAAAATTATGGTGTTCATACAGACCTTCTCGATGAGTGACAGCGTCAATGAAAGTGTATAAAGTGAATCCAGTACACGTGCTTTGTATTACTGTATTACTTGTTCTATTGTTCTCATTACTTTTTGGTAGGGGGTGACAAAACTTTCGGACCACTCTGTATATTTATTATTACTATAAAATATAGCTCTGTTGTTATTTTATTGGCGTTATTTTATTAGCACCAGCACTCAATCTGAGATATTTTATATTCATCTTGGCATTTAGACTTCAGTCACTTTCTCATTGACGTGACGTGGCGTCCCTCTGTCTTTTCTACAAATATTTTCATAGCTCTGATGTGCTTTTCTCCATGGTGCCCAAACTACGTGAGTTTAAGCGTGCTAATAGATTGTCATCTACGTACCACCCTTTTACAGATTAATTAGTTAAATGCAACCGCCACTTCTACTCCAATATTTTCTTTTCTCGCATTTCCCACCTGTGGAACTCCTTTCCGTTTCCTTGCTTCACTGATAATTACAATCTTCAAAAATTTAAACGCATCGTCAATCGCCATCTTTTATCTTCTTGAACCCCATTTTATCTTTTATCCTTTCCTCGGTCCCCTCTATTCTCGGTCTTTTCTCGCACCTTCACTCTCTGTAACAACCTGCATAACAGCGACATTCCCGCCTTGCTTGGGTTGAATTCAATTTAATATATATATATATATATATATATATATATATATGTATGTATTTATTAAAGAAAAACAAAAATCATTGGTGAAACCAACGGACAATTCGCCAAAACCTAAAACTCTTATCCAGATACAGTTACGAATTAAACCGACAATACTAAAAAAAGAAAGTAAAAATGGCCTTAAACCAAACTTACCTCCTCAGTAAAATAAAGTTCTCGAAGATCAGATTGCATAGACCGAGCAAAAAACGCTTGCCAACATTAAATCCTATGAAAGGATGGCTCAAGTCGTAACTCGAGTTTCACACTCATGCGATCTTCAGACGACTTGAATATATCGCTCCGAGCCGTGATCACCCAGAGCGCTAAAATTCTTTTAATGTACTAAAACTGCTTATCCTTGATTCTACATAGTGAAAGCTTCCGTTATGTTACACACAAACACAGACGCGCATACATGCACATTTTATTTAAGCGTTTCCAGTTTGCTTATAAACGTTGAAAATTTTTTTTTTCAGAAAACGAGGCTTTACAAACCGTTTTTTTTTGTTTTTTTTTTTCAATTTTACATAAGTAGCAACCAGAGACGGTCCCTACCAAACACACTGACCGAGAGACTGGGGCAACAGGAGCAAGATACCCGGAGTTCGAGCACCCCCAAAGACCATAAAATATTAATCTGGAATTAATATATATTAAGTCACATTAGATCTCTGCCACTCAGACCCGTGTTAAGACATCTCAAATAACAGAACTAGTTCCGACATATTGTGAGAAAATCGAATGAATAACTTTGGCAAAAAGTTCCAAACACCCAACAATACACTCGGTGACTTTGGCGCCTGCCGTAGAGCAGATTAGTTTTGCCTTACTATTGTGGTCTTATGCCAAACTAAGTTTGTTAAGTATCTACGTAGCAAACAAAAGTATGGTATGTCACACAGTGAATGATATTTATTTAGGAATTTCTGAAACGAGGTCTTGTTATTGAAACTGATTCATTCAACTTCCTTTTTTCTGTTGTTTACCACAACGTTTCGGTTGAGGACCATGCAAACGTTTTCTTTCTGTTTTTTAAAGCCAAAAACGTTTTTTGTAAAATGAATTACTGTAGTGATAGAAAAATAAAAAGTTCACTATTAAAAAGTAGAAAATAGATAGAAAATTTGACAAACCATTTTGGTTTGCCATAAAGAAATTAAGAAATTTAAAAAAAAAAAAAGAAAAAAAATGAATAAAAAAGGCCAAAATGTCATCATTCCTAAATGTAGGTGAAGAAAAAGAAATTGTCAAATGAGTCACACCTGTGAACCAAATCTAAAAAAATCCCATAAGTCGAAAGGGTTTAACGACATACATACATACATACACATTTAAAAGGACTATCTCTCTGTTATATACTAAAGGACTTAGACGTTCATCACGAGAATTTTCTGATATGACCTTATGAACTCTTTGAATATTGTATATTTTATTTTAAAAGATATAACATTTTATCAGTACATAGAAAATATATCTTGGTATTAACTATCTTTGCATTCATTTTTAATAGGCCCAAAATTTGTGTTTATTGGGATTAAGGACGTTATCCTAAGATAACCACCTGTAAACACCCACTTAAACCCTATATTGCAGCGTGGCCTTTACTTATCTATAATTTATGCATATGTCAAAGGGTAAGAAATGCGTCACGAGATATTCTGGCTAAAGGTGCGAAATGTAAATCGCTTCGCCAGTTGGTGCCAATTTCTTGAAGCGACTGCAAGTCAACCTAGACTTCCATTTTCACGTGCCTATCATGGCCTGGTCATGGGCACTTTGTTGTGTAAAGGGTCGCAAGCTTGTCTCGCCAGATCAATTACGACTGAGTAGTGAGTTCGATCCTCACTGGGTACTCCACACTTTCGGCCTTGTACCACATCTAAGCTACGCTTAGTAAATCATTGGGCACTTCAACGTGGTGTAATGGTTAGCAAGCATGTCTCGCGAGATCAATTACAACGGAATAGTTAGTTCGATACTCACTGGATATCCCATACTTTTGGCCTTGTGCCACATCTAAGCTACCCTTAGAAAACTATCATTTTTTCAATCATTTCACCCCAAACAAGGCGGGAATACCACTAATACGCAGCGGATTATAGGGAGTGAATGTGAGAGAGAAGACTGAGTATAGGAAGGATCGAGGAAAGGACAAAAGAAGAACAGGTTTCAAGAAGATATAAAATGGCGATTGGCGTTGCATTTAAATTTTTGAAGATTGTAGTTATCAGGGAAGCAAGTAAATGGAGTGGCGTTCCACAGGCGGGAAGTACAAGAAAATAAACTGTTGGGGTAGAAGTGGCGGTTGCATTTAGCTATTTCAACCGTAAACGGGTGTGACCTAGATGCCAATCTAGTGGCACGCTTAAATCCATGTAGTCGGAGCACCAAGGGAAAAAGCTCGCCAGAGCAGTTGCCATTGAAATATTTGCAGAAAAGACAGAGGGAAGCCACGTCGGTAAGAAAGTGGCTGAAGTCGAGATGCCTAATCAGGATCGATTACATTTTTGATTCTGTCAAGAACCTCGAGATGAATAGCAGGAGCACCAGACCAGATATAGCAACAATATTCAATGCAAGGGCGAATCGTAGATTTGTAAATGTGAAAGATGCATCCTGACAAGAAAAAAATTTCTGGCACGACACACTGACTCAACTTTCCTTGCAGTAAATACAGCTGTTGATTCGACGTAGTCGCTCCACTCGGTCTAGTCATATCACTGACGCAATGTACGACGAAGTCAACTCACCAGTAAAACCTAATTTCACATTTCTTATCTATTCCTTCTAATATGTATTCGGTTTGATGCATAGACAAAATGCAATAATTTTAATTTCTGTAAATGCGCGGTCTGATCAAAAAGTATCGGGACTGATGCTATAAAAAGAAAACCACAACACGTATCAATTCAGCATTTAATCTCCTTCGAAGTAGTCCTCTTCTGAAGCCACACAATTTATCCGGTGTTGTTTCCATTGATAGAAGCATTCATGAATCTCCTTTTTTGTATAGCGAGCAGTTACCTCGTCATATTCCCTTCGACGTCTTGAAATCTTGTTTCATTAAGCGGTATTTAATTCTTGAAGAGGAAAAAGTCGTAATGGGCGATATCATAGGAATATGGTGGTTGCAGAACCTAGAGAATGGTGTGCTTGGCCCAAAACTGTTGTGCAATCCATAGACACTGATGGAACCTCTGTGGTGTAGTGAGAAAACCACACTCTACACACTTTCCTTCCAAGCACTGCTATAAACGGAAATGAGCAAGCACGTTATAATTTAGTGTGCATGTGCGACAGAGTTCAAGGGCAATTTGTGCCAAACGGCTTCACTCTGTGTATTTTAGCTCCGTTACCATAACAACAGTCTTGATTTTTTTTTATCAGATCTCCTATGTATTATCTCTCAAATGTTATATACACGTCTTTGTTTATATTCATCCATGTACATAAAATGTTACTATATCGTGGATATAGTAATGTTCTATTAGGATTATACGACACATCTCTACCAGTCATTCCACTATAATTATCAATGCCCACATAGGATAAACACAAATGTTATTAAGTTTTAAATCGTACTTTCTCTTTCCTATTTCGGCTTACGGAATCAACAGCTGTATTTACGGCCACATCACATTGAAACACCGGTTCCCGTACGATCACCGAAGTTAAGCAACGTCGAGCCTGTTCAGTACCTAGATGGGTGACCGCTTGGTAATACCAGGTGCTGTAAACTTGGATGTGCAGGTGGTGTAATGGTTAATGGCACTAGCACTTTCGCACCAGCCCCTCAACCTCCAGCGTCTTACTCTCTGGGTTGAGGTGTCCACTCGGTCCTAACCGAACTTAAGAGAGTGGCCATAGGTCTCCTGAGCATCCGTAGATTATTTGACCCGTCTGCTGGTTTAAACCTGCTTCCTGCCCATGTTGTGATTTGTTTGATCCAGAAAGCAGCAGTGATGTCCGTCCATTCACGGTCGACTGAAGATTTAGACACGGCTGGGGAGTCTGCGCTAAGAAATTTAGAATGCAGCAACAAAAAAAAAAAGATTAATATCTGCAGAAAGCCGGACAAACAACTATTCAATGGTTGAATTGTTAATGTCTTTTATATAGCAGAAAAGAATAGTATAGAAAAGAAAAGAGTTACAGAAAAGAAAAGTATTTAACGTAAAAACTCATACACTGGATTCTAGACAGAGAGTTATGTGATTAACGATATATGACTCTTGCGATGGAGAGATAAAGATTTCTGTGCGGGGCTTAAAGTTATAGTGGCGTTCTTCCTTCCAACGTTTGCCCGGGCCAATTCTCTCTTCAAGAATTTTCTCCAATTTGCCTTTTTCAGCATAACTACGCGTTTATATAGATAAACCCGGCTGATTATAACTGACCCTCGGCCCTACTACTTCGCACGCGATTATCACGGGGTTCTGGCTGCTTCAACCAAAATCATGTGAATTCCAAAGTTCCTTCTAGCTTACTCAGCTCTATTTCAATTTTTAATCTATAAAAATTATTTCGACCATTTTCGTTGTCTTCTGATGACCCAGATTCAATTGGTACAACTTCTGTCCTAGATTAGATTTCCCCATCAGTAAACAAAATGCTCTGATTTAATTTCGCTATTCAAATCTACTCCAATTTCACTAAAAAAAATATACGTGTGTGTGTGTGTCAGATTCTCTCTCTCTCTCTCTCTCTCTCTCTCTCTCTCTCTCTCTCTCTCTCTCTCTCTCTCTCTCTCTGTGTCACATGGCTCGAAATTGTTAATCGGGGAGCCGAGTCCCAATTCCCGTTGGGTTTGTTATATCCACTTATGCGCAAATTCTATTGGAGAAAAGTTTTAATCCACCTCTTCTCCCCCAGCTATGGATTAATTAGTAAGATTTATATCACTAAATCATTATCGCAAAAAAATCTTACAATCTGAAAATATTTTCTGGCTTTAAATAACCTGCAAAGGGATGATAAACCGTAGAAAACGAACCAATCAATCTTTCCTGTTTCACTTGTTAACCTCTTACTTGTTAGATATTAACCATCTCCCCCCGGTATTAGAATATAACACAAGGTCAGTTGAATGTGGAGTGCCTATATGCGTATATATAGACCAAATAAAAAATCTACCCCGTCCCCGCAACCACTGTCACGACGGAATCGTTATTCAACCAACCCTCTCTCTTTAGGGCAATGGGGAAGATGCTGGCAGAGGGTTATAATCCTTGAGACCAGGCACCCGTCAAAAGTTTTTCGTGAACTGTCTGAAGACAGATACACTACAGAGTTTAAGAACAAATACCACGCTTTGATCCCAGTGCAAAAGTCGATAAACTTAATAAATTATGTACCTGACCTCTCTGCGAATGTGGGATGTGACACAAGATTTGTTTTTTTTGTGTACGTATGAGACCAGGAAAAAATTGCCCAGTCCTCATGGCCACTGTCATGATTACCGACCCTACTACCTGCTTTAGTGCGATGTGGAAAATGCTGTCACAGGGTTGGAATATTCGGGACCAGGTCCTTCTCGAATCAGTAGAGCAGATACTGTGCATTGATTTCGACTCAAAGGTCGAGAATCAAATATTTACCTGACCTCCTCACTAAGGCAAGATATGATATAAAGTCGTTTTTAAAGTGGGGAGCCCATCATATACATGAGTATACATATGGGCCAAGAACAAAAGTTGCACAGTCCCTGCAACCACTGCCACGTTGGCATCGATATTACACCGACCCAACCTCTCTTAGTCCAATCTGGTAAGAGCTACAGCAGGGTTGGGATACTCAGGACTGATCGCCTTCTCCCAGCTAAAATAAGGAGAGAAGATACTACGCTTTGATCCCAGCCAAAAGGCCGAGGAACTTGATATCAATATTTTCGTTTCCACCAAAACGCTCGAAAAAATGGAAGCATGCCAGCAACAATTGGTGACGTAAACGAACAGCTTAGAAAATAACTTTTTTGTCATACACCTCAGACGTCAACTATTAGATACGTTAATTCCAGTAGGCGAAATCTAACCCCCACTTTTGTTTTTAACAAAACAAACATTTTCATGGAATATACGATTTTTGAAATCTGATGTCAGTTAGTAAAGACGTAAAATTCCTCTACACGTTGAGAAATAGACCAAAATGCCGGAGTTCAGTCTTCCAGTAAATGGCCTCTTGACAAACAATTTATTATTTGGTATCCGATCTTAACTGTGGTTGTTTGATGATTTATATTTGAAACCATTTATGCACAAACACACTGGGGAATAAAATGACGATGACTTAAGAGCAAAGGTTAAGCAAGTTAAAACAGTTTCAGTTGCAAATGAAACTATCGTTAAATGTAAATTTATTTCACTCTTATTTCGACTGCAAATCTCCCGCTTTGAATACAACCACACATTTTATGTTTATATTGATTTTCAGTTTATAATTTCCACGTCAAGAATTAAGTTTTATTTACATTATTTACAATCAGACTAATAATGTCTTTATCTTTGTTGTTATTATCATAATGTTTCAGCCGTTGTACCCTCTAGCCTTCTTCAAGTGTCATTCGTCCGGCTGTAAACAATATAAATAATGATAATTCCCAATCCCAGAAATTTAGAAAATAATTAAGTTTTTGTGGAACAAAATGCATTTTAAGTGGGTGCTGAAAGTTTAATTGCAACATACATTTAAGTAGTTTGTCGTTGAAACAAAATATCATCCAACTCAAAAACAACAAAAAAAAAACGTTGCGGATCTTTTCATCCCAATATAAATAAAAAATAATTATATTTACTAAAATTAACACCAAGTTCTCCCAGATAGAGGCCCTACCATTGCACCCCGGTTGGGTTGACCTTTGCGATCGCACCAAATGTGGGCGACTCGGGTGCGCTATTTCTAAGTATGGGATCTCTATTCGCACCCACCCCGAAGCAAGCCAAAAACAGATATTCTTTTCATTTTTTTAATTCCTTGAAAGTATCTCGAATATCAACTGCACTTATGAAATGTGAATAACTCCCTGATTTTTGGTAATTTTTCACTCTGAAGGTTGAAGTTGTTGTGAGGCAAGCTAAACAATTTTTGATTTAAAATTTATAATTTCAAAGAGTTCCAAAAATGTAATAAAAAACAAAAAAAAACTTTAAAATTTATAATTTCTTGGGGTGAATTCATTTTTGCGATAAGTAACTTTACATTATTTGGTGTGAATTTGTTGCAGATGTGGAGAGTGTGAGAAGAGTATCAGAAGGTTTGAATGATCAGAAGGCATAAAATTGTGTGTGTTCAATAATCTTCCATTCACAACAATTAATACAAGACATAAATAATGATTTAAAACATAACAATTGAATTTATTAAGTATTTGATGTACATGCATATAAACTGAAAGGTTTGACAGATTAGGAAATATTCTTACTTGAGCTCATAAGATTAGATTAATTATTAAACTGTACTTTAGAGGAATGAGTATGTTGCATGTTAGAGAATGTCTATTGGACAAGTTGGTAAGAGTTCAGAGATTGTACTTGCGTGAAATGTTGTAAAGTTATTCTACGTCTGACTGCATTAGTCAAGACGAGAGTTCTTTAAGGGTCACATTTTGGCAGCAGAGGTGAGACGCACGAGTGAGTAAAAAGAGAGCGAGAATTACTCGTGTTTGGTTTTTATAATCTGTTGTACCACGTAACAGGCTCAGACATAGTTGTCGCGAAAACAGACCTGTCGCGTGTAGGTGATTTTATTGGTCTAAACCGACCAATCAGCGATCCAGATTGGAGGTGATTGCCCAATGAATACTCGTTGTATATTTTGTAAGTATGATGGTGGTGAAATTACAACAGGAAGAGTGCATTTCCCAGCGGGGGTTAACTGGCTGTTGTGAAAGATTCCACAAATTAACAGAAAAGATCCAAACATTCTTTTCTTCAGTGGATTTCAACACCCCAGAATTCTATTCAGAAAAGTAACTAATATTATACGACACTGATCGTATATTGTAGATGATTATTAAAAATTATAATGTATTCCAAAACCTAAACCAATAATCATTGCAGTACATGTCTTATGAGCTACTCAGACAAGCAGGTCTCTTCGTTAGTCTACACTTTCATATTAGATATTCATCGCAATCCCTAACGCTTATGTTTCATCAATTTACACGTCACCCTGGGTTTTATTGTGGCGCAGGGCTTAGGGGTTAAAATGAACAATTGTTTTACCCACGCCAAGAAAATAAATGACGAGGAAACACACAGATAATTTCAACAACACATGATAATGAATTAATTCACGAAGTTACACGCTTGATGTAGTCAGTAGCTCGTTTCAGGAAAACAAACCAGAATTCTTGAAATCCGTAGTTTTAACGTATTGTCGTAAAGAGGAAATGTTCATACAACAGATGAAATGATCATACAACAGATGAAATGATCTGACATAAAATAATATTTAAAAATGTGTAAAACTAAAGCAAGAGAGTTCATTGCTCACCGAAGTGATATATGGCTGCATACATTCAAAAGTAGACAGTTTCAATTACTTAGCTTTCTTCAATTGCTGAGAGAAAATGTGCCATGTGCTTGTTAGAGCCCGATAATATAATTGGCGAATAATTTTATACGGGCAAAAACTTCAACACTGGTCACGATGAACTGAAACGAAACCTTTCACATGACTTCAGACATTCTTCTCTCATAAATATAATTCTTCTCCTCATTTTTATATCAAAAAGAATTTATTTCCTTCTTCTTGGCTAACTGGCTAATTTATGTCATGGCACGGTTTTCATTGGTCGCAAAACAATTTCACATAGGCTCGAGAATTCCTTTCCTTCTTCTCAGCTCACCGGCCAATTTCTCTGAAGGCAGGGTTTCATTGGTTCAATTAAAATTTCACATAGACTCGCGAATTTCTTTCCCTCTTCTTCCTCAGTCCTCTGAATTTGAAGGGAGTGGGTTATATCGTACTCACTATAGATTCATCAATTCGTTTTGCTTTGAACATATGAACTTATAGCAGCGTTGTTAAATAATAATAATCACAATTAACGTACTAAATAAACTTCCAATATTTGTGATTAAATCCAAAAGTACAATTAATTTACGTTTTTACGACCAGGTTTTCCTATGTAAAAAGTGAGTGAAAATTGATTTTCTATGGAGGTTTCTTTTTATTGCATTGAAATGTCACTAGAACTGGCCGTGAACGTTAATACATTTGTATATATGTGTTAAAGAACTGGTCAAATAGAGTAAAATGGAAAATATTATTTATACAGAAATTTGTGTAGTTTGTGTGCGTGATTAAAGTAGAGTATAAATGTCTTAATTTTCTAGAGTTGTTTACCTTGGATTGTTCTGTATTAATCTTTTGTTAAATACAATTTCTATTTTAGTAGTGTGTAAGAACACTTTTCTTAGAAAGTTGTAAGTGAATTTTGAGAGAATAATGTTGGTGTTTGAGTCAGCAGTTGACGCGCGAAAAGTTTCTTAAGTCAAAATAGTGACACGCGTGGATTCGTGTGGCATCTCTCTGAAGCTAAGTGACTGACTGGTGGATTGGGTCCAAATGGTCCTTTTTATTTGTTTTTGGAATCCAAAATAGGCTCCAGTGAACTGGACGCGAAAATAAGTTTTCGACAATTGTTACACACTTTGGTGTTGTCTCAACCAATAAAAAGTCGATATTTGCAATGTGAGGTGTTGGTTGGTTAAAACTGATTCTGATGGAAGAGTGTATTTTATCTCGGAGGTGAGTAGAAAATATGGACGATTCTATCACGTGTTTGATAGTTATCTCGAACAACAATTATTATAAAAACATAAATAAACGGCAAATTCCGTCTGTTCCTCCATGTGTCTGAAATCCCTCTAACACGGGCCAATGTTTCTCTACATAGACATAGTACCTTTTTGGAATCAGGATGATCCCGGGATTGAAAATCTGCCCTTCATCCGGTGCTTGAACCTCCAGCATTGCGATTTGTGCCCAGATGAGGAGAGAACAGTTAAAAATTCAAATTCTAAAATAACTGAAAAAGCTTTTCATTTATATTGAGTTTAAACTTTAAAGTAGCATAAATAAAAACTTTGTGAATTTAAAAAAACAATGTTTTAAATGCAGTTTAAAATATCTCCCAAACTTTGTGAATTGAGGAAATCAATTTTATTTCTTCAAAATTCCAAGGAATCAGAGTTAAAGTGAAAGGTTTTGTGACGTGAGATTTGGAAATTCTGCAGAGTTTGTGATTGGAATTTCGACCCAAATTGGAATTTCAGCTCAAAACAGTCATTTGACCGGAATTGGACTTTTCACCCTAATCAAAGTTAAAAGTGAAATAACTTGAGAGTTAAAGTTAGGTTTTGAAATAACTTTGATTCAAATTTATTTCTTCAATTTATTTTCTCGTTCGATGGCGTTCCTTCGGAGGATTGGCGCGATTGCGTCTCGATTAAGGAACGAGCCTCGCGAAACGGAGTGGCTCTTGCAGCGTGTCTCACTGGCGATGTTTCGAGGTAATGCTTTCTCCATCATTGCAGCTGGCAGAGGATAGAAAAAATTGTTTATAGTTACGTTGTTCTGGAATTGTCATCAATGGTCGACTGAACTTGCTTTGTTTCAATGACTTTTGTTTTGTTATTAGTTACTTTGTTCAATAAATGATTTCTTATATAAAATCAATAGAATTAAAGAATAAAAATTTATTTCTTCAAATTTATCGTGGACTGGAGGCTTAATTAGTCCTCCGCAGCAGTTAGCTTTTAAACTAGTTATAAATAAAAAAAACTAAAATAACGTTCACGATACTTAACCTAAGGCTTCGCGATATTAACTGTCTTTGAGGAATGTTAACATCACGAAACTTTTACTCGGACTTTTACTGTTACGGACTTTTACTCGAAACTTTTACTGTTACGGACTTTTTCTTTATTGATAATTAAATTAAAATCAAATTAATGAACAATGACCAATGCCAATATACGTCTTCTTTATTTCCAACACCTATCACTGTAGTAGTGTTTCGTAGTAAAGATTATTTGCACAATTTCAAGAGAAAATACATTAGAATTATTTTGAAACAACAGATTTTCCTCGAATTCAAATGTGAAATCACAAAGGAAACGCTATTGATAATAAATTTTCTGTTTGCGCTTAAAGTTTGATTCGGTGTTGCGAGTTCACACTTTTTTATAACTAAAACAGCGTTGATTTTCTAATGTTGAGCATTATTACTTCCTTTTTACTTTAGCTATTGTCAGAGAGAGACTACCGCCACCACTACTTCTTCTTCTTCTTCTTCTTCTATAGTCTGTCCCTTCAGACCGTGGGCGATTGTGGTTTTCCCCAACTTCCCGTCCTTTGTAGCTCTTAGTATGGTTTGTCTTTTCGCTCTCCCTCCTGTTCCCTGTTCTGACAACGATTTACATAAGCTCGTTAGGTAGGTTATTCGCCGCTTTCCTTTGTCTCTCTTGCCTTCAATTGGCCATGTGAATATCAATTTTTGCCAGCGCTCTTTTCTCATTATGCGTCCTAGAGATTCCAACTGTCTCTTTCTGATTCGAAATGTACGTGTCCTTTTTGTTTCCATGTCCCCTAAAACAAATTCATCGGGTAGGTGACCCACTGAATTCCACTGTCCGTCTTGCCCCGTGAGTGTCAAATTCTCCAAACCCTCCTTCCTCATTATGTGCCCTATAAATCCGTCTCTTTATTATTCTGATTATAAGCGTCCTTTTTGTTTCCATTTTCTTTAAGACTTCCTCGTTGCTCACTAGCTCCGTCCATGGAATTCTTAGCATCCGTCCATAGAACCACATTTCTGTTGCATCCAGTTTTCTCTTCATCAATGATTAGATTGTCCATTTTGATTTTAATTTCTTTTTTACGGTTTATCAAACTTTTAGGCTATTTAAATGGTATTCTGACCATCCTTCTGTAAAACCTCGTTTCTGTTGTCTCAAGTCTCTTCTTCATATGTGAGGAGATTGTCCAACATTCACGGCTATAAAGGAGGGGCTGTGGATTATCCCATTTGGCTTTGCCAAAATGGCTGTTGGTGGGGGGCACTTTAAGTCTATTGTTGCGGTTGTGTGAAGATTTTAAGAAATATAAGAAGGTTTTAATGATCAGAAGGCTTAAAATTGTGCGTAATCATAATCTTCCATCCACAACAATTAATAAAAGACAAAAATAATGATTCAAAACATAACAATTGAATTTATTAAGTATTTGATGTACATGCATGTAAACTGAAAGGTTAGACGGAGTTATGTCTCTTAAACTAGGAAATATTTTTACTTGAACTCATGAGGATTAGATTTATTATTAAATTGTAGTTTAGAAGAATGAGTATGTGTTGAGTGTTTGGAATTGTGTATTGTACAAGTTGGTAATAGTTCAGAATTATACTTGCATAAATGTTGTAAAGTTCTTTTACGTTTGACTGCATTAGTCAAGACGGCAGTTCTTTAAGGGTCACATTTTGGCAGCGGAGTTGAGACGCGAGAGAGAACCAAGAGGGAACGTGACGAAAGAGAGGGCGAGAATCACTCGTGTTTGGTTTTATAGTATGTTGTACCACGTGACAGGATCACACTTAGTTGGCGCCAAAACAGACCTGTCATGTGCAGGCTATTTGATTGGTCGAAACTGACCAATCAGCAAGCTAGATTAAAGGTGATTAACCAATGAATGCTTGTTATATATTCGTAAGTATGATGGTGGTGAAAATTACAACAGGAAGAGTGCATTTCCCAGCGGACGGTAAACTGGCTGTCGTGGAAGATTACACACTATAAAAAGGCAAGCATCTCTCTCTTTGTCGTTTTAACTCTTGTTTCCAGATGTAGTCAACATAGATTAATAACGCTGCCTACAGGGCATGTTCGATTCCTTGGTTCTCTGTTGACATTTGAACTCTCTCACACACTCACATACACACATGTATCTATCACACACGCTTGTTTCACACAAAAACAAGCACATTCTTCTTATAGCTAGTTCTAGTTTTACTTTTAATACTTTTTCTTTCATTATAATTGTGTACAGTACACATGTAATTCCTTTTGTTAATAACATGTATTGTCGTTTCTTTTTTATCCATTGTTTTGTGTGTTAAACTGGATTCGCATGAGTCCACAATATTGTTTGCGGGATATTTCAGGAACCCATAAATAAAGTGTCTGTTACAACCAAAGAGGTGATACCGCAACAAAATGGTGACTTCTTTCTACCTAAAGATATTATCCCGCAACAGGTCGATAAATATTGTAAAGGAAGCTGTCTGAAAAAACTGTCAGGTTGATTATTTTCTTCATAATTCAATTTATCCAAACCAAATATTTTATTTCCCTGTCTCTTTCCCTAGTGGCAGAGTCTATGATATAAAAAAAACAGGTCAGTCAAGAGAAAAAAATAACTTTTTCATATACTTTTTTTTACTTGTTGAAAAGATTTAAAAGGCGAAGGTGTTTTAAGAAGATTGAAAACAACACGCCACAGCAACTACAACGTAATTGTCAAGAAGTGTAAATACAACAGTAACACACTAACAGCCGATTGCTTTCGATCACTAAGGTAAACATCACAAGATCTCATTTCGTCTCACTTACGAGATAAGAAAAAAAAACTTGCGAATAAAGCTTATGAGTAAGAAGAAACGGAAAAAATGAGAGTAGAATCAATCATTAGTTAGCAATATTCAATTGCATAGTTCTCTTCGAAAGACAGTGAAAACTGAAAAGGAAAACTTTATTTCACTTGTGCTGTAACAAGAATTTTTGTTTGGCGTAAAAAATTAAAAAATAAAGGGGAAATTTTTACTCTGGTTTGAACTCATTATTTTCTTTTCTCATTGGTAAAAAAAAAAAGGTAACGAGATTCGCCGACCTAGTGCCTAACCACCGGATAATGAATTGGGCTCGTAACTTTACCCTAAACTACAACTAAAAAAAAAATAGTAAGGATGTGTTTTTTTTTAGTTTTCCAAACTTTAAAGTTTTTGTGTTTTAGTTTTCTGCCACTGTACTCATTGTAACTGTCACAACACAAATAACGACATTGAATGAATGAATGATTAATTTAAAAAACACTTTTTTTTTAATAGAAACTTTATGGCAATGGAAATTTAAGAAACATAAGGTTTTTAAAAACAATACTTTAAACGACAACGTCATTGATAAAACGCAGGTAAGATAGTTTTTAATTTATTTTTATTTTATTTATTTATTTTTGTAAAAGCCAAAATCAAATTAACAATAACCAGCCTCTTAGTCTTAGGCATCTTGTTTTTATGTTGTATAAAAAAAACGCATCAGATACATGATCCCCTCTACACACACACACTTTATGTTCTGTCTTTCTTATTGTCCTCGTGTTTCGGTTATTTTGCTCTGCGACCTTTTTCAGGAGTAGGAGTCTGTCACTCCAGGTAACTGTATTTACACCATGAGGTCAGATTGTTCTCCTTCTGCTGTTCGTATCTCGTCTAGAGTGGCAGTTTAATTGTGAGTTCAATCCCTGGGTCAGGTTGTATAAACACTGACTTAGTGGAAACAAGACTAGCTATATTGAGTAGTAAAAAGAGAACAAGATTCCTAGAGATGAAAGGCAGAACATGAACATTCTACACTTGTGGATTAAGTAAAAAAGGGTTAAAAATTCATCAGAGCGTGTACATATTCCAAAAGGAGCCTGTAGTGATAGAAAAAGAAAAATATCACTATTTCATTTTGGTTTGCCATAAATAAATAAAAACAAAAAGATAAAAAATAAATAAAACAGGCCAAAAGGTTATCATTTCTAGATGCAGGTAAACCAAAAGGGATTGTCAAATGAATCATTTCCGGAACCAATCAAAATCAAGAACAATTCGGGCGGTGGGGAATGAATTCTATTGTCTAAAGAAAAAAAAGTTTTAAAAAAACAGATAGTGACGGGCAGGCAAATGGACCAAACCAGCCGCTGAATAAAAATTTCATCTGCTGTCCCTTACCATGAAGGTTCAGACACCTAAAAATTCTACCGAGGGAGTCAAAAGAATTACTACTATCAAGAAATACACATTAACAAAGTCTCTCTCTCTCTCTCTCTCTCTCTCTCTCTCTCTCTCTCTCTCTCTCTCTCTCTCTCTCTCTCTCTCTTATTTTGATCGATATAAATTTGTATCAGTACATGCAATATATATCTTTGTATTAATTATCTGTGCATGAGTTTTTAGAAGTCCATAAATTGGTGTATATTTGGATCGATTAAGGACGTTATCCAAAGATAACCAACCACCTGTAAACAAGTAATCCTCTACTTTGGTGACCCCCACATCTAAGCACCAATTCTTAGACCTCCACAAACCAATATTTCAATTTCATTTTTATGCTTAGAAGATTACAAAAATTTATATATTAACTTTTATTGCAGTTTGAGAAGAGATATTTTTTTTATTTCATTTTATATTTTATGCTTTTTAATTTTATTTTATGTTTACATTAAAAGTCATGTTTGTCTACTACTGTAATGAGAATAAAGATAGATATTTTGTTAGTTTTGTTAACTTTTTATTGGTAAAAATTAAAATAAGCCTTTTTCACGTTATCATATATTGTTGCGTGTAAATAAATTCTCTAGAAAAGAAGTTTTTACATACAGATACGTGTGTGCTCAGACACATTTAAACGTTTTTTTAAGAAATAAATTTAGAATATTTAAATCTATTCGCCTCTTTTTAATTACTAATTTTTAACACTCCCATTTTATAAACTGAAACTGTTTCCAATGTAAAACTAAGATAATAATAATAATAGTTTGTATATATTTGTTTTAAATCATTTCACCCCCATGCACAAAGTGATAATGCCACTAAGACACACATTGTTACTGGGAGTGAAAGAGAATGAAAAGACTTTTGAAGAAAATGGAAACTCAATCCTAAACAGGGCACAAGGGATAAACCTCTACTGAGTAGAATCTACTCTACTTCTGTTCAATAGACGGAGAAGGAGTGCGAACCGGGCAATAGGCAAACTTATCTACTCCTATTCATAACCTTTGCTTGCACAAATTTATTTCAATTAAACTAGAAAATAATTTTGTTGCCACTATTATATAAATAGTATTTTCAGCTTCCGAATAAGTAGTAATGCTTGAAGTAAAAAAACAAGTATTGTTGTGATGTGCGTGATTCAAGGCATCCGACTTGAATGGCCTATGCTCAGTAGTAGACAGACAATGCATACTTATGTCAATATCACTAACAAGTATTTTGTTATTTTTAATGAAATCTTACATGTATTAGCAGTGACATGCAGCGGTTTGGTGATGCCCAGGACCAACTCCTTGATTGTCTGCCCCTAATACGCAAGCAGGAGGTGGGGGTCTATAGGGCCTAGTACTGGGAAATATGAGAAAAGAAGACATTGTAAAGATGTAAAAAGAGGAAACATGAAATAAACACTTTATTCAAATTAAATACTTCACCTTTTGATTGGATGCCCTCCTGATATGGATTACCAGGGCTGTCACACTCTCTGCCCCCCCCCACTTCTGCACAAAAGTATCTTGAAAGTTAGAGTGAGGAGTTGTTATTCATAGCTTTTAAATTTATGAATCACTTTCTAGAAAAGAAACCTTTACACACACACACACACACACACACACACACACACACACACACACACACACACACACACACATTAAACAGTTTTAAGAAATAAATTTATATATTTAAATTTATTCACCACTTTGTAATTATTAATTTTGAATTTATAAACTGGAATTATTTCCAATATGTAATAATAATAATAATAATATTATTAACTAAATGTACCCATAAAAATTTCACAGTTTTGTTCTTTGAATTTTCTGATGAATCATAATTCATAAGTTAATAATTGAATAAGCTCATTGAGAGTTCTATGACTTTAAAATACCCATGGAAATTCGCCTATTGCATTGTTATATATTTGAGCTTAACATCTTCAGCAAAATATTGCTGACAATCAAATATGAATGTAGGTCTTTATTTAAAGAAGTAAGAGGGTACAAATGAAAAGATTTGAAACTGACAAGTTTTTCCATTTCAATAAAGCATAGGTTAAACATGTGAAAGCATTATTGCCTCCTTTTTCCTTCTTTTTCTCATTTTTTTCACGTTTGGGCGATTATGATTGACTGGGCAGAAGATATCTTAAGGCTTGAAAATTTAAGAGTTGCTATTTACTAAGCATAGACTAGCATTGGCACAAAGTCACAATTATGAGGCACCTAGTGAATATCAACCTTATTACTAATGGCCTACAGATCCAGCTTGTCCACATGATCAGTTATTTAAGAAATCACTCAACATAATCTTCTTATGATATGCCAAGTGTATTTTGCCTGTAATGTCTGTAACTGGTTTTCCATGTCAAACTTATCTTCCTTGCACTGGTGATGCCAGGTTTCAGACTTATATTCCTTACACTGGTGATGCACTTTGTTATGACAATAGAAGACTATTTGAAAATATTCAACAAGACAGAGGATGAAAAACTGAGTATCATATGTTGATTACCAACACCTAGTCTGCCAAGACACCTGCTAGATGGCACTGTTCAAGAGTATAAAACACGCTTCCATTTTTTTGCTCTGGGATGTAGTAGTGATAATGCAAGTTTCTTCTTCTTCAGGGAGATACTCCCCAGGTAAACCAAATAGTGAATTTCAAACACGCTATGTGGTCATCACACATCACACTATAGCTAAATACAGAAATGTTTTTTTTTTAGCTAGCTGTACATGTGTGGAGATATTTTTCTTTCTCACCATTTCTGAGCTATGTTGTTCTTTACATAAAAATATATGTATAAAAACCTCCACATGCTCCATTTCTTTCGAAAATGTTAAATTCATTTTACTTTGAAAGTTTCCTTCCTAATTAACCATGACAAGTAGTAACTCCTCACACTGCAAACTGGTGATCAACAGCAACCACATCCAATACAAATCTGTAGCTCTCATTTGCTACAATCTCAAGAATATTTGGAGAAAAATATGACTGTCATTTTTTTTATGGCATGGGTAAATTAGTTATTCATCTTTTTTTAATTAAATATCACCCAATGCCGGGCTCGAGAGTCACTCAAGGTAGAGGGCTACAGTCAAAATTGTAAGGATGAGTGATATCAGTGGAAGAGAAGGTGGTAGAAAGTGGGGATTATGAGGATATGGAGGATAGATAACAATTGACCCTTGACATTTAAGAAGCCATGATTAAAGGATTCAGGGCAGCACTCATGCAAGAGTCTGCTCCACAAAGTGGCAGTTCTTGGGAAAAAGCTGTCAGAATGGAACTTCCTTCTTACATTTGGAACATGGAGGAAATAAGGGTGATTTGACTCTGTGGAAGAGGCAGTTTTCAAACTAGCAATTTTCGAAATAACTTTTCCTTTAGAGTTATTAAAAAAAGAATAGACACTACTTTTCAATTTTTGCTGTAGAAAAAAAATGGGCTTTTGGCTTACTATGGATGTATGTTCTGTGTATTGAGCATTTGCATTCAGACATTCATCTGAAAGATTTAGTGATCATTCCTATCAAGGTAGATTGGTACTGATGAGGTATACGATCTGAATGTAAGAGTAGGAAGTAGGGAGTGACTACAAGGATAGCATGGATGGATAACAATTGACCCTAAAGTTGAAGAGAGTAAGATTACAATTAGTTCTTCTTTTTTTTATTGATTGAGTGGTTTTTTACAACTTATCAACTCGTTACAGGTTAAGAGCTAGAAAATATTTTTAGAATGTAAGAATTTATTGAAGATAATAAAGGATTTACTGATACAAGTCCTACTAATTAATCTATAGCTGGGAGGAAGGTAGATTCATACCTTTTCCCAGGATACTTGCAAGTAAGCAAATATAATGAACACAATGGGAATTGGAACTTGGCTCTCAGATTTCCAATTCACCAGCAGTATATCAAAGCTTACAGCACCTGGTATTCCCAAGTGGTCCCACACCTAGGTACTAACCAGGATTGGCATTGCTTAACTTAGGTGATTGTACAAGAACTGGTACTTTGTGATATGGCCATAAGCCTACACTTGGGGAATCACTCATATGAGAGTCTGTTTCACAAATTAGCTGTTCTTGAGAAGAAGATTTTTGAATGAAACATCCTTCTTACTAATGAAGTATGTAGGGAATGAGGGTCTTGGCTGCAAACAACTGAGTGGGTAGCACTAAAGAACGGAGTTTGTCTGAATATTTGCCATGAAAGTAGTGACAGAGTAGCAATAAGCATGCAGCATTACAGATGACAATAATGCCACTAAGACGCAAGGGTTACTGAGTGAGAAAGAGAAGACTTTAGTGGGGAGATAGGACAATAAAAGAACAGATTTCAGGAAGACAGAAGATGGCAATAATGCCACTAAAATACAAAGGGTTACTGGGAATGAAAGAGAATGGGAAGACTTTAGGGAGGAAAAAGGACACTAAAAGAACAGATTTCAGGAAGACAGAAGATGGTGATAATGCCACTAAAATGCAAGGGGTTACTGGGTGTAAAAGAGAATGGGAAGACTTTAGTGAGGAAAAAGGACAATAAAAGAACAGAATTCAGGAAGACAGAAGATGGCAACTGACATTGTATTTGGATTTTTGAAGATTGTAGGTAGCAGGGAAACAAGAAACCAGAAGAGAGTTGCACAGATGAGAAGTGAGAGAAAACAAACTATTAGAACAAAACTTATGGTTACATCTAGCTTGCTCAACAGTAAAGCAATGAAATATAATTAACTTTTTTCTCTTTCTTGTTTTGAATTTCCAGTTATGATGATTGTATCTTTCTCCCTCCCCATTATGCTCTCATTTTAATAAATATGTGTCTTGTTATAGTGTTAATTAAAAAAAGATAAAAGTTTTATATTATTGTTTGAATAACAAATACAAAAAATAATGTTCTCCCATTTCTTACTTCAACTTTTATTACTGTGATAATAATGAACTATTCCATGCTACCCATTTCAATACTAACCACTTTATATAAAAGGATGTTTAACTACTAACAATCAGTTTAGCAGAATAAAGTTTCTAAATTTGATATAACTGAATCAGAACAAATAATCTAGAAAATTTTCTCTTTTTCCTTCAGATATTTCCTCTACAAGAAATTTTCAGAAATAGCCATATTGGATTTTATTAAATTCTTCTGAAAAGAAATCTAAATCAACAGAATTTTACAATTTCTGCATGAGTTCTTCTAAGAACTTGCCTTTAAAAGCAAAAACAAGTTTCAACAAACTTGTGATCAGTGACAAACATTCTGTTCAAACATGGAAGCAGTGTGCAAATGATTTGAAAAAACAGAATGAACAACTCCAAATTCAAAATGACCAATTACAGAGAAATGTCAAAGACCTAGAATCAAAATGTGAAGCCTTACTGAAAACTGTATTGGACCAATCAATAGCTGATGATTGTCCAGCCAGCATTTCATTTGCAGGTCTGATTAAACAGCCCCTGGGAGAGGTCATGGTCAAGTTATGTAACCTCCAAAAGAAACAATCTGATGTTGGCACTTTAAGCAACAGGGTAGAAGAACTCGAAACCAGGCTTACTTCAAACTATAATGAAATTGCCAAATTACTACAAATTAAAATGAATGTTGAAAGTTGCCTTGAACAGGTATTAATATGTGGGGATTTGCCTGAGGCAAAAAATATTGCCAGAAAGACTTTAGATGAATGTAGTAAGTAAAAAAAAAATTATTTTAATTTATATTATAAATGGGTATTTATTTACATCTGGACTAATGTCTACATCTTTGTTGTTGGCTGTTTCAGATGTTGTGCTCTCTATCTTCTTCAGATGTCTATCAATCTAGCTAACCTTTAAGTAAATTTGAATCAAAATCTTTATTTAATCTACAGAGGTAGATTATTCTTGTTCTGCTTTTTATATCTTGTCTTGTTTTTTGTTTTTTTAGTACTGATATGGTATTTCTAGTCCTGTTTCCAATGGGTCTAAGTCTGTACTACCCAACCCAGAGATTGAACTCACAATTACTATGCCACTAAATTCATAAAGTAGCACTTTAATCCTTTAGACTGGACATGAACATCAGAAAAAGAACAATCTACTGTCTTAGATTAAATAAAGAGATCAGTTCAAAATTCATTGAAGGTTATCCAGGTCAAAGAGACCTGGAGAGCAAAATGACCAAAACATTGAGATAATAACCATAAAGATGAGGAGATTAGTCCATCTATATATAAGGTAAATAATGACAACACCTCATCACATAAATTCAGACAGAAATGTGCATTCAGCAACAAAAAAAACAATTCAATTTTGTACTAGATAAATTGTAGATATTTATATCATATGAGTATTGCAGATTTTACAATCACATGAATGTACTGACCTGCAGGAAAAATGAAAGATTTTGTAATGTCACCTTTCTGCTTTCAGAATTAACATTCAAAATTTGACTTTTATCAAAACTTCAATATTGGTAGTTAGTAACCAGATCTGATTATTATTTTGTTATGCATTTTATTGTGATAAAGGTTGGTTCAATAACTCCACATATCTTATTGAATAAGTATTGAAAAGTTTGATAAAGAGTTATGCCCCTTATATCTTTGTGAGTGATAGTGATGACAATGACAAGATTGAATCTCTCCATCAATAGATAAATGATAAATCTGTTAATTACAGTAGTTAGATAACATTTATTGAAATATAATCTGCTTTATATGCATGCACATTAAAGCAATTCAATGTTAGGTTCTCTCTTAAACATATTCTTGCGGAAGCATTGCTTTTATTAAATTCCAACAAAAAATATACCTGGCTGGTGTGATATTTTGCTAAAGTCCTTTCATAAAAACTGTCTGATGAACAAGCACACTATCATGATGATGGCCACACAGTACACAAGCTGTGATTATCTCACTGCTGACTGAATAACACTATAGGTGAGTGTGTGCATGCACAGTAAGGTCCCTTCTGATTGATTACCAATATATATCAAAATTGTTCAATCAGCTTGTGGAATGTTGAGGGGGTGAAAATTTGGCCCCAGTAAAAAATTTTAACTCATCCACTTAGAAAAAGAGGACAGTAGATAAAATGTAAAACAAAAATTTTTATATTCCAGAAATTGTTAAAGTGTTTTGCATGTAAGTAAATGTAACCAACTAGAATTTGAACTCAACTCTCCAATTTCTTAATCTGAGCTGCTATGCATTACTCTACCATACCTCCATCATATTAGTAATATTCTATAAAAAGAGATTTTGATTTTGCCCGAAATTGATTAATTAATAGGATACATTCTAATAATGTGTCTGCTATAATTTGAATCTGTTGAATTTTTGTTTTTACCAAATCTTAATGTATACAGATTTTTAAAGTTTTACTTCACAAACACTACAAGTTTGTATAGAATGCTCAATATCAGGGTCAGAGTGTATATAAATATAAGCATTATGGACATAGGCATCAATATCTAATGATGACAGTTTGTTTCATTCTTAAACACAGTTGTTGGTCTGATAATTGCATTTAAATTTCTGAGTTCATAAAATCTCCTCGTCACATACTAGAAGGAATTATAAGTCATTTAGCAAGTGTAACTGTAAGTAAAATGTAACCATTACTAAAATATAACTGTAAATATGGTATAACTATAAGTAAAATGTAACTGTTAATATAATGTAATTGTTAGTAAAATGTAACTGTAAGTAAAATGTAACTGTAAGTAAAATAAGCTTAAATTCTTACAGAATCTCCAATAATTATCTGTAGTTTCCTGATTGAACTTGTTATTCTCATAAATTTTGGTGTAGACTTAAGAAGACTGTGCTGCTGAAAAATATTGATAATGTATCTGTAGATGTATTTGAAAGGGAAAATCTAACTATCAATGCTGTTTTAACTTTTATTTTAGAATTTAAATTTTCTTGTCACGTTTTTAAACTATTAAAATATTGTTTTAGCATAATGGGTTGTTAATTGTTTAGAAATCCTGTCTTTATTTTTTTTAGGTCAAGTGTATTTATTCATAAGTAGCCCTGAAAGGAAAATGTTAAATACTGCATCGCTGAAAATCGAAAAGTCAAAAACTGAAAACAATTCTTCTCAGGACTCCCAACATCTTCCTCATTTAACCAAAGTAAGTATATGCCTTCGTTGTTTAAAAGGTTAAAAGCATTTCAGAGAAAAGATCAGGCCTGCACAATGGACAAATGTGAAGAGCCACATTGATCGTGCAAAATTAGCCATGGGCCACAATATACAGGCTTTGGTATACTGGTCTTCTTCCCAAATTGAAAGGTTATTGCATTTTTAAATGAACTTCCAAACTGATTCAGTCTTATCAAATCATGAAATGAAAATTGTCTTGAACAGCCACATTTCTAAATCTTTTTGCATTAATGCAGGTGTACCCCAGGGCTATATCCTTGGACTTATACAATGCAAAGAAATGATTTTTGCAGAAAAGGAAGAAGACCAAGCTAAATATGACAGTAACATTTCATTTATACAATCAGATACATGTATTTACATATTAGAAATCAATGTTCTTTGTTGTGGCCATGAAGTGACCAATAGTTCAATTGTTCAAAGTGATTTGTCACAAGTGAGCCTGCAAAGTTTTGAAGTGCTTTTGTTGCAAGTGAAATCAAGTGGTATGGTATGCCAATATGTATGTGTGTATGTGAAGCACACGCTAATGAAACATGTGTGTCATTGCTGACTGATTGCATGTGATAGCAGTAATTTTAAAACACAGTGAACAAAAAGAGGAGAGACAGGACTTACTTTCGTTGTGGCATTGTATGTAGAAAATTCATTACTGACATATGTATTGTCATGTTATGTTGTTGATTGAGGCACGGTCTGGTTTGCTGACTTATTTCACCTATTGTCCTTCACTGTCTGTGTTGTTGCAGATCTGGTTGCTGACGGGCCATTTTTGTTGCTATTTGACAGCCAATGCTCAGCTCATGAAACCTATCTGAGTTTTACATGGGGAAGGTACACAGTAACATGAGTCCTGACCTATTTTCAATTCATTTGGAGTTTAACCATGCAGATGTAGTAAAGAGTACATCACATGACTTGTTATATCCAATCAGGTTCCAGAAACCACTTATTTAATTTGGAGCCATGTTTGTACAGAATTGTAAAAATTTTTTTGTATCTACTGAATTTTGAACAAAAAATGTTGTTGGCTGTAGGTGACTGGTTTTATTGCAAAACTGTCCTGGTAGTGTTAATGATGTCCCAAAGACCAATTCAGATACTGTGCATCCTGACTCTTCCTTGATTATATTCCTGATGGATAACAAAAGCAATGGTAAATTTTCTAACCAAGTCCCGGAATAGTTATTTGCTGTTAGCGCTGCCTTAAGTTATCTGTGAAAACATTCGACTAAGCGATTGGAACAAGGATGATATGATGTAGTTGTTATATGCTTGACTCCTGTTAGTTTTGTGAATTTGTTAAAAAGCATAGATAGAAATTGAAATCCTCGATCTGTTGTTATTATTGAGGAACAGCCAAAAACAGCTATCCATTCATGTAAGATGCTTTTAGAGATTGTTCCTGCAGATAAATCCTTTAGAGGAACAGCAACAGCCATCTTATAAATCAATCAATGATATTGATTAGTTAATGATGGCCATTTGCTTCTGGTAATGGTCCCACTATATCAATGTGATGGTTTGTGAACCTACTATCTAGTTTAATAAATTGCCCAGGAGGAGATTTTGTATGTCTGGATGCTTTGCTTATTTGACACTTTAAATAGGTTTGAGTCCATTTTTTTTTTATATCAGTACACATGTTGGGCCAGACAAAATGATTGCTAATCAATTTTTTCTCAGTGAAGGTGGTATGTATGGTTTCAAATAACCTGTCCTCACATTGCAGAGTATTGTTTTCATTCCAAATGGGATTTTCCTTCAGTTGTAAAGAAGTGTTCACCATTACTCTGTTTGTGGCATCTTTTTCTTGTTCTTTGGAAATGAGGTCAAAGGTAAGGGTTTCAGAATCTAGAGGTTGTATTGTGGAGTATGAGAATGTATCTGCCACAATATTGTCTGAACTTTTAATATAACATATATTCAAAGTAAATTGAAATATATAATCCAGTTGTCAAGTATCTCTGAGTGTATATTTGTCTGTATTCATATGCAATGTGTAAGTGAGAGGTTTGGGATCTATGAAAACAGGAAAATCTTGCTCTTCAAGCAGATGTTGGAAATGCCTTATTGATAAGTAAATTGCAAGTAACTCCCTTGAGAAGGTACTGTATTTTTGTTGTGCATTATTCAATTTTATAGAAAAAAAGGCAATTGGTCTTTTCCTGAGCCATTTTGCTTCTGATGTAGAACTGATCCAATTGAATTTGCCAAAGCGTCAAAGTTGTGAGTTTTGAGTTAGTGAGATTTGCTACTGATTTTTTTAGTGTCATGGAATGCAGTTAATGATTCTCCTTCTATAGTTATTTTTGCATTTTTATTTTTTTGTTTTTGCAGCATGTTTGTAAGTGGGATCAAGACTCTGGAATAACCTAGAAAAAACCTGCGGTAATAGTTAATCAAATTGAGATATCTATATAGTTGTCACAGAGATGTTGGTTGTGGAAGTTGTTGCATTGCTGCTACTTTCTCTGGGATAAGTATGATCCTGTGTTTGTTGATCACATAGCCCAAGAAGTTCAATTTAGAAACAGCAAGCACACATAACTCATAAAGCTCGAAAGGAGTTGTAATTACTGCTTTCTTTATATCTTCTTCTGCTACTGGAATTTAGTAGTATGTTTTAACTAGGTTCAATTTTCTGAAAACCATGGTTCCCTGTAAACCCATGATGAAATCATGTAAGTGTGGGATTGGTTATCTATCTGGAGCTGTTTTCATGTTGATATTCCTAAAATCCCCACAAGGTTGCCATGCACCTGTGTCTAGTTTTGGTACCATGTGAAGCAGAGAGGAGTATGGGCTACTTGAAGGGCATATGATGTCTAATTGCAACATGTGTTGAAATTTGTCTTCTGCTATTTTGTATTTTTCTAGATGCAATGTTTGTGGTGATGCCTGTGTAGGGGGTCCAGTTGTTGTGATGTAATGTTTACCAGTGTGACAAATTTCATCTGTCTTTTAAAGGAGTGGTAATATTAGGAAATTTTTCTAATAACTCCTGTAGTTTATTAGCAGTTGGTATGGCAGAACTAATTCCTGTTGGTGTGTAGATTGAGGTGATTTCCTTTGCCATTAGCTTTGTGTCACTGTTGATGAGAGAGTTTGTAGCCATATTCATTAATAGTTGGGAATAGAATAAAAAGTCTGCTCCAAGAATTACTGTTTTCAATTGTGCTTGTGTGAAAATCCATGGAAAAGGTTGTTGTAAACCCAAGTTGAGTGTTAATGATCTGTCTCTGTATATCTCATTTTTTGATCCCTATGCGGCTTGTAGTGTATATGTGGATAATGTGTGTTTTTGTTTAGGCTCCAGTGGAATAACAGTGATTTGTGCACCAGTGTCAACTAAAAATAAATATTCAGTATTTTTGTCCTGGATGTAAAATAGACAACAACTCTGTTCTATTCCAGCAGCTAATGTCATCTTTACTTGCTGCCAGAGTAATCATTTCTCTGGTGTCATGCAATAGTGTGGGAATTTCTTGAATTGAAGATGCATGATTCTCTGCACTTCCTTGCTTCTTTTCCAAATTTATAATGATATCAACAGGTATTGTAGGCAAACTGCTCTCTGGAGAATGAGTTTGACCTATCCTGGCTTGTTCTGCATGGAGAGTAGGATCAATTTTTGATTTCTGGGTGAGAACAATGAAATTTTTGGTTTTGTTCCAAACTCTTGATTTGTGTGGCAATTAATTGAATCATAAATATTAATAACATAGACCAAACATTATACACAGAATATATATATAATATATAATATTTTAAATTATATAAAATATTATATCTGATGAGCTTTCCTTTTTGGTACCTCAACTTTACAAATTTATACACAGTACTAGATTGGTAGCCAGGTTGACATGGCTAGAGGTAACTGGTAAGTTCTATACTAATAGTTTCTTCTCTTGCACTTATATATATATTTTCAGTTATAGAAAATATCTGTTTTTATATATTTTTATATTTGAAGATTTAGTAAGTGTATTTCATAAGCATTTATAAAATATATATTGTGTCAATAATACAATTATTCTTATCTTGAGCATGAGGAGCATTACCATCACAAAAACCTTTAGTTGGGTTATATAAATATTGTGGACATTTTTTATTGATAATAACCTATAAAATATAAATATATATTATATATTGAAAATTTCAGATAAAATTCAGTTAATAACTATGTATCAGGCTCTCACTCATTGATCTATCTAGGGTTACAGAAAATTCAGTAACACAGAGAAAGAAGTGAGTGGCCTCTCTTTTGTGTAGGTTTCACTGCTAAAAGCATTTTGTCTGTTTCCACCAAAAATTTAGCAGCAGTGTGGATTTTGACTGCAAACAATATAGAACCTGAATGAAACTAATCAAAACATTTTTTGCAGTCTAGTTTTATTAAGAATTCAACCGTTTCCATCAATGAGGTATCACTAACCCCTAGCCAGGAACAATCATCAACCTAATGACTCAGTCCAGACCAGAGTAAAATGCTGAAATGCTAGCAGGGAAATGACATAATTTGCAGAATAAGATTAACCCAGATGAGATTTTTCAAAACAAGCCCAACTGGGTAAATTTTGAGAATGTCATCAGTTCATCTCTTTGCAGGTGTGTAAACTTGGGAATCTATCCATTTCAATTGTAAAATGATGAGCTCTTGTGGGCCAATCTAGTACTGCACTTAAATTCATAGAGGAAAGTTCATCAGGACAATTATCATAAAAGTATTGATAAAAAAGGTAGAAGAAAGTGACTGAAATTGAGGTGCCAGGTCAGGGCCAGTGACATTGCAGATTCTTCTTTGGATTTTGTCAAGGATCTCTAAATATATAGCAGGGGTACCAGACCAGATGTGGCAGGAATATATGAAACATGGATGAATGGTAGACTTATAAATATGTAAGATAGTTTTGGGCAAGAAAAATTTTCAAGTGCAACAAAATGAACCAACTTTCCTAGCAACATAAAAATTGATTCAATAAAATCTTTCCACTTGATGTCAGCGGGAAACATTAGCCTGAGAAGGTGTAATGAGTCACTCTCCTGGACGAAAGCATTAGCCATGCTGATGGAAGGCAGAAAAGGTTCTCTCAAACAGTTAATAGAGATCAGTTTTGTTTTGGAGACATTAAAATTAACAAGGTATTTCTTGCCCCACTTAATCATAGAATGAGGATTATTTTTTAAATCAGCTACCAATTTGGCCATATCAAACTAATCAGATATTTACTATTACTACAGAAGTAAATACACAAATCAGTACAGGTTTATATATTTTTTTCTACTATTAATACTGATATATGTATATATACTGTGTGTGGCAGAAATTCCTCCCACATAATAGTAAGATATTAGTGGCTTCATCTAAGTAATATTTTACTATTATGTACGAGGTATTTCTGGAAGGTATATGTGGAAAGTGCTTCTGCCACACCCTATATATATATATATATATATATACACACACACATGTGGGGGAAAGATACATGACAAAATAGAAAAAGGTTTTTTGTGTGAAGCATTTCGTCTTTTAGGACTTCATCAGACTAAATTTGTTTATATTGATGCAACAACACATATGCACGAACAAGTGATGCTGGAAAATTTTAAATTCAAAAACAATTTTTTTATGTGTTTTGGGTATATAATCCAGCTGATTAAAGCACTTTCTAAACATTTTTGTCTAAGTGAATTGTTTTCTCTTTTAATTAGAGTAGAATTTTTTAATAAAAAATTATGGTCAACCCCGTTAATAATAGGTTTAATGTGTTGTTTTGTAAAATATTCTTTTTGTGTACATATGATCTTTTATTTAAATACATGGGGGTTTCTCCAATATATTCTTTATGGCAATCATTACTGGTAAGAGAGTAACTAAAATTTGACTACTAAACTTGGCCAGGTATCTCTCTGCTTATTGGCAAATCTTTTTATTCTAACAGCCCAGTCAAAAGTTTCCTGGGGACACACACATCAGCAAAATAGAACCGAACCTCAAAGTGCATATTTTCTATGAACTGAACAAGGAGACAAGAAAAGGTAAATTTTACAAATATACACTGACATTCCAAAAGTCATGGGATAGCAGTATGTAAAGGTAATGTTAGGTAGCACCACTCCATCTTAGCATTATGGAAATGCCAAGACCTATATCAGTTGTGCTTTGATATCTGATTAGTCAGTGTGAACACTGACAAGATTACTCATGACAACACAATGTGAATTATCAGAGTTTGAATGTATGTACTGAATTCTCTTTTTTGAAAGACAGCAACCTTGTTCATTATTAAGCTCCACCCTAGCTACACACTTCTTTAAGTATTGATCAGGTTTGATATGAGGACCAGTAGTTTCAGTGTTATTGGATATTATATGTGTAGAAGACCGTGGTGTGAAGATGTGAAGAGATATCAGAAGGTTAAACTTTCCTGCTGGCCGGTCCAGCTACATCAGAATGTCGGAGTTTATATTAAGTCTGAAGAAGACAAAGAAAACAAACAAGACCGATATACATGGGTAAACAAATATATTAATACACGAAGACATGAAAAGTTACATATTGTTTGTATGGAGAAGTTATGTGTGTGCATTGTGTTGAGTGTCCGTACGTACGTGTATTGTCCTAAGCGTGTTCCCAGAATATGGGAAACGCTGTATCTGTGAGATGTCACATATTGGCCTAAGTGAAAAAGAGAAAGTTTTTTCCTCACCTCAGCGCCTCACCCAAGGCCTGGGTAAAAAAAAGAGAGAGATAGAGAGAAGGGTCAGCCAGTATTTATAGTCAGGGGAGAGAGACCCCTGTTGAAGGATTAAGGAAACTGAGGAGGAGCTAACTGCGACATATGTACCTGTTTGAGATTTCAAGAACATATGCTGATGTCCTAAAAGTTATGGGATAGCAGTATGTTGGCTGGTTGATTTTGTTTACAGGCATATCGACCTCCATGGGTTATTTAATGCTGAAATCTAAATATTTAAAATGCAATTTTATGCCTTCAACCACAGATAAATGTATTGTTAGTCATTTTGCTATAAAATGTATTGTTGGTAATTCTACTATAAATAGGTATTGTTGGCAATTTTACTCTTGTTGGTAATTTTTTTTATAAAAATGCATTACTGGTATTTTTACTATAAAAAGGGTATTTTTAAACTTTCATAGTTTTTGTTTGAGTTATTTCCCTTAGATTATTTAACCCATGAAATTCCTCTTAAAAAGCATTACAATTTTTCATGATTTAACACAGCAGTTCGCATATGGAACCAGATGGTCCAGCTAACATTTCAGGAGTCCACACAAAAAAATAGCAAATTAGGGGTCCATGGTAATATTTTAATTGTCCATAGAGCAATTTCACTTCAGAATTGTTGTTACAATTGAGAATTGGAATTTTTACTGAAATCTACGCCATATTAAAATACTAAAAATAGAAAAACAACTCTAAAAACTAGCAGAAAATGAGAACAAGTGATGTAAGTTAGCGTCTCTTTTACTCGACCAGATTTTTTTATTGTAAAAGTTGAATAAAACCGAGAAGGAAGAATTAAATTATATATATAAAAGAAAATTATATAAAGATTATAATTTATTATATAAATCATAAATAATTATACTAATTTTAAATATTAATAAAATAAAATAAAATATTAATATATTAATATAAATTAATTAATATAAAATATTAAAAAAATATTAATAATAAAATTAATTTAATTTATAAATTATATAAAGATTATATATAAAGGAAGCATATACATTTACTATTTCTATAATACAATTCCTCAACTTATCTATTAGTAAAAAATAAATTTTTTTTTTCATCAAATGGTTATGGGGTCCACCAAAAAAATTTAAGAGTAAAAGTGGTCCATGGATTAAAAAAAAGTTGGGAACTACTGCCTTAATACAAACTGGAAAGTAGCCATTAGTGTACATGGCAATACTTCCATTACAGAATAGTGCATACTGAGGGAAATTATTCAAATTCCAATTGAGTTTGTTACATTCACTTACATGCAAATACCTTTGGAAAATGTATGAATCCATCTCTTCCCACCACACTAGATCCTATAACCTTGGGTAGCAACTGGCCTTGGAGAAGAACCACTCTAAATCCAAAACCTGAGGAGGGTCATTTGGAGACTTTGTAGCACTATGTGCACCAGTTCTCTATATTCGGCTCTTCCAAAAAGCCTGGTAGCTTTACACAAGCTTTTACCATGATAATCAAATTATATGTGTGAGTTCTGTTCAGTTCTAAGAACTGAGTTGCTATGCCCTCACAAGTCAAAAATGACAGGAAAGTATATATATATATTTTTTTTTTCTACATACATTTTTATATATATATATATATATATAGGCTCCTGAAAAATTAATTTTGGTTGAGCTCTTTGGTTTGAGGTGTGAGTTTGTAAACAGTGAGTATTTAAGCTAATATTGCATGACTCTTCGGCAGAATTGAGTCACTGTCAGTCACTGTGTGTTTATCTAAATCTAAAAATAAACATGCTAAAATTCACCTTCATCCCTGCCGTGCGCCGACGGATTAGTGGGAGAAGTTCCGACTGACGCAAATTCAGTCGAGTTTCGATCCTAGCTAGAGGCAACCGGACATCTAGCCACACTGATGAGCTGTGAAACAGCGAAACAGTCTATCGGTGGATGACAAATATATATATATATATATATATATATATATATATATAATTTTTTTTTCTCTACAAAAATGAAGGTAGAAAAACTAAGAAAAAAAATTTATAGGGAACTTAAAAAGTTTAGATCTTAAAGTTAAAATTAGCACCAATATTGAACAAGTTGATTTTCTCAATGTAACAGATCTAGTCTATGACAATTTTCAGCCTTATATGAAAAATAATGCCAACCCAATCTATATTCACTCTAATTCCAATCACCCCCATCTGTAATCTGACATATTCTTTCCTCTGTATAATGTAGGATAAGTAACCACTCATTAGACAAAGATATATTTGAGAAACATAGCAGTGTGTACAATAAAGTTCTTAAGGATAGTGGGTATAAGTGCTCCAAAATTCAGTTTAGAGAATATGATGATAGTAATTCAAAGAAAAGAAATAGGAATAAGAAGATCATCTGGTACACACCTCCATTTAATCAATTAGTAAGTACTAAGTTAGACCATAAGTTTCTCAAATTGATTGATAAACATTTTCTGAAAAGCAACCCTCTTAGTAAAATATTTAATAGGAATACATTAAAATTTAGTTACTGTTGCACCAATAATCTTGAGAAAATCATAAAGTTGCACAACAATAGAACTCTAAACCAATTTAATAATTTTAATCATAATGCAAGTACCAATAAAAATATTATTAAGGATAGTGACCAATGTAATTGTAGGAATCCTAACCAATGCTCATTGTTTAAAAGATGTTTAACCAAATCCTTTGTGTATCTTTGTCCTATCTCTACAATAGAAAATCCGAGGGTTGAAAAGTTTTATATTGGTAGTACTAAGAATTCTTTCAAAACCTGGTAGTATCAACATATATCTTATTTTACTAATAATACTTATAGAAATAATACTTCACTTTCAAAATATTTTTGAATTTGAAAGATGAAAATAAAACTCCTAAAGTTAAATGGAAAATTTTAAAACTGGCAAGAACATGTAGATCCTTATATGAACCTTGTTTTCTGTGTTTACAGGAGATTATGCAGATTATCAGATTTTTGAATAGGGATGATTTATTAAATCAAAGATTTGAATTAATGGTTAATTGTAAACATATCATACCTTTGACTCTACAATCTTGTTAGTCTTTGAAATTTGACAATTCCTTCTTCTTATATTTTAGCATAACCTTCTTGCACCATATAAAGCTTATCTTTTGTCAGTAAGATCAATTTCGATGTAGTATAATTTGTACATTATTCTTCTAGTACTGCTGGTAATATTTAGTCTAAAGGTAATTCGTTTGGCTGACATTTTGACATTTTCCATTGGTTTTATTAACACCCTATATAAGACCCTTTAGTTAACAGTCGCATTCTGTTTTGCATGATCTATATATTTTAAATAATTTTATTAGATCATTTTGTTTTACTTTTCATTTATTTCTTAAAGAGCCATATTATTTACCAACTATAAAATTGTGAAATTCTAACTTTAACTCACAAGGTATGTGGTTTGTCAAGTGTCATGTTAAATTACATTTCCTCTCTCATAGGAAATGTCATGTGTCTTATGTTAACATTGTAACAAACTTACATTTGTATCAAATATAATGTTTAAGTTGTCTATGATTTTAAATCTGTGGGTCATGACCTCTTACTTATGATTGTTTCTTAACTTCCATTTCTCCTCTTACTTTGAACTTAGCGTAGACCATTTTGATTGAGGGATCTGATTATAAACAAAACAAATTCTGCTGCTATCCCCTCCCTCTTCTTTTGTACACTTTTTTTAATTCTTTCTTTCTTGGGAAAAGATACTGTATCTTGAGTCTTTCTTTCTTACTCTTTTTCTTTTCTTCTCTTTTTTGCGTGAAAAAGGTTGTATGTGGTTTTAAATCTCAATAAATTGTCTACTAACCAGATATTTACTAACGCCTGATGAGATATGTTAATACACATTGAAACATGATTGCATTTGTGTAGTGTTATTCATGTTTTTGATGTAATATCCTAAACTAAAGAATATTGCTCTACTATTGAATGTTATGAACGTCAAAATTTGTATTTGATTTCTTCTTATTTCATACATATATATATATATATATGTAAAAAGTTACTCTATGCCCCACCATACACACACACCCTCATATATATGCATACACTGTTGATTTGTGCATCATTAGGTACTCCAAGATTTAAAAAATACAAATTGTCAAGTATTTTTATTAGTTTTTCAACATGAATTTCTTTCATTTTCATTTCAATATTATTTTATTGCAAATCTCATTCTATAGCTATCAGTAAGAAACATAGAACAGAAATAAATAACATTTCAATAATTCCTATGATTTCTAGCTTGTGTAGTTACTTTTTATAAATTAAAAATAATTAATCCATGAGGGAGTGCTGAAAAATACTTAGCCTAACCAAAAAGCTTATAAAAAAAAAAGTATATATATACATACACTCTCACTAGATTTTATATTTTTATTCCTGGAGTTGTTTTTTCTGATTTCTTTTTGAATTTGTAGGTTTGATGAATTGGATTGTAATTCCAATTCCAATGTAAAATTATAACCATGGAATATCAGTGTTTAAGCCTTTTTATTATATATATATATATATATATATATATATATATATATATATATATAATATTTGATTATTTGGTCATATTTTAGGGAGTGGGTTGGACAGAGACTTTCTGGCATGTCACCACCATTTGTACTTTGATTCTTCATATGTCAGATCTTTTTCTGTCACATGAAAAGACAAAAAACAAGTTCTTTGTTCTTTTTTTTCATAATGAAACAGATTAAAAGAGCATTTACATTGAGTATAATGCAATCTGTACAAAGTTTTCTATTTTTTAAAATAGTTTTTCTAATATTTAAAGATCATGTCGGAGGTACAGAATTTAATTAATTTTATAAAAACAAAACATATTTATTAAAAAAGAGTGGAAAACAGACAGGGAGAAAAATGCACTCACCATAAATGGCAATTTGAAACAATAAAGAAAACAAATATAATATATATATATATATATATATACATATATATATATATATATATATATATATATATATATATATATGTATATATATATGTATGTATATAAGATATCACACATTGAATGCTGATGTTAATAAAATAGTGCTCAATGTAATATAATAGTGCTATTAAGTATATCTATTAATATATATATATATATTTATTTATTTTAATCCTCTTGAATTCTCATATCAACTTCTTAATGTTGCTATTAAATTCATTATGGAAGGTGCTGTAGTTTTTCTCATTTCTTTTACTTTCCCAAGTATTTTCAACCTCATCCAAGATCATCTTCAGTGGTAAATTGCTAAGACAAAAAAATTAATGTAATTGATTGTTGCAAATTCTTTTGTAAATGTGCATGTTATAATTATAAACCTGTATGAATGTGCTCTGTTATAATTAATTTAAAAATTAACTGTTAAAGCTATTATATTTTATCTAACAGAGATAAATTTAATTTATATAATTCTAATTTAAAAAACAATTACAATTTAAGTATTTTAAAACATTGTTGTTATATGCATAATTAATCTTATTTAGTGTTGGTTGTATTTTTCTTACATTGAGGGCCTCAAGAATTTGAAGTTTTTTTTTTTTTTTTCATAGTGGTGTATACTTGTATTGTCAGTTAATATTTCTCTAAATCATGAATGTGTACAGGAATGTTCCTTTAAATGTTGTGAAATAAAACTTGAATCCAACATACATAATGTAAGTCTCCTTGATATGAACTTAACAATAACAATAAGATTCCTTTTATTGATATATTGATAGACATCAATAATAATACATTTACTACCTCTCCATATAAAAATCTAACTAGCATAAACATGTGCACTTGCAACTATAAAAGTGAAGGTCCAAACTATTACCAAACAGCTAATATTCAAAATACTTGGGAAAATAAAAGAAATGAAAAAAACTACAGTGACTTCCTTAATGAATTTAATATTAACATTAAGACGTTGATCCAAGGATTTGTGAGGATTAAAATTAAAGTAAATAGACATAATATGTCCAAATTATTCAACCAAATATGGTTAAATGAAGAGAGGCTGTCTAAATATATATATATATATATATATGGCTGGTGCAAGAATCTTGTGTCCCCCATGCCCTGAATCTATGACAAAAGGCTCCCTCACTTTACTACATCTCAATTTTCATAAAGTAGTATTCATATAAAATATAATGAATCATATGCAGTATAGGTGAGCAATTCAAGTAGAAAAATTGAAAATAAATACAATGTATCTAAATACAAATTAGAGACATCTTAAATAAATCAACAATGTTTTGCAGCAATTTTTGTCAACTTGAAATATTTCTTGTCAAAAAGTTGAATAATTTTAACACATTCAACATTATGAATAAAAAATTGGGATTTTTATATAGTGTTTTTTTAGGCTTAGCATAAGCAAAACAAATTCATGGATTTAGACAAAAAAAAAAGAACCCAAAATGATGTCAAAATCTGAGAAATCTTTCATCCTTTAATAGTCAGTTGAGCTTAATTTAATTTGTAATGTATATAAGTGTAGGTAGAAAAAAAGCAAATGCTGATAAGATAGTGAATATCACAAAACACTGCCCAGGGCTTTCAATCAGGCTCAATTACATATATAATATATATATATATATGTGTGTGTGTGTGATTTTTTTTAACTGACATTAGAAACTACTCCTATAGCCAAAACATGCCCTTATTAATTAGGCCACAGGAGACTGTCATGATAAGGCAAGTCTCAATTATCTACTTAAGGAATTCCTACCTTTCATCCAAACTTTTTGTAATCTATATCTGCTAGCTTTATTTTCATAATCCAAAATGAATATATATATATATATATATATATATATATATATATAGTAATAATAATAATACTATTAAAATTGAAAAAATATATGAAAATTATGAGAATTTTATGTATTTTTCAGGCTAGCAAAACTTCTGCTAAAAAGTGATGAATTGAATCCTAGCAAATAAATAAATAAATCAAGAAAAGTCTCTTGTATAGCTTCTTGATTTATGGAATATATATATATATATATATATATATATATATATATATATATATATATATTATAAATTAACTGATTTAAAATATGTTTTTTGCTACACAGTAATAACCATGTTTCAAAAATGGAAGCTAAAAGCTTCGAATTTAATTTTGTTATTAAATTAAAGACATTAGTTCCATTTCCTCGTCAAGCGAATTTTGGAGTAACTTATTTTTTTTAATTTACAGTTTTCAAGGCATGGCAAAGATTCATAATTGAGTGTTTCCAAGGATACAGCGAAATCCACTCATCTAGACAAGGGGTGCTAGCTTGTTCGATTTCAATTTTTCGTTGTATCAGTTAATAGTTACATTTGAAAGTGGGGTTATGTTTATATTCTAGCTTATGTTATGTTTATATTCTAGCTTTTCTTATTAACTTCCATTTTACTGTAGGTGTTTTATTGGATTCTGTTAGATGCCAAAAGTACTTTGAGAGAGATGTTTGATTTTTATATTTATTTATCCTAAACGAACTTTGATGCTGGTTGAACCTTTTTTTGAACTCATGGCTAGTGCAACCTATATATATATTTATGTTTTCAGGATTTTCAATAGAAGATATATTGCATTGGTATACTAATGATTCCATGCAACATTTATTTTGCAGAGGACAGTTTTGAGGGTTCCTACAGTTACATAATTTTTGTTTATTCACATCAGTTTTTGTTTTTTATTTTTCCATTGTCTAAAATGTTTTGATTCTGTTTCTTAATAATTTTTTCTAAGTTAACAGTACAGCTAAAACTTAATTTTAGTGTATTTTTATTGAAAATAGTACTTAGTTTACTTTCACTGGGAAAATTCTTGACTATTAATGTGAGGAATTTTTGTCCTAATTTGTTCTTTACCATTTGGTTGTATGGGGACATATACCAAATTATTTTTCTACTGTTCTTTCTATGTTTACTATTTTCATTTTTAATATAAGTTAGTTTTGGGTTTTTGTAGCCACTATCTTTTAGAGCTTTATTATATAAATTAATATGTTCATCGAAAATCTTGTCATTTGCTGAATTTGTACTTATTCTTTTTCGGATAGATAAAGGTATATGTTTAATTATAGATGAGGGGTGATTTGATTTAGGGTGTATATATAAAGTATTGGTATTGAGTTTTTTATAAGGTGTGTATGTATTTTTCTTTAAATCTAATGTTATATCAAGGAAGTTAATTTTTTTTAATTTAGTGCTGATGGTAATTTTTAAACCCATGCTTTTAAATTCTTTATATAATACCTTTCTAATTTTATCTATTTTGAAGTTTCTAATAACCATAAGACAATCGTCCCTGTACAAACCAATGTCAGTTAAATCAATATCACGGTGCACTGTAAGGTTGTATAATATAAAAAGACCTATGAGATCAGAAGACTCAGCTGAGTCCAGTGATCCCATTGTGATGTTAAAGTGGTCATATGAATTCTTTATCCATTGCTCACCTTTATGAATCAGTACCGATTTTTTCGCATTTACAATAATGTTCCTTTCTTCTTCTGTAATATCTGTGTACTGGGTGGCAAAGTCCAACGCATTCAGGAACAGTTCTTTAGGTATTGATTGGTAATAATTTTCAATATCAAACTGCATTAGTGTACAATTGTTTTTTTTTTCTTTTATACAAGTAAACCAGTTTATCGCGTCTTTGGTATTTATCTAATTATTTATTTATTTATTTAATGCTCTGTAAATTTACATTGAGCACTATTGTGTAAAAATAAAAATATCTATAAGAACACCGGATTATATATCTTACTGTTCTTTCTTTTTATTTATATATATATATATATATATATATATATATATATATATATATATATATATATATATATATGTAAGAATTAATGGATTTATTTTTAATATGATATTTAATTAATTGTAGTAGATACTTGTATTTAAAATAAATGCCTCATTTTTATTTTTACTTTTAAACAGTGTGTATTATGTCGATTGGCCTGCATATTCGAGAATTCTTAAGGAAAATGTGCTCTCCAGCAGGAATCGTAACAGCATCTCCCTTGTAGGAGAAACCACCACTTTATCCAACATGCTTTACCACTTGGCTACAAAGAGCATCCCAGCTTACTATGGTTCCATTTTCCCTTTTAAAAAAACCCACACCTCCTCACTGAGATATTTTTCTCAAAATCTGGTATCTGCTCAGTTTCATATCTGGAATGTAAACAAAGCAATTTCTAAAGAATTTATGAATTTATTTTTAATTGAACACACACACACACACACACACACACACATATATATATATATATATATATATATATTTAAAAAATTAGGAGATCAGCCAGTTATGCTACATTGGTTTTAACCTTTTAGTATCCTATATAGTCTGAAGATACTGAAAGTCTGAAACGAAGGTAGCATGACTGACTGATCACCTAATTTTTTAAATTTAAAAGCTCTATACGTTAAATTTTTATTTTCTTTATATGTGTATTGAGCACTTTTTAATACAGTTGTTTCCTGGTCTAATTTAACTCTGACCAATATCTGTTTTATAATTATATATATATATATATATATATATATATATATATATAGTCATCTACAGACAGACTGTTTCACTGTATCACAGCTCATCAGTGTGGCTAGATATGTGATTGCTTCAAGCTGGTATTGAAACCTGACTGATTTGGCATCATGGTTATATATATATATATATATATATATATATATATATATATATATCACTGTTCTCTTTCTTGCTTCGAATTGATATTTATGGTAATTGTATATTTTCTCCCTGTCCATTTTCTTCTTTTAAGAAATATTTCTATTTTTACACCTTTTAATATTTATTGTAAATATATTAATCACCTCTTACCATAAACTATTAGAGAAAACAATTACTTAATGATAATATTTTCAGCACACTTCATTTTATAATAAATTGTTGGAAATATATTAATAAGGGCCATTGTTTGTTGATTCTTGACTGTGTACTTTGTTTAATGCTCTTCCTTTATTGAAGGAAATGACTGGAGACTTCTGGCTGAACGTGTGGGAATAGAAAAACCCACAATAGACACATGGCAGGCAAACAAACTGGAAAACCCTATGGCTAATGTATGGTTAGTGTGGGCCCAAAGTCCTGGGGCTACTATGCGGATGATACACAGACACCTGATTTCACCTCAAATGAAGAATTCGTTATTGGCCAGAAACGTGTCAGATTTTTATCATGTTATTTGATAATGTTGAAATGAAACCATAATAAATGAAGACGTGTTACAGACTTGCTTGCATTTTTTGTTTTTTTACAGTTATTTCACTTATTTACTACAGTTTTTATTTTCAGCAATTTTTGTTGTATCTTCATATCTTGACCCTTTATCAGACCAGAGATGTCTTAATTAAAGGTACAATATCAAAAATTATATTTTGAGAAGAAATTTGAAAAAATTGATAACAAAAATAATTTTAAAGACAATATAGTGCTGATAAATTTAAGTGACCACAACTCTACAAGTCTGTTAACTTTGGAAAATGTGATTTACAAACATATATCATGATCACGAATCTCGTGACCCATCAGGGTTGTAGGGGCACTACATGTACTACAGCTGCAGAAGTGGTGTTTCTTGGGCAAGATAACCTGATAGAGTACAACCCTCTCCAGGTTTTTTTTAAATTTATAGTTTCCCCTCTCCTAGACTGGTTGCCATCCACGGCTATAGAACCCGGTCTGTCTATCTATTTTCCCATAGCTGGGAGGAGAAGAAGAGGATTCATACCTTTCATAAGGGTATTAGCACATAAGGGAATGTAATGGATCTGACTGGAATTTGATCTCGGCATTCTGATTCCTCAATCCGAGCCACTATCCATTACTCCACCATACCTCCAAACCTATATATTAGACTCCAAATCCATGGCCTTCTCACTCCTGTTGGAGGAACCCCTCCCTGATGGACCATGTCTTTAGGGGTGTAGCCATACTCACAATGATTGGCCTATTGGTGGTTGGCAAGACTATTTAACCCATAGTTGGGTATATATATCAAACTAAAATTGCTTTAATCATTAGACCATTCACTGTAAATTTATGTCCAGGTTTCACCTTTCTTAGCAGATCTTGTGGGATATTTAATAACAAAAGTGATAAAAATACAAACAAAAAGAAAAAAAATTAAATGAAATTAGCTAGACTATATACCCAAGACATATTTTTAAAAATATTTAAATTTAAATTTTAGCATCCCCTCTTCTTCATGCACATGTGTAATTACATCAACATAGATATCACTTTAGTCTGACAAAGTCCTAAAAGACAAAATGCATCACATGAATGAAAACATGAGTTTAAAAGTAATTCACACTTTGGTTCATATAATCCCCACTAAAAACATAAACATTGAATAAATTATTCGATATAATGTATAGAAGTATTGATTAGAAAATACAACAGAAAAACAAAAGAAAATGAATCAGGACTGTAAACAGACTTGAATTGTAGAGTGTAACACTTGTAATGGTGGCCTTACTCTTACTGTTAACATAAAAAGAGGAAGTGAAATAACAAAAAATAGAAATAAGACGTGGTTGAGATAAGTAAAAGAGTTTTTATTTCGCCATGGTTTACAAAGTTTGATCACTTGTTCATTCTGGGATATCATATATCAGCCATGGGAGACTGAAAGATATAAGTCAAGAAGGACATGTGCAGAAAATTAACATGCATATCTAGTCAAGTGAGATAGTCTTGTAGGAGAAACTATTCCACAATTTATCACATTGTAGTAGTTGAGAGTTAGTCTTTGCTGCTGCTGCTGGTTTTGTTGCTGGATGAAGACTTTGTTGTGAATGGAAGTGCTTTGGTAACACTGCTGATGGCTTGGGGGTCTGTCAGTAATGTCAGAGTGGTCAGATCTACCTTCATGTGTGAAATTAGCATTGGCTTTATAGTGAGTCAGTGGCAGAGAAACAGCTGCTATGAAAACTGCATGAGCTTTTTCTGATTGGTTTTTATGTCTTTGGTATTTTGGGATGGTATTCCAGAAGTGGGTGTGCGGAACTGGACATAATTAAGTCATATGAGCTTTGGATACCAAAATGAGCACTTCCATTCGAGTTAAAGAATTGAATTTTGACAGGGACAGAAATGAAATTGAAAGAACTGATAAGGAAGTTCTTTATTAAGTATGGTCACAGGATAGATACATACTTAGATACAGGATATATATATATATATATATATATATATATATATATACCCAAGTTTAGGATTGGTATATATGGAGTGAAATCCAATAACCAACAATTACTATTCTTTAAAGAGTGCTCAGTACAGAGTAGAGCAGATATAATTATTTATTTGAATATTACAACATAAATGTGTTATAAAATCACGACAAAAGTAGCCATTTTGTTTCAACACTTCTAGTGTCTTATCAAGTGACGATGTAGAATATAGAATAAATGGTTTTAAAAGTTTCAAATTAATCAACGATCCTTAGCTAGGAGTAAACGCTATTACATAAGCTAGAGTGACCAATCAAAATACAAGTATAGGGTGATTCGAAAAATTGACTACTAAGCAAGGTTATCATAGATATTAAAAGATTTATAAAGATTTTTTATATTTTTTCTCCTTGGTAATTCTACAATTTAAAACTTAATAGAGATTTGATTTAGATTTCTAAATAGGTAATTTTAATTTTTTACTTTTAATTTTAATTTCAAATTTTATAAATCTTTGCGGAGTCCTGTATGAAATAGGGTCTTCCAGCAGTCATCCTCTTGACCAGGGCAGCACTACTTCTTCAAGGCACTTGATGTTGGCCTCTGTGTTGAAATGTTTGCATTGGAGCTTCCAGCACGAATGCCAAGCAATACAGCATGCCATTTCCAAATATCTAGTGGAGCGAATTGTGTCATGTTGCTCTTTTTTTTCACAGACAGTTCCAACTGACTCTACTATACTGTGCAGTTGACAAAATAAAAAACAAACAATGTGCATGGGTGAAATTAAAAATATAAAATGACGACAATTTATCCATCGCACCCGTATATGTAGATATAATAGGCCAATGAAAGAAATTCAATAGATAAAAAAAATAAAAATAATAATATTAATAATAATATTTATTGTATATTAGTAGACCTTTTGACCAAATGGAAGCATGATGAGAAAGATTTAAAAAATCAGAATTTGTATCCTTTCTTAACAAGGTAAGAAATAAAAAATAAAGTGGGACTTTTTCTGGTGGAATTTTATTTTCTGCATGTTTTATATTACTGAAGCAATCTAATAGTTTTGGGCTAGTTGTTTGTCATGATTAGGTTTGTAGAGGGTTTTTAGAAGGCTTTTTGCAGAAGCTGTATTCATTGAGTATGCCTAAATTCCTGATTAAACTTAGAATACATAAGTTTTGAAGACTTTTGTTCCATTGCATCTCATTATTAAAACTTTCTAACAATTGCCATCATTTTTTTACGGCATAAGTACATGAGTATCTAAATTTCTGTTGCCCTTTATTTCACTGGGCAAATAAATTATATCAACTTTTGTTAAAGAAGCCATAATTAGGTGACTCTTTCATTTCTTGACACTTAGTTTCTGTAACATATGACAACTAAATATAGTTATAAGAAAAGCAGGAAAACAAACAGAATGACTGCTGATGAGAAACACTATCTAATGGCGTATATTATTCACTACTCAATGATTTTCTTTTTTGTCCTTAAAAGAATTATAATTTATTTAGTCCTTGACTCATTAAGCAAAAATGCGTTCTTTCATAGGTAAAGTTTCTTAAATTACATATTAACCTAAATATATCTAGATCAAAGCTGATAATTTGAAATTGATTGAGTCAAAATGACGGAGTTGAAAACACTAAAACCCGGGTGGATATTGTTGTCAATTTGTTTTCTTCATTATTCTGTAGTGAACAGTGCTACAATTTGTATTGGATGAGATTGCTGTCGGTCAGTTTGTAACATGACAACTTGTTGTGGGTGAGGTTAAGAAATTTCAAAAAAGAAGAGAAGAAATTAAATTTACATGTATACAGATTGCTCAAAAAAGGAAAGAAAACATTCTTGTACTTAGCAATAGTGTGTGTGTGCATGAGAAAAAGAGAGAGAGAGAGAACAACATAGGTGACAAAAGAAGAGAAATTATATTATATTTACATGTATACAGATTGTTCAAAAAAGGAAAGTTGCTGTATTGTTGCTACTACACCTGGAGCAAGAGAGAAAGGAGGGGTTTATTGCCCTCATCATTTTATTGCATTGAACAGTGCTACCTAGCAGGTGTCTTGGCAGACAAGGTAGGGGAAATTCCAACAATTCTATATATTAAGGAAAAAGCTAATGCCTCACTAATTTATTTAATTTATAACAACCATTTCCAAAATTTAACTTTGTTTAAATACATTATGCATATATTTTTTTCTTCTTCCTTTTATTATACAATGTTATATCAAGAGTCATGAGATAAGTGCCTCATATCATGTAGGTTACCACTAACCTGACAAAGTGCAGCAAATTAATGTGACATCAATTCCAAAAGTGGTTAATACTGCAGAGATGTTGAGCTGTCTACAACTTCCTGATTATTATTGCTAAAGAATCCTGTGTAAAAATGAACTTCTTTACTATGTCCCATAAATATCTAATTGGGCTCATGAGCAAATGTGGTGGTCATACCATTCATTGGAAGTTTCAAGAATGTTCCTCTAACCAGTTCTAAGCAGCTTGAACCAAGTGACATGGGACATTATCCTGTTGGAATAATCCCTCATTGTTGGGGTACATGGAGTCCATGAATGGGTGTAAATGGTCATGGGAAAGGTCAATGTAGAGGTCACCAATTAATGACATGTTTAGGTGGACCAGCAAAACCAACCAATGCCACATAAATACACCCTACACCATTATGAAACCATATTCAACTTGTATGATGCTTGTTCACAACTGGAGTCCATCAACATATGGGGTCTGCATCACATCTGAATGCTACCATCAGCTTGAAACAAATGAAACCACGAATTATTGTCAAATTAGCAGGTATGGTACTGTGTCTAGTGTTGTGATGTTAACAAGAGCACTTTGGTGGCATTTCTGCTCCCATATCCCATGGAAGGTAAAGAACACTGAAATGACCTGCTGGATATACATCTGTTACCTCCTGCATTGAATAAGGATGTGATTTGAACCAGTGTCACTTGTCTGTACCACAAAAGATTTTAGCCAGATGCCACTGATTATGATCATTAAAGATCCATGGTCAGCCACTGCGCTATTCTCTGCTAATTATTCCTGGTATAATCATGACACAGTAAATTGAGGGATATCTATGTCACCACTATTTCAGAAATGGAATGTCCTATCTATTTGGAAATCACTATCATGCCCTATATATATATATATATATATATATATATATATATATATATATATATATAAAAGTGGACATGGAAGTCAGCACTTAGAGGCGACAGTCTGTTTCATGCGGGTGCAATCGTCAGGCGATGAGTCGCCTGACGATTGCACTAGCATGAAACAGACTGTCGCCTCTAAGTGCTGACTTCCATGTCCACTTTTATATTTACACACGCTCTATCTCTGATATTGAGCACTTTACCCCATAAATATAGCACACTTTAAGACTATATTTCTGCATATATATATATATATATATATATATATATAACTGATAGTAGGAGGCACGGTGGAGTAATGGTTAACGGCTTGGATTGAGGAATCGGAGAGCCGAGTTCGAATTCCAGTCGATTCCATTACATTCACTTACGTGCTAATACCCTTGGGAAAGGTGTGAATCCTCTTCTTCTCCCTCCAACTATGGGTAAATAGCAGGACAGACTGGGTTCTATAGCCTTGGATAGCAACTGGTCTAGGAGAAGGACAACTCTGAATTCAAAACCTGCGGAGGGTCGTTTGGGGACCTTGTGGCATCCGTTGCACCAGGTCCCTGTATTCGTCCCTCCAAAAAGTGTGGATGGCCCTCACAAAGCCTTCACCACTATAATCAAATCCTGTGTGGCTGTCGGGCTTTCAGTTTCTGGGAACTGATCTGTCTGACCCTCATACGTCGAGTTCGACGGGAGAGCGATAATAACTGATAGTTTAAAGAAAGGAAGAAAAACATTTATGGGATTAGCAGTTTTGTGTGTACATGTGAGTGTATCACATGGTTTGGTGAAGATAAGTAGTGGGTTTGTCTGAAGAAAGAAATCTCCTTCAGCAGAGACAAGGGGAATAGATAGATTCACCTAATAACTGGTTCACACTCCTCCATGGTCTTTTAAACAGGAGTAGAGGTTTATCCCTTGTTTCTTGTTTAGGATAGGGTTTTTCAGTTCCTTCTAAAGTTTTTTTATTCTCTTCGACTCCCAGTAGCCCCTTGCATCTTAATTGTTTTGCTTGGGGTGAATTTATAAAAAATCCTATGTTTGTTGGTGCTTCTATATTTCAGAACAAAAAGAGAAAATGAGAATGAGTCCTTTACATTTATATCACTGATTGCCATGCCGCCTAGTGGTGTTACGCGAAATCCATTAGTAGACAAAGTTGGGTAATCCCACAAGTGACCACTTAGGTATACTGGGTCCTGTAAGTGACTTGTACCAAATGAAGTAAGCTTTAATAGATAAGCAGAAGGATATATAAGTTGACATAATTATGGTACATTCAAGCTCAAGTTAAAAGCAAGATATTAGATTTGTCTTTATCCTTCATATCCTTGACCCTAATTTATGCAGGCAATCAAAATTGGTATTTGTCAGAATCTGATTACAGCTATCTATTTCTATTAGTTAAATATTTTCTTATATAAACATATCCATTTAAGCATAATCATTTCAAGTAATATTGGATAACTTTACAAGCAGTCCTCAGTCAGGGCCAGTGTTCATTACGCCCAACTCCCCTGGAGCTTGAGCAGTGTTTTGTGGCCTTCACTATCTTATCAACATTTGCTCTTATTTACCTACATTTATATACGCTACAAATTAAACTAAGCACAACTGACTATTAAAGGATGAAAACTTTTTGCAAATTTTCACATAATTCTGTATTCTTTTTTTTGTCCAAATCCATGAATTTGTTTTGCTTATGCCACATCTCAAAAAAACACTAAATAAAATTCACTATTTTTTATCCATAATGTTGAATGTGTTAAAATTATTCAACTTTTTAACAAGAAAAATATCACGTTGATGATAAAAATTGCTGCAAGACATTGTTGATTTATTTAAAATGGATTGATATATGACATGTCTCTAATTTGTATTTAGATACATTGCATTTATTTTCAATTTTTCTAGTCAAATTGTTCACTTATATGACATATGATCAATTATTGTACATAATTAGGTTACAATAAAATTTGTAATTTATATAAATACTATCTTATGAAAATTGAGATGTATTAGAGTGGGGGCCCTGTATCATAGATTCAGTGGGAAACCACAAGTCCATTTCACCAGCCTTGATCTAAGTCAAAACATTCTTCAACAGTATGAGGACCAGACTGGTATTGGTCCTTGGAACTGGGGTCCCCAGCAAGATCCATATAATGTGGTTGGAGAAAAAAGTTATTTGTTAGATTTGTTAATGTCAGAACTTGTTCTATTATTTGAGCTACCTCAACACAAGTATGGGTAGTAGTGATCAAACTGTTCCAATTGTATTCAATTTTTAATTGGCTTTTGGGTATGCATAGGGTTGGGTTACTTGTCTCTTTCTCTTGATGGGCATGACAAGAAATCAAGAGGGATAAGAAAAACAAATGGGGCTAGGTTTTACCAAAATTAATCATTTAAGACTAACAAGTACTGGAAAGTGGGTTATAATAAAAATAGTTCAAATTTATTTAAATGAATCATTTAAAAAAATGGCTATGTGGAGAGTAAGAGACAAGTTAATTTTTTAATTTAAAATTCAATGTATAATAAATATAATTCAAAATTTTGCTCAAATAAAATTATCAATGCATATTTCTCTTTCTTGTTCACTTTTGCTTATTATAAATAAATCTTATTTATATATTTGAATATTGAATCAATTGCTCAGTTTGCTGCTAGGAAAGTCAGTTCACTGTTTTGTGCTTGTTTTTTAAAAATCAGTATCACCATATGCAAGGCAATAAAGCCACTAAAACACAAGGGAGTAATCAGGAGGACAGTATATAGTGATTGACATTGCATTTAAATTTTTGCAGATTAAAAAGCATGCTGGAAAGCATAGAGCCAGTAGGGAGCTCCACAAGTGAGAAGTGTGAGAAAAGGAACTGTTACAGAGAACTTATGGCTACATCTAGCCAGTTCAACTCTTAATTGATGAGATCTCGACACCAGTCTAGTGCTGTACTTAGATTCATGAAGTCTAGGTACAATAGCAAAGAGCTCATCTGAACAATTACTAAGAAAGTATTTATAGAAAAGACATAGAGAGGCAATCTTATGGTGGTGCAAAAGTGACTGAAGCTGAGTTGCCAGATCAGGACCAATAATATTGCTGATTCTTCTTTGGCTCTTAGCAAGAATCTCTAGGTAAATAGCAGGGGGTTGCTAGAATCTATCTTACATGTTTATAAATCTACCATTCGTTCATGCGTTGAATATTGCTGCCATATCTTGTCTGGTGCTTCTACTATGTATTTAGAGATTCTTGATAAAATATAAAGAAGAATCTGCAATGTTATCAGTCCGGATCTGTCATCTCAACATAAGTCACTTTCTAACCACCATAATGTAGCTTCCCTTTGCCTTTTCTATAAATATTTTCATGGTAATTGTTCTAATGTTCTTTCCACTTTGGTACCTCAACTTTACAAATTTAAGTGCAATAATAGATTAGCACATAGGTCTCATTATTTTACAGTTGAAATTGCTAGATGTAACCATAAATTCTATACTAACAGTTTCTTCTCTTGCACGTTTCACTTGTGGAACTAACTTTTAGCTTCTTGATTTCCAGCCAACTCTGATCTTCAAAAATTTATATTCAGTGTCAATTATCTTCTGTCTTCTTAATTCCTGTTTTTTTTCTCTATAATAATGTTTTTTTTGTTTTTCTCATATTCTTTCATATTCAGTAAACTCTTGTGTCTTTATTGCCTTGCTTGGGGTGAAATGATTACAAAAAAAGAAAAAAAGAAGAAATAATGTGGTGGTCAGTTAATATGATGTGGAAGTCAGCAAAGTAGGTGTTTACTTATTTACAGGTGGTTATCTTTGGGTAACATCCTTAATCCAAATATACACCAATTTATGGCCTTTTAAAAATACATGCAAAGATAATTAATATACAAAATATATATTTTAGCTTTCTATTTTTTTTAATTTTTAAAATAGTGGTGTTTTTTACAGTATTTACATTAGTCGGACTATTGTCCTCATCTTTGTCGCCATATTTGTCACAACGTTTTGGCCGTTGTACGCTCCGGCCTTCTTCAGGTGGTTGGAATTTCGAACTGAACCCTTTATTTCGATCACTGGGGTAGACTGTTCTAGTTCCGCGAGCCATGTTTGATGGATGTCAGTTATCTCCTGCTAATTTTCCCTCTGAACTCAGTGGTGTTTTTATTTTTGTATCATTACAAAAATACTTCCCGACATAACTGATGTCAGATAATTATGATTCTCTTTTTTATTCTCAATCAAATTCTAATAAATTATTTAAGATAGCTAGCCTTTCTGTAGACATTTAAAATGCGTAGTGATCATTCTTTATTAATACACTATCACAATTCAGATTTGTTGGACTTATTTTAAATTATAAAATTTAACAGAATTTAATACATTGGTTAGTGAAAACAGTTCTCTCATTGTACATTTCAATTGGGGCACTTCATTGTGGTGTAATGTTTAGTAAGCTTGTTAATGTTACGCAAGACCAATTATGACTGAATAGTGAGTTCAAACCTCACTGAGTGCCCTATACTTTCGGCCTTGTCCCACACCTAAGCTATGCTTAGAAAACCACCTGTGCATTTCAACTGCTGGAGTGTAGAAATATGTTGGTATGAATAATCTTAAAAATGATGTACTCTATGCTTTGTTCAGGGAAAATTTTTTTTAGACAAATCATTAATTGATTCAGCTAAAAAGTAACGGAAAAGAAATAAAATAACAAAAAAAAACAGGAAAATATAAATGCTTTTTAATAAAGAAAAAAGTTACTTAGGAATTTTTATATAACTTTTTATTTTTTTTGTTCATAGTTTTGTTACGTTCACGAATGCCACTTCTACCCGGTTATTATCCCAAGGTGGTAAGAAAGATTTTTTTTTCTTCCCTGTCGCACACACCTTTGTTTGCCAATGGCATTATTCCATTCTTTTTACTCAGGACTATGGCTTTACTTCTTTTTTAACATTTAAGTTATTAATTATTCTGTTAAGTAAAAGAAACATATCTATTCAATTCTATTCTTATGGGATTGGACAGTATGACTGGAGAAAAATAAAAAGAGACAGAAAAATTTACATAGGTAAAAATGGGCGGAAGAGAGGCTAAATGTGTTGGAACAAGTCATTCAAGAATGTTACGGGAGAAATAGTAACAGAAAAAGTGCGTGTGAGAAAATAGAGAGAGAGCGAAAAAAAGAAAGGTTAAGAAGAAATATTTGAAAATGAGAGGCGTGATTTAGGAGTAGAGTGAGTTGATAAATCTGACGGAGTGGGTAAGAAGATGGATATCGAGAAAAAAATATCAGCGAGATAAGTGTCAAAGTAAGAGGTGAAAATGAAGAGAGAGTAGGAGGAGTCGAGCAATAATGTCGTAATCGTGGGCAGTTGAAAAGAGATAGAAAAAGAAGAGTACGGGGAGAGTCGTATTGCATGAAATAATAATAATAATAAAAAAAAGACGAAAACAAGTAGGTGTATCAATAGTAGTAGTAGTAATCATAACAGCTGTTAAACAGTGGGTCAGTCAGATTGTCGATTTGAGTGACGTCTATAGTCCGCACGGTTATTTCGTCCTGCAAAGACAACGTTCTAGATAAAATAATGGGAGCGAGGACATCAAGGCTCCTTCAACAAGAGGAGATCGAAGAAATATCCACTGAAACGGGATGTAAGTAATTGTAATGTTTTAAAATTTAATTTCCTAGGTAAACCTTTTCAAATGCTAAGTCCTTTCTTAATTAGTCTTTCCTTCCCATCTTTTTTAAAAATCAATAACTTGTAGTACAGCAAAAACTACGTACTGTACACTACACTTAAGTCACTAAGTGTAATTTACAAAAATTTACAACATCAATCACTTGCATGTTTGTTTAAAGAAAATGAGATTGATGTTTTTAATTTTAAGTGAATTATTATTATTTTTTAACTGAGATGAAATTTTAATTTAACGTTGGTTTTAATTTAACTAATTCTTTTAAAGTTCTAGCGACGAAGAACTGTCTTTTTTTGTATAAAAGAGACTGAGTTTTTCTTTTTCTTTTTTTTACTAGTCTTACAGTTGTTGGTCATAGTTTTTGACAACTCAATTGAATTACATTTAAATGCCCATGCATTTTTGTTTTAAACATCTCTAAAAATCGTTATAAATTTACAAATTACAATTCAATGTTTTTTTTTGTTTTTTTTACACATTTTACAGCTAAATAACTATTTTAATATCAAACCATAAGTTTTGACTTTTTTGTTTGTGTCATATTGCAAGTACTTTTTCAAACTCTCTAGTTTTATGTTCACATACATTTATTATTATAAAAATAAAATAAAACCACGTTTAAAAATAAAATTATCAAAATAAAATAGTGGATTTGTTTTGTGTAGCTCGTTTTTTACTTTGTAAGGAGGTAGCAACTAAAATTTTAAAACTTATCTTTCAAGTGCGAAAAGTAGATAAATATTGACATTTTCATAAGAAATACAAAAAAGCAAACTTTGATTTTTAGATCATTTATTTTTGTTTGAATATTAAAGAGTAGACTAAAGAAAGGGTAGAGAAAGAAGAGTCACGTTGTTTTTAAAAGAATATTGGCACCACCGCTACCACAATGATTCAGATCTGATTTCAATTGATTAGATTACTTTTTTTACTGCTTTTTTAGACTCAATAAAATTAAAAATATGTTTTTGAGATTGAGATCTTTGTTTACATGTTTCCTCTCAGAGGTACTTAGCTGCTGTTTATGAGTGTTAAAAAGTCTTTCACAGTGAACCTTTTTGAATAGTTCGAATAAATAGTTGGATACAATACTTAATTTAAAAAATTCAGAAAATTTTTAATTATTGGAATGCAGTTTCCATAATTCGCTTTTAAACCTGTTCGCTGCAACTTGACACACACTACACAGTACTGACACAATACAACATATTTTTTAATTTTAACCATTAATCAGTTTTTATAGTATAATTATTAAATAAAAATTGCTTCTGTTAAAAAAAGAAAAAAGTAAAAGTCCTTTACCTTTTTTACTCGAGCTTTTAAGGACGCCTGCTTTTTTTCTTTAATGATTGGGGCTGTTTCAATAACACAGTGGACGTCACTATACTTGAGTGACATTTTTTTTTTTTTTCAATAGGCATCTCTTGACATTTTCTTAAATGTTTCATGTTGTTTAATTTTTGTTTTATTTATTTCTGTTGTTTATGAACTTTTTCATTTTTATTCTGATTTTTATTTAATTCCTGGGAGATAAACATTTTCCTGCAGGGCAAAGTTACTTTGAGAGACTAATTAAAAGACAATAAAAAAAATATGACCAGTTATTAGCGTAGCCCTAGAGAGGAAAAAGAAAATCGGTAAAAATTATTGTCCATATTTCAACTTGTCCTGTGATCTTGTCCTTAAACGAGGTGGGGGATAAAATTAAAAAAATATATAGTTAATTAACAATGGGAATAGAAAAATACAAAACTTTCTTCCCTAAATTCTCATAAGAATTTTCATTATTTTTTTACTAGATTTTTTTTAATATTTTTTTTTTATAATGAAGAAAATTTAATTAAAAGTAATATGTATTCCTAGTTTCAAGTTATCTTTTCAATGAACTATTTTTATATTTCTATGTAATTGTGTTAAGGGAAAAACTACATATAAAATAAAAATTTAAATGGAAAAACAATTCTTAAACATAAACAATTATATTGATTTTCTAAGCGTAGCTTAGATGTGGCACAAGGCCGAATGTATGGGGCACTCAGTGAGGATCGAACTCGCTATTCTGTTATAACTGTTTTAGCGAGATAAGCTTGCTAACCATACACCATGTCGTGGTGCCCAACATGAACAATTATTATAAAAGTAAACTGAGTTGCTCAGACTAAATTTCGTCATAGTTGCTTTGCTATTGTTCCAATGTTTTACTTTTTTTGACTGATGTACCCTGTTTTGTTTTTTTGTTTTTTTTTTGCTGGTGTCTGTTATAGTTCCTTTCAGGAACTTCAAACTAAAAACCCTTTTTTATTCAATCCATGAGGGTAAATAGTTTTAATTCTATTATCCATGCTAGCGCTGCCAGCTGCAACAGACATTTGAAGAAGGCCAGAAAGGACAATGACTGAAACATTGGCAGTGATGAGAACACTGAGCAAACCAATGTATAATTCCTTCTCAAAATTTAGACAAAAAAAAGAGGAGACCAAATGTTATTTTTTGATGGAATATCACAAAAATTAAACATTTGAAGATTGATATTGTTTTATAACTAAATTCTGTCTGGTCACATTCAGTACCTTGAAAACTAAACTAGTGATGTTCTATCATCACCAAACAGATAACTTTCACCGATCGCGATAAATAGATGTTTCCTCGGGGAGGCTGCTTGCTTTGAATGCATTTGAGGCTTGCCCAACCCAGACCTCGAGTGAAGCTCATGCATATGATCCATTACTAAAGGTGCTGGAAAATGGTTGGTTCCCTTTACCACTCCAGTAAGTACCTGACTTCTTATGAAAGCCAGATCAAGTTGAAAATGGAGTACTGCTGCCATATATAGACAGGAGCTGCCCAGTCTTCACTCTTCAGTGTTGAGAATCCAGAAATATCTTCATGTCCTTGTGAGCAACAAAATATTTTCCACCCTACAATCCACTTCTCACAGACAAAATGTTGCAAACTTTTTTCTGCTCTATCACTATTTTTATGGAAAATGTTCAGATGAGCTACATTCCTTAGTTCCACCAGTTCTAACCTTCATGGCTACGACCCTCTATACCATATACATTGTAACAAACCACCAATTTAATTTGTATTCCATTGGTGTGATGTAATTTCCACTGGAGCAGCCTCTTTCCATGAACTGATGTTTTGTGGAAGAGATATTGAATGTGACCACCCAGTTTTCCCTCCCTACTGAGCTGTTAAGGAGAGGTCGGAGGAGAGATCAGCTACCAAGCTCTGGTCATTGAGGCTTTTGGAGGTGCACCTATATACCATTGCTTCTCCAATCACTATAGTCTTAACCTGTTCAAGTCTATGACCAACCATTATCTTCCTCACATATCCCCATAAACTGAGCCTCTTACTCTCTAATCTTCTACCTTGAGTGGTTCTTAGGCCTTGTACAGCATCAGCAACATTGTTAAAGAAAATCCATTTTTATTTTATTTTTTCCAAACAAAGAAATTAACATCCACTGGCATGGAGCATCTAAATAAAACACAGGTTTGATCCCTACAATTTCTTTTAAAATTGTAGGCATCAAACCTGTTTCATTTATTCTGGGGGAACAACATTTTGGCCAAGCCTACTTGACATGTTTTGGTAGTGTAGGTCTATACAGATTTAATACATGGAAATAATTCAATCTCATAATTGTACATGCAATTTATCCTATAATATAACATACTTGAAGTGATTTTACTTGCAAAGCAAAAATTTTATCCTGCTTTTGCAAGTGACTCAGATGAATAATAATGTTTGAATTTTGCAGTTGTCATATCCTACTATGGCAACAGAAAATGATCATGACTGAAATTAAGTAATCCAGTAGAGGAGCCTTGAAACAATGCAGTGGAAAGGAAAGTAGTTGATAAAACGTTAGAGCTTGAACTTTAGATGTTTGTGAATGAACAACATTTTTCCACTGTATTGTAAGTGGATGTTCTTATCCTAGTTAACTGCCTTAGTTATTTATGAGTATCTCATAGTATGCAAATCTCTACCATTTTCACCACTGTTATTTTATCGCAATGAACACTCATTTAGAATTCAGTTAAAAGTATATATTTGGAGCTGAAAAGAATAACCAGTTTTCCTCTTTATTTTCAATGAAAATGTATTTAACTGAAAAAATTACTTTCCCACAATGTCCTGATTCCTATTCTCTGCTGCTTAATATTTGTTTGTCAAGCCAAAATAAAAGTTTTTTGGTAATGTTCAAATATCATGCTCGCAAAAAAAAACAAGGTGTCAAAAGGGGAATAATCCCTTGACACCATTCTTTATGTATACACTTTTGATTCCTTCATCAATGTTTTAAGTGATGATTAGGATTTTAATAAAACCCAAGCATATTGAAAGTGGGTTTATATATTTTCTTTATTGAGAATTAACAAAAAATATTAAAATATATTAATATAATATATTTATATTATATTATATATATATATATATATATATATATATATATATTGAATAAAAATTTGTTTTCATAGTTATGGTAAATAATAAATATTGCATTGTTGTTTACATATTTTGAGAATTTTGTGATATTTTTATAAACTTGTGAATAAGATTTCTTTTTCAAATTTATTTCTTTATAAAATGGAAACTAATATTTTTACAATTTTGTAAACAAACATTATTGCAGATGGAGTCAAAAGTGTATACAGTAATGGTGGTATCAAAGGAATAACTATTCTTTTGGCACACTTTTTTTCTTTTTTTTATCAAAACTCAAAAAATTGTTTATATTTTCATGTTTGATCAAGTAGCGCTTGTAAAATTTATGTACTTGTTTATATTGAGCCTTAAAATCATTTCTAACATATAATTTAAGTATTGATTAAATGATTTTATTTTGCATCTTTTTCAAGATTTATTATAACATAGGAAAAAAATGCTTGATAAAGGTATTAAATTTAAGTTTTTAAAAAATATATATACTTAGGCCTTTAGGTGTTGCCAAAAACAAATATTACACAGACTAAAATTTAAATAACAAGAATTAGGTTTAAATAATTTTCAAACTTGTTCAAAAGATTTGTACTGGTCTTCCTGGCCTTATTTTTTAAGATTGTTGCTGAAACTCTCAAAGTGTTCTTTTCTTTTCTCAGTGGTTTATTGATTTTAAACTTTCACTGTTATGACTTTTGTGTTTTCTAAAGTGACAAGAAACTATAAACAATGTCTATCAACCAGTTCCAAATGGCATTGCTGCATTTTCTATCTATTCTGGATTTTGTCTATTTTAATCAGTTAATATAAATAATTGTGATTTGTACCTGTTATGGCTTAATAGGTCAGTTTCTAGAAGATGATAATTATTTTTAAATGATTTGATGAAAATCACTCTACAGTAAAATAAAGTGTTCATATCACATTTATATATTTTTTTTTATTAAAAATGAATTGGCTAAGTGGGATAAAGTCCAGAAAAAAAATGTACTTTTGATTCTTTTTTCTTTTTTTTTTCTTATATTATATAAACATTTTTCAGAAATGATTAAGATTGAAGCTCATTATTTAGTTAGATCCAGAAAATGTATAAACTTGTTTTTTTTTTCTCTTCTGTGCTTACTGTGACGTTTCAATTTTATAAACTAATGTTGAGTATTTTCAATTTTAAAAGTACTAAATTGTTTATAGTATTTACATTAGTCGAAATATAGACAGACTAAATAGTTTATATTATCTGACTTTAGTTTACTTTCTGCTTTTTTAAAAAAAATTTATACATGAAAGTAGGACCCTTTAAGTTTAACTTTATTCTTTAATTAAAGCTATAATTGCGACACTGGCAAATGTTCAGGTTTTAAATTTGTTTTCATCTTGTGTATGTCTAGCACTGAGGAAAAATTCACTAATCTTTATATCTCTGACTTTTCGTCATGCTCCAATTTATCATTTTCTGCAACTGTAACAAGGAAAATGAATTATTCAATTTTGTGTGTTCTTTCTTCCTTTTCAATTGTTTGTGTGTAAAGCTGAAATTCATTTATGTTGAAAAATGTCTGAAATGTAAAACTTGATAAAAGAATATTTGTGTGTCAAAAGTGATAAGTTTTATTTTTTCTCTTTATGAACATTTTTTTTTTTTATCAGCATTTGATACCCTACTTTCAATTTATAGAATAATTATTTTGCACTAAATCTTTGTATGCTCTAGTTAAGAAAAAATAAGAAAAAAAATAAGCAGGTAAACTCCCTGAGTTGGTTTAGCAGATAGACTCCTCAGAGTTTTGCAAGGTGGGTTGTTATATCCCAGATACTTGGTTGGTAATAGGTTTTGCTTAAGAGTGATGTTCAACTTCTCACTCTCTCTGCCTTTTCTATTTTTTTCCCTCAAAGCAAGTCAAATTTGATTTTTAAATATTAAAAAAAACAAACTTTTATGTGCCATATCACTTCAGGACATAGGTAATCATAGCCCTCCATATCTTCCTGTCCTTTGTAGCTCTTAATAAGTTTTTCTTTTGATATTTCTCTCAAGCCCTGTTTTACCATCCACTTACTCAAATTCGTCAAGTATGTTACATGCTCTGTCCTTCTTCCCCTCAATCTGTCCTATGAGTATCAAATTTTCCAAGCCCTCTTTCCTCATTACATGCCCCAGAAATTTCAATTCCCTCTTCTTGATGCTAAGTATGTTTTCTTTTTGTTTTCGTTTTCTTTAAAAATTCGTCATTGCTTGCATGTTCGGTCCACAGTATCCTCAGTATCTTTCTGTAGAACCAGATTTCTGTTGCTTCAAGGAGGTTGCCCAATATTCATTAACATACAGGAGGACAAATATCATGTAACAATTCAATACTCTGCTAATTTTTTTGGAATGCATCTTTGGTCATTGCAATGTCTTTGGATCTTAGTGTTGCACTTTCTGTCCTCTGTTAGAACACTTCCTAGTTATTTAAATTTTTGTACTTGTTTGATTTTAGTATCTCCAATTTGTAATTTACATTTTGGGCTCATCCTTTTGCTGATAACCATTCATTCTGTCTTTTTGTCGTTTATATGTAGTCCTTTCTTTTCACTAAGATGCTCATTTGTGCTATATATTTAAAATTATTACAAAAAAAATGATGTGCCATTTTCTGAGTTTTAAATATTGCAAAAACTTTAGAGAAATTTTGTGTAATTGCTGGTTAGATGATGTCAGTTGTTTCACTTACTATTTTTGTGATTTTGAACTTACAGAATAGTTTTTCTCACTTTGCTTTTATGCTTAGCATTATACTAATTTCCATATATTCTATAATTGTCAAGTAGGAAAGACCTGATTATTTTACTTGACTTTTTGATCAATCTTATTGGTTTATGTTGACTCTTGTTTCCTATACTAATAGTTACGTAAAAGCCACAATATTGAAAAGAAATTAGATAAAATATTTCTCAAACAAACCATCGCATTTTGTAAATTTATAGTATTTTTCATTGAAAACTGAAAAACTTATCACAATTTTCTTGATTTCAAGAACTGTCCAAGAATCCAGATCATGGAGACAGCTATTGTTGATCCATAAATACTTTGTGAAAATCTCATTTTACTTTTATTTTTAGATAAACTTTTTCTTTTTGGAAATATTTTGTTTTAATTCAGTGATATCAAAACATGTGAAGCTCTTGTTTCTGCAAAAGTACTCTACAGTAAAGCAGTTAGCTTAATAGGCACTGCAAAATTTGTCATTTTACTAGTCAAGCTTATTTTGTTTACTTCGAATTTGACTATACGTTTTATATTTGCTAGGCTTCTTCTGTAAAACTGGTACATGACATACATTGGGCTTTTCAAGAGGTGTCAGTTGGTTTGGGGGGACATAACGATTAAATTTATTTTGCTTTTAAAACTAAGTAATTATAAATCGATTTTAACAATAAGTAGATTCCTTTCTTAATATTTTTTTTTTAATGATGCCTTCTGATGAATGACTTCTTTTGAATAAATAAAAATGAATTCTTAAATATTAAACCCATTTTCTTGTTTCTACTCTAGAAAGCCCAATAATACATATTTGGTATGTACATAACATTCTATTAACTATTGTAACTTTTGTTGCATTTGGTATATATCAACTAGGATATATTCTAGCCAAGTTGGTATTCATGTATAATCTCAACTTCTGCATTGTTTTCAGAAACAATGAAGATCACTAAAATATGTTGACAAAATTTGTGACAGTTTTTGACCTTGAATATAGTTTTGCACCTGACAGTTTTTTTTTATGAATTACAGGGAAAATTCAGTTATTTAAGCTCTGTGACATTGATTGGGATTTAGAATGAAGTAATCTGATATAACTTTATAAGTTTTTACATTTGAAATGAAGAATTATTTGACAGTCATTACTTTCTAAAGTGTAGCCTGTTATTTTTATCACATTATTTGAACTGAAATATATTGATCTTGCATGCATGTATGTATGTATGTATGTATGTATGTGATTCTTATGTCTACACTATAAAGGTCTGTGAAAGTTTCCAGCAAAAATAGCTTTCAAAAAAGAATATTGAAAACTATTGTACATACCATATATATATATATATATATATATATATATATATTGATCAATAACAAAGTAGAAATTCTTTTGTGTGATGCATTTTGTTCATTAGGACTTCATTGAATTGTGATATTTGTATTGATATAACTACACGTGCATGAAGGTGGGGGAGATGTTAACCGTGTTCTGGTATTTAAAAATTTGTATACCATTTTCACATCTATAAAATAGCATAGTGACTGCTTATGATATAGGGGACTTTAAGGGCTTGATATTGTTTAACAGTATTTTGCTTTTAGCATTATGCTTTTTTCCTGAGGCCTGATTGTTTCCCCATGCTGTCAAGTACTTTCTAGGCTAGGTTTTTATTTCTCCCCCTTTTTTTTTATTTTTATTTTATTTTTAAACCACCCAAGTAATGGTGATTTTTCAGCATTTTCCACCTCGGAGGGTTTAATTGGCATGTACATATATATACACATCAGCTACTCTCATAACATCTTGACCTACTTGAGGGTATATAAAATACCCAATTTCTTAAAACAGTTGTTGACTTCATGATGATTGCATGAAAACTCATGAAACTATTAGTTATAGTTGGTCATTGTACAACAAAAAGTTAAAAATTATATATAACTGCACTTTATATCATCATCATCCCCTTGACTTTTTTAATCATAGAGGGAGATCTTGAACGCAGACTGCACTTTATTTACATATTTACATCATACAAATCTAGTAACTTGTTGTGGATTTGAACTGCCACTACCTTTTTTAGTAAATGATCCTCGTATCCATTGCAATTGTTTTGGTTTATATGTTTTGTATCATTCATTTAGTATAAAGTCTTTAAGTACATTGATTCTTATTGTTATGACACTTCAATAATGATTGAGATCAGAATGTTTCAATGTTGCCCCAATTCAACATTCAATTAGTATTTCTAAATTTTTGCTTGGCTGCCAAACAGTAGTCACTGGCATCATACTTAGTGTTTAATAATCTGAACAAAATTTCCAGTGTTAAGTAAGTACTAAGTAACTGTACGAAGATTTGTTGCAGCTCTGACCTGATGAAATCAAATAAAAGGTTGGAAGTCAGTAATTGAGACTGGCTTGTTAGTGAAGCTTATTAAATCTATTGACCCAAATGGGATGATTAATCACTTTGACTAATGATATTTGTGCTCTATATAATTCTTTTATTGGTTTCTTCCTCCTTTACACATTTTTAGCATCAAAACCACTCCTTGTGAAATGTTCCTACTGAGCTCTTTTATAAGCTAAATATATTTCTATTAGGCACTCAATAAGAGTATTGTAAGCTTTTAAAACAGCTTCCTTATTGCAAAGCAGTTTTGGAGCTTTTTTTCCCATGTGTATGCATTCTTAAGCACAAATTAATTTGTGCCAAGCCATAAGATGGCCAGTGTTTGGAAATTATATGAAATATTAACAGTAAACCTCTTTAAAGCATATTTCCTAAGTAAAGACTTCAAGTTTGAATCTGGACCCATTTTGAGCAGTGAACTCCCAAATCAAATTTATCATGAAAAACCCAAGACTGGCTCACTTATTGTGTTAAAGAATTTTGCACTTTGGGTTTTATAAATCAACTAAATGTCAGTAATATCCCTATGAGTAAAAAAAAAAAAAAAAACCCCAAAAACTTAGAAATCTCAAATTTATATTCAAAATGACAAAAAACCTAAAGTTTCTATAGATAAAAATGAAATGATAGCCAATGACAATCTGGCTGAATGTAATATCACTGACCTGGCACATATTAGAATTGCATACCCTTTCTGTCTGTGAATCTAGTCTTGAAAAGTAGGTTATCTTTTATTTGTATAATCTATTTGCAAATTTAAAATGGCATCATGATCAATGGTTATTCATTGTTGTCAGAAGATGAAATTGTAATCCAAATTGATGACCAGAAAACATAAATAAGCACAGTAAAAGTTACTATTTCTATTACTAAAGTTTCTGTTTATGTTGTTTTCCTTTTGCATAAATTAAAATGATTAAAACTCTCCAAACTTATCAGAGTGGATTGAATTGTTGATTGTCCATGGCCTTCCTTTGGCTGAAATATCTATCTTACAAATCTTCAGTCTTTTGAAAAACAATTAAAAGAATTGCTAGTATTTCATTATATACAAGTTATACATATTTATCTATAGATTAATCATATTGCAATTCCTATTTAGATAGTAGTCAATAAATATGAAAGTATAATTATAAAGGGAACATCTTCCTCTAGCATCCTAGACTGGATTAGTTAATAATCCTTGCCAATCATGAATATGATTGGTTGAAAGAAAACAAAAATAATTCTGCTATCCTCCTAAATGTCTTTTTTTCTTTTACTAAAGCATTTCCTCCTTGTGAAGTTATTATGACCTGTCAGTCACTTTTAATAATAATAAAAAAACAATTCACATACAAATTAGAGGCTTTGAATTGTGTTTTATTTAAAAACAAAGGCTGATTACTCAACTGGTCTATTTTATTACAATGACTGTGGATACTTTATTTTAGTTTTTGTCAAGCCTTTTTTTTTCTTTTCTTTTAACATTTAGTGTTAAGATGTCCTGTGATTGAACATTCATTTGCATACTGAATTTTTCTAAGTTTTTGTTATTCAGAGCATTTTAGATAGAATCGATGTTTCTAAATTTTTGTTTAACACTGGTGAAAAAATAAGAAGGCAATTATTTTAATTGTATTCTGTGACTTTTCATGAAATATATATGAAGTAACTATATACTTATTACTGACTCATCTTGACAAGGATTGGTTATACCATTTTCTTGGTAATAAGATAAACTCGGGGAAAATTTAGAAAATTAAGTCAAGTAAGGCCTTTTTCTCAATATGCTAACATTTACAGGGTGCATTGGGTAAATTGTTGCCATTTTATATTTTTCATTTCATGCATACGTGTTGTTTTTGATTTTGTTGACTGCACAGTATAGTAGGGTCAGGTGGGCACTGTCTGTGAGAAAAAGAGTACCATGATGCAATTCACTGTGCCAGAAATTTGTAAACAGCATGTTATACTGCTTGGCATTTGCACTGGGAGCTTGGATACAAACATTTCAGGGTGTTTGGGTGTCAATCTGAGGACAGTGCAGAGGATTCAGAAAGAATTGGCTGAGTCTAATGGTGATTATGAAGGTATGGCAGCTTGGAAAAATATCTCTGATCATTCTGATACGAACACCCGGATTTGTTGGTGAGATCCTGGTCATGATTGACAACAATCCCTCCAAGTCAATCAGGTCCATAGTCAGGAACACAGGAGTGTCCAAATTTCTTATCAGGCAGGTAGTTTATGAAGACATTTGGTATTTCTCATACAAGATGAGAAAGGGCCAATTTTTATCCCAAACCATGAAGGTATGGCAACTCAGAAAATTCACTCTGATCGTTCTGATAGGAAACAACTCCTGAATTTGTTGGTGAGGGCCTCAGACATACATCAAGTTCCTTGAGGAGGTAGTGCTGCCTTGGGTCAAGAAGGTGGCTGCTGGAATACCCTATGTCTGACAACAGGACTCTGCACCATGCCACACAAGCAGAACACAGTCATGGCTGTCAGACAATTTCTGCAACTACTTCACCCCCTTATATCTGGCCACCTAACTCCCCAGACTGAAACCCCATGTGTGGGGTAAAGTTGAATGAGAGACCAACAAAATTCCTTGTAATACCAAAGATGAACTGTAGGCAAGGATTATGACAGCATTCATCAACAAGGAGACCATCCAAAAGAGTTGCAGGAGAGTCCGAAGTCAACTGGAGGCTGTGGTTATAGCCAATGGCAATTTTTGTTGAATAAATTTACTCTTCAGTATTTCAAGATATTTTTGTGTAATTTTGGTAAATACATCTGTAAAAATAAGAAGTCAGTATTATTTTTGTTTTTGCATAATTTAGACGACAATTTATCCATCGCGACCTGTAAACAATTGCAATTAAAAGTATCAGATCAAATGTTTGAAATTTTTCAAAAGTTGATTTATTTGATATTAATAAAACAAAAATATGAAAAACAAAACCTGAAATGAAAAAGATTTCAATGCCATATTTTGTATACCTTCCTTGTAGTCTACAAATTTAAAAATTAATTGTTTATAAACATTTCTTTGGAGATAGGTAATGTATACATCAAATGCCAAGTTTTGGTTAATATGAAGGCATATCTGAGAACAAACATTGATATGCATACCTGGAGATAATACAATTTTGAGTAGTTTTTGCATATCCAATTTAGTTTATATTGAAGTTATGGGGTAGTATAATCTATTTACGCTGTTTGAATTTTATCATGAAAGAATTCTTGCTAATGTATAAAGTTTATAATGGAAGCCCTTTTCTTAAAGGTTGAGATCCTGATCAATTCATAATTAGTTATATATTAATATATAAATGTTACAAATTCATATTTATAAGATATGCCAATCATTCATCTCCCCACAACCTCTCATACTGCTGGTGCTTAAAGTAACTGCTATTTTTTCCCTTTCAAATTAAATTATTATTGTTAAATAAAATTTAGTAAATCAAAGTTTATACATTTTTTTTTCTCTTTTCTAATTAAATTTATTTTAGGTCTCTCTATAAGTGTTGTTGGTACCATGTAACCCAGTACTACCTGCTACATGGTCAGGTTGTTGATAACTGAACCAGTTTCCCTACCAGTATTTTCTGGTGAGGAGGATTGTCAGACAATGAGCAGAATTAAGAACAAGATCCCTTAAAGGGCAGGTGAACATTCTTGTAGAGTCAATTACCACAATTAGCTATGGAGCCTAGTCTGCTTATGTATACAACTAGTTTGTTGATGACACATGGGTGGAGGGCATCTTAAACGGAAGTCAATGTCCAGGATAGAAGGTTCCTCTAATGAAATTAACAGCCATGTGTCTGTGACCAAGGCAAGCCTTCACATTGAACAGTAGCTATGTTTTGGCCTGGAGAGGGATGGAACCCACCAGGTGTACTTTCCCAAAATGCACTACACCTGCATACCATTGTCTTTCAAACCAGATATCTGTGTTCAGTTTTGTAACAACCTTATCACTACACCCAGTCATAGGATGATGAATTGTTAAGTGGTGAAGCTAGTACATCTTAACTTTATTTCCCACATGCACCTGCAATTTGGCATGTGTAATCGGGAGTCAAGTGTGTCAAACAATGATGTTTAAATGTTAGCCTAGTGCTAGTAACCTTTGACCAAAGGCCTACCTAAACCCAACTATCAGGATATAATGAAGGATTTTTTTCTTGTGGTCAGGGAGGAAATTGCATCTTCTATGGCAGAGAAATATGGTATTAATTGTACATAAGGTTAATTGTCATATCATCTCAGTAATAAAGTCTCCTACTTTAACATTGGGATACTTTGATTGCTATAACAAGTAGGAGGAGGTCTTGATAGTAAAATCCCAGGAGAAAGGACTTTATAATAAAATTGACATCTACATGGCAGTTTGTGTTTTTTTTTCTTGTTTTTTTTTAAGTTAATTGCTTTTTGTTCTTATATTTAGCCAATCTTTTAAATGTCTTTGTAGAGCTGCAATCCTTCTCTGATTATTCCTGTAAAGTCTCTTTCATGTTCGTTTATCATTTCTACTTTGACTTTATTTCCTATCATTGTTGCCCTTGGGCATGAATATATCTTTCTTTGACATCTAGATAATGAAGTTCTGCTTGTGTGCTTCTTGCATATCTTGTTTTACTTGATTTTGAGTTTTTCAGCCTTTTGTGTCAAAAACACATCATTGGTTTTTAATACTTAAATACAACACATTTTGCTTTTTGTTTTATTTATTTTTTCTCTTTCACTGATATCACATGTCCCCTCAGGATGTGAGTGGTCATAGCTTCCTGTTTCTTGCTTTCAGCAATATTTTCTTTATATGACCCTTCTTTCTCTTTGTAATACTTGTTCCTTCATTTGCACAAACTTGTCAAGTAGGTTACTCACTACTTTCCTTTTTACTTTTTTTTTCTTCCACACCTGTAGAAATAAAATCAGCAAGGACAATCTGAAAATACCAACATGACATTTTGATAGGCTCTTTTGTAAGTTAGAGCTGTTTTTTTAAAATTTTTTATGGAGATCCAGAACTCTTGAACATTATTGTCATTCCAGGACATTGCTAGTCACAGCAGTACATGTAGTAGTCATGCTTTCTGAATAAATTATTTTAACCTTTGAAATGTCTTTACCATGAAATAAAATTACTTTGTTTCCTCTTCCTCAATAACACCCACTAAGCATTCTTTTGTGCTGCTTTGTCTTTTCAGGATGTGGGCAATAATTACTCTCCACACCTTTTTGTCTTGTGATACTCTTAGTAATTCTGGCACCTTTTATGAACTTTCTTTTGTTTTACAATACTTGTTCTGTCATTCATTTACTGATACTTAAGTAGATTTTTCCTCTGCTTCTCTTGCTTTCAAAGTACCCTACAAGTTCCAAGACTTGTTTTTTTTCATTATGTGCCTTAAACATTTCAAGGCTTACAGCACATCATATTGAAATATTGGTTGCTGTACGATCGTCAAAGTTAAGCAATGTTGAGTCTGGTCAGTACCTAGATGCGTGACTGTTTGGGAATAAGATTCTGTAAGCTTGCATTTGTAGGTGTTGTAATGGATAATGGCTTGGAATTGTTAATTGGAGAGCAGTTCCAATTCCCTTTGGCTTTATTATATTTTGCTGCTTTTAAAAATGATTGACCTTTGCTATGCTAAATTGTTGAACATGGACTCTTCTATTGACTATTAGTGGAGTCGCAATGGAGACACAGTAGTCGCACTAACTATGATATTTACTAGTATTGGATTATTAATCCACATTATCATACAGTTTCTTCACTAATCTTTTTTTTTTCCAGTGTTTTCTTTGGTATATTATTAACTGGAACTTCAGGCTTATCCAAGAATTATAACCTATACATTTACATGCAAATATCCTTAGGAAAGGAATGAATCCGACTCTTCTCCCTCCAGCTACGAGTTGATTAATAAGACATGTATCACTAAATTATTATCTCAAAAAAATTCTTACAATCTAAAATATTTTCTGGCTTTAAATAACCTGCAAAGGGTTGATAAACTGTAGAAAAAGAATCAATCAATTAAACATTTCAGTTGTTTCTTTCTGATACTCCTTCAAAATTTCTCCTCTGGACTGTGTAATTAGTGGTATTCTCAACATTTAATTGGTAGAACCACATTTCCATTGCTTAAAGTTTTGTCTTTATCTGTGAGGAAATTATCCAACATTCACTGCCATATATGAGATTAGATATTATATAGTAGTCCAGCATTCCTTTTTCTTTGTTTTTTTGAGGATATTTCCAGTCTGTTACTATCTTGTTCCATTTTTACAAAGCATCTTTTTTTAATCCTTTTTAACTTAGAATTTCAGTGCCACACTTTCCATCATATTTTACTATGTTGTGGGTTGTTATGATGTTAGGGTAAAAATAAGTCACCACTTTGTAGAGGGATTCAACACTCCTGTTACGAGTGTTGACATTGTATAGTTAATATTTATGGGCTCCTGGAAAATTTGACCCGCAAACAAAATTGGCAGACTCTTGTGAGTCCGGGTAAAAATAATCCACAAACAAATGAATTTAAACCAAATGACAATGCATGTATTAACAAAAGTATTTACATGTGTACACAATTGTAATGAAAGGAAAATTAGCTATAAGAATATGTGCTTGATGCATGTGTGAGAGAGTTCAAGAGTCAACAGATGACAGAGAAAGCGAACACACCTTGTCAGGAGTGTTCTTTATCTACATCCAACTACATCTGGGAGCAAGAGTTAGAGAATATTATTACCTTTTTATAGATTTCAAAAGTGCCCTCTAATGGCTTTTTGTCAAAGCCAAGTGGGGTAACCCACAACTAGACTACCCAGATAGTATCTTCACCTGTTTCATTTTTCTGTTTCCAATATGTACCTCAGACCTTGGGTTGTGCTTTTTTCTGATTACCATGCATTCAGTGTTAGAATTAATGCTCAGTCCATTCTTCTTGATTTTTCTTTATTCTTAATAGCAAGTTCAGTTTTTTCTTAATTTACTGTCAACGCTGTGCCCTCTGTAGAACATATGTTGATACGGTTAGATTGGTTGATAATAAATCTTGATAGATCTTATTCTTAGAATGATAGTTTTGCATGTTGTCTTTATTGTAGCTGTTGCAAGTGAGAAAAAATGGATACAATATTCATTGTTCTTGCTTAGATAAAATGCTATATTTAAAAATAAAAGTATTAACAGTCTGATATAAGTAAACTTTGTATATGAAAAATATTATCACCATTTTCAGTCTGTATAGAAAATAGTGAAGATGTTAATTAAAAATATTTATTACCTGGATATATGTACAATAACTATAATTAGTGGGTTAGAAGTATGTTATTGTGTTGTTGTTATACAATTATTCTGTTGGTCCAGCAAAATAGATAATCTAGCACAGTTCTGGAACCAAGGCTACCAGAAAATTGTGTGTGTATATATATATATATATATATATATATATATATATATATATATATATATATATATATATATATATATATATATATTGAGAGAGACACACATACACAAAATGAAAACTTTGTTATGTTTCAGCCTCTGAGGGACTTTATCAAAGCAAATGCAAGGATCTTTTGTCACAAACTGAAATAATTTAAATACTAATTTGCATTAAAAAAAAACTAAAAAATTCCAGAATATCATTTACTCTTGTTTATTAGATATTGAATTGAGTCATTTGGCATCCTCTATAGATTGCATAATGAATATTTATGAGTGTTCTTAAATTAAAAGATTTTGTAAAAACTAATAACATTTTTGCTCTTGTATATAAAAATACTTGCTACAAAATAAAGTCCTTCAGAGGGTGAGATGCGATTGCTAACATAAGTTTTCCTTTTGTCCTTGTTCATATTCTCCTCTTACAGATATACTCTGAAATTTTTACACCCACACATGAGTGTGTACATATATAATACAGCCAAAAAGAGATTAATTTGAACAAACTTCTCACTTCCTTTTCCTAATTACTTTGTGCCTCCTTGAACAATTTCCCATTTTTCTTGAAATCACTGCAAAAAATAAAGAATCTCACTTTCTATTAATTTATTTTTGTATTAAGGAAGCCAGTTTGTACTTTCAGTTCATAAAATCTTTAAGCAACACCTTCAGAAGGTATGTGTATAGATGCTCAAACATATTTACCCTTGAACCTTATAGGCATAAATACATTTACTAAATACATTTTCCAAGATTCATGTAATCCAAAGGCTAAACATATAATGGGTGATGTGCATGTACATAAATTTTTTTACACATTTTTGTTCTTAGAATTAAAATATTTCAATTCTAATGTAATTACATATGTGCATGTACATATACTTAAATATTTTGAGTGGAATTTTTTAATTCAACATTATTTCTTACGGATGATAATGGGTATGTCCCCCTTCACATAAATACAGTAATAAATACTGTATGTTGTTCTGCAGTTGGAGATTCATTGTGGAATTCACTTGACTCACTTCTAGCAGTTGATTACTATTTCTACACACTGCTGGCAAATCTTATATGTGTGGTTCGTGTCCTTAGTATTATCCTTCATTACCAACATTCGTGTGATTATTCTATTCAATAACCTTCCCTAGGTTACAACAATTATAAACATTATTTTTTAGTGGTACCCATGTTTGAGTTATCTTTCATTTATTTTCTTAAACAGTAAAATTAATAACAACTAGCCTAGATTGAGAAGTCCTACTAAAGAAAAATTGTGCCTCTCAACAGGAATTAAACTGGTAACCATTCTTGATCTAGGCCAGTTGTTACTAATTTCAATGTTTAAGAAAATAAAAAACAAGGACAGCAACTCAAACACTACAAATAATGTTTGTAGTAATGAAAAAAAAAACTGTTGGATTAAAAAAAATCCATTCAAAAATTACTGTTGATTATGTTTCAGGTATGAAGCTAAAGATATAGATTCGTAGAAGTCCCAATGAGAAATGTGCATTTCTTAAATACATAATTCAAACCTTGCTCAATCAATGCAGCCTCTATGGCTAATGGCATTTTCCTGATTGGATACAGATTTGATTCCTGTGTGGCGACATAATTTTTCTTTAGAAATTCTTGATCTAGGCCAATTGTTATTTTATTAATTTCACTGTTTAAGAAAATTAAAAAAAAAAAAAAAGGGATAGTAACTCAAATTGGTGTACCTACTAAAATAATTTTTATAGAAATAAGAAATACTTAGATATGTCTATATGACCCTATATGCTCTTATTTATTGATAATATTTTAGTTCACATGTACTTAGAAACATCCACATACTTGCAATCATGTACAACTTTTACACTCTTCACACACTTCCTATTTCTGTATACAGGACGACTATTTACATGCTGTCTTTTCAGATATTCTACCCATGAGCCTTTCTATGTGAATTTTTAATAGTTGATTATTTGAACTTGGGCTTAATCAAGGTCAAGTTATTGTCTTCAAAGTTGTTTCTCTTTTAATGTTTTGCTTTTCTTCTCACCTGTCAGCTTTTTGAAGATCACTAATTACACATCTCATTAATTCAAATTCAGACTTTTTTTTTACACTATCCAGTCGGACTTGTTTTTCCATTTTACTTTTAATTAAGTTTAGCCTTTGAAATTACTGGAAATATATCATTGTCATTTTAAACATTGCAGGAAATAATTTCTAATATAACAATGTCAGTCATTTTTGCTCTTGATCCTATTATATAACGTCAAAGAATTTTTTTTCTTGGAAGAATACAGTTTTTTTGACAATCAGTCATTTTTTAAAAAAAAATTTGTTATAAAATACAGTTAATGTTTAAAGCAAATTCATGCAAACAATGTCAGCCATTTAATATGTTTAAAAAATATACCATTATTTTTATTGTGCTAATGTCCGTTTTTTTTCTCTTTTATATTTAGGAAAATGAAGTTATTCTGAACTCCCTGAATAATGTAATGATACTAGCATAATGTACCCATCATGACACAGTCTGATAAGAGTATACTAGGCACATGCATCACAGCCAAATGCTTATTAATATTACTGAGTGGGAACTAGCATGTCAACAAAGTGATGCTGGGATACAAATATACAAAGCCCAATATACCCATCATGGCATCTAGTATGACAAAGGTCATGCATCACAGTCAAATATATACACAATATGTTGACAGGTTTTAATAAAGCTGCATATAACCTTGCAGGTGGCTCCCATTTAGAAAAACCTTCAGGCTGGATAACCTAGTTCACCCAGACAGTCTTCAGTTGAGTGTTCCTAAGTATTTAGACATGACTCTCAAGTCACTTTGGATGCATCATCCTTCAATTTAAAAAAAAACAAACCCTCAGCACTCGGACATGATGCTCCCATACTATTCCCATTATTATTATGCTGCTGCAAATATTGTGAAAATAAAAAATAGAACATAATTGATTGTTTTATGTATGGAATGAAATAGCATTCTATATTCAGAAGACATCTACTGTCGGGACCAAAACTGAACCAGTTGGTGAATGTCATTTCTTTGAAAATAGTAGCATTGATATTCACTCTGAATTATAAACCTATCCTAATACAGGATAAGTATTTATTAAACTTAATGTAGTCAGGCATGAGGCCATAAGTGTGAGACACCCAGTGAGGATCAAACTTAGATGTTAAACCTGCAGGATAACCATTATTCTACACTGTAAATGAATTGGCATTTTTCATGACTGACAATAATTAGACAAAATTACAGATTTTTTGTTTTTTTTAAAATTCTTCTTTAATCTAGACTTGTTCATTTAATATAGCATTCTCTTTTCGGACCTTTACTCTGTAGGATAAGTATGAAAGCTTACCTGATATTAATTCTTCAATAGCTGTTAATACATTTTTCAGGTTTGCATTCAGTTTTAGATTTAACATTTTTTTTCTTCACAATTTATGACCTAAAATTGCCTACTTCATGCAATAAATTATGGATATGCAAGATATTATTCAATTCACAATAATTTAACAATTCATAAAGTTTAATCTATGAATAAGCCCAATATTGTTGCTAGTCAAGTTATTGAATTTTTTTTTTTTTTTTTCTTTAATCATTCCACTCCCAAGTAAGGCAATAATGCCACTAAAATGCAAGGGGTTACTGGGAGTTAAAGAAAGTGAGGAGAAAGGACAATAAAAGAACAGGATTCAGAAAGACAAAGATAGTATTGATGTTGCATTTAAATTTTTTTAAAACATAAGTGGCAGGAAAGCAAGAAACCAGAAGAGTTCCACAAGTGAGAAGTATGAGAAAAGGTTCTTAGAATAGAACTTACAGTTACATCTCTTAAAATAATGAGAGCTATTTGTCAATCTAATAGAATACTTAAATTCATGTGGTCAAGGAGCTCATTAGAACAAAACCATGAAAATATTTATAGAAAAGACTGGACTGATAGCATTATAGACCCTTTTTTTTGGATTTTGTTGAGAATCTCTAGATATGTAGCAAGAGTACCAAACCAGATATGGCAGCAATATTCAGTGCACAGATGATTGGTAGATTTATAAATGCAAGATGGATTCTAGTACAACACAGTAAACCAATTAGCAGCAGACCTATAATATAATCAATATAATCCTTCCACTTCATGTTGGTGGAAAACATGAGACCAAGAAGGTGCAATGAGTTGCTTTCTTGGAGGTTGGCATCAGTCATACTGATAGAAGGCAAAAATGGTTCTCTATAATGATTAAAAGATGGCAGTTTCATTTTGGAGGTGTTGAAATTTACAAGCCATTCCTTGCTCCAGTTAACAACTGATTGGAGGTTATTTTTGAGAGCAGCTGCCAGTTTAACTTTGTTGAATCTATCAAACTTTCTATTAAGACAATTGGGCATTCATTCTGTATTTGTAAAACTTAGGTACCTAAATGATACATTTGTTACTAAGACTTGTCTGGCTCTTCTACCTACCATATTTACATTTATTGGCCATCTGAACTTCTATCTTAATATTGGGCCATTTGAATTTGGGAATCAATTATTTTGTATACATAAAATTTTCTTAAGTGTCTACAAGAGTTTCCAGCATTTTTAAATAATGATTTTTCTACTATGTATTGTATCTCTAGTTTATTTAACCGTTAGCATTCTGCATTATTAATATTACTTCCCTTTCCACTGCATTCTTTTTCAAAGCCTCTCAACTGCAGTAACTTTATTGTTAATTTTATTCAAAGGTGTTTTCTGTTGCCATAGCAGGATATGTCAACACAACTATAAAATTAAAATTCGGGGATCTATCACCCTCAGTGGTAGGATAAATGTTTTGCACAGCAAATGAAGTCACAGTGAGTGATAAGGGTTAAAAAAGGAGGCTAGGAACTTTTGTACACACCTAAGATATACTTGATGCTATTGCCATCTTCTGCATTAAAGATGTCAATTTTTATCAGATGAATTTCAGATAAATCTAATTGAATAAATCCTACCCATTCTTTGTTAGTTTTGATTGGCTCAAGCTAAATTAATTGGACAAAAACAATTTATAATGAATTCAATGAACTTCTTATTAGTGGAATGTTGTTGTTTTTTTTTTTGTTTTTGTTTTTTGTCTTTCATAGTTCTTGGTACATCTGTGGTATACAATTCTCAGATAATTATCATCCGGATAGAATATAATTTTTATTTTGCTAGTTATCCCATTCTAGCAGTTGTCGATCAGTTTCCATTTCAACATTTATTTTTTGTTCAATTAATTAGGTATTGTTGACATTGTGCTCAGCTGTATTTTAAATGTAGCTAAATTATTTAAGCCCCTATAGTGTGCTTCCTTGCAATTGGTAAAGGTATAAACAAGGTATGTACCAGTTTAGTCTATTTTTTTTTCACTTTCAATAAGTGGTGGGGAATAAACTTTCATTCCTTGCTTTAGTTTGCAACACACACATATTTTAAAGTTTAAGAAAAATGAAGTATTATGCTCTGATAGTATTTAAATATTTATTTCTTATTTATTTTAGTTCCTTCTGATAATGTAACTTCTGGGAAGAATAATATTTATAGACACAATTCTAAACCTGTGAAATCTTGCTAGACAGGACTCTTTCAATTTTGTGTGTATTTAGTCCAGATATTTTGAATGAGGGATCTCTCTCTCTCACTCGCGCACACGCACTATATATATATATATATATATATATATATATATATATATCTATATATGTGTGTGTGTGTGTATACTTTGAGCTTAGTACATTTCTTTTGTGTAACTTGTCTGAATTGACCCACAGGAGGTTTTGGCTCTTCCTAAAACCAGTTTTTCCTTTGTGTCTTTTTATTCCGGTTTCATTTGCTTTAACTATCTGATGACCATGCCAACCACTGCTTACTATTTTAAATATGAAAGTGATCTCTTCAGAGTAATCAACCAGGGTGGTGCATATATACTGTCACTCTGAATATAGTAGAATAAATTTATAGTATAGACTGAAAGAAAATCAAGAATGGTATATAATGTAAGGGTCATTTTTTATTACCTACCTACCTGTGACATTCATCTTTCCAGCATACTATTCTTAGAGAATAAAAGTGACAATGGAACTAAATGTTTGTAGTTGATCAATACTTAATTCTAAATCCAAGGTCTTCACACTACTGTTGGAGGAACCTCTCCTTGATTGACCATGTCTTCAAGGATGTAATCATACTTGCCATGCTTGGCCAATTGCAGGTTGGTGAGGCTATTTAACTCTTAGTTGGAGGTTTTAAATTTGGAGTTGCCCTTCTCTTAGACTGGTTGCCACCCAAGACCCAGTATGTCTTGCTATTTACCCAAAATTGGGGAGTGGGGGAGAAGGGATGAATTCATATTTCTCAGCATGCATTTCTGTGCACCGAATTACACCATTAATGTGCAGATCAAAATTGTTGTCCATAACTATATACATGGTGCAGCATAAATGCTGTTAAAAAATTCTACTTCAAAATTTTTGGTCATTACATTGTAGTTTATGGTTTGATACCCATCCAACAATGTATACTACTTATGTTTTCAAAGTGTTTTCTAGTATTTACAGGCAACAATGTCTATAGAAATTAAAAGAAGTATATAATTGAGCAACATGAAAACTGTCTTCAGCTGAGATTTTTAAAGCTGGAAAACAACTTGGAATCAATAGAATGTTTATCAAAAGGACAATCGATTGATACAAGACTTCCTCCATCAAGGATAGACCAAAACCAGGATGTCCTTGCACCTCCAAAACATCAAAACTGGTGTGTGAAAAAAAAATCAGGCGTAATCCAAGAAGGTCAATGATAAAATTTGCTAAGAATGCTGGGAAGCCAGGACATTGGAGAGAGCCATGCAGAGGCTATGTTAAAATGATCTAGGGATGTCACCCTCCAAGATAACCAGGTTCTTTCTGTAGCCACAATGAAAAAGAGGCTTCAAAGAATTAAGCAGTTGCTGAAATGGATTTGTGATGGCATGATGCAAAACATCTTCACTGATGAGAAACTGTTTGCTGTTGGATAGACTTTCAATCATCAAAATGATTGTGTTCTTTCAACATGTTGTCAGTCAGTTCCTGGTGCTTCAGGAAAATGTCTCAGAACCCAGAAACCAGCATCAGTTATGGTTTGGACAGCCAATTCAGAAAAAGGAAAGTTTCCTCTTGTTTTTTGTGCATCAGGGGATAAAGATCAGCAAGTGTACATAGAGGACATCTTAGTGAACTCAAGCTGTGGTACCATGCCACTTATGGTGAGGAACATTGGATACTTCAAGACTGAGTGATGAGCCATACTGCTCATGTAACACAGCAGTGGTGCAGATACAACTGTCCTGGCTTCATCAACAATGACAAATGGCCTTCCTCATCATCAGATATCAACGCCTTTCACAATTGTTTGTGGGCAGTTCTTAAGAATGAGACCTCTTCTACTCCACACCACAATATTGAAGCTCTGAATGTAATATTGAAAAGAGAATGGGACAAAATACCCATGGAAACTGTGCAATGCTGCCATCAGTGACTCTCCCAAAAGACTTTGACGTGTGGTGAAGTCTAAGAGGAACCATATTGAATGAGATTTTCTGGTGTTATTTAGCAGATTAATACTTTGTGCTAAAATTGTATACTGATATAATATTTAGAATCAGCATGGATTCAATTATTTACATACAGATATTTTTGGAAGAAGTAAAGTTTGGTATTAGGTTATACTTGTAAAAATATCCAGTGTATCAACTCACTAACAATGGTTTTCACAACCAGTAAGCTAATAACTAAGTAACCAAAAGATGTTATTTACTGATCTAGGCTTATGAATCCCTATTTCTGGAGTAGTTAGGATTGAACTTACTGTCATTGACACACGAGATCTACACACTAACCACAAGATGTAGATGGAATCTTGTAGTCATTACCATAATAGCTTGACATCTGGACAATGGATTTTGTCCGTTTTGCTTACTGGTAAATTATTTTTTTTGTACAAATATATATTTAATAACTATTATAGCAGTCCCACATATCCCCCATAAACTGTGCCTCTTACTCTGTAACCCTCTACTTCAAGTGTTTCTTGGGCCTTGTACAGGGTGAACATCATTGTATTAAAAATAAAAGCTCTAGTTATCTATTGGGCACTTTTTGGCAGAATTTCTGCTTGCCTAAAAAATACATAAAACTTTCATAATTTTTTTATTTTTTATTTTTCTTGTAGTATTATTATTATTATTATTATAAACATATGATACAAGGGGTGCTGAAAAGTTCTGTCTGAACAAGAAACCCTTCCAAAAAACCTATTTGGTCAGGTCAAGAACTTTTCTGCACCTCCTTGTCTATAATTCTTTCTTTGCTATTGCTTTACATTTATAAATTTATTTAGTTGAACCTGTACATGTCACAAATTATGTTTAGCTGCTGTTTACTGATTTCTTGCAGAATTTATGCTTAGGAATAAAATACATGATGTGAGTTGCACAAGCTATTCATTTCATATGTTGATAATTTTACTAGACCTAAATGAATCATGATTGGGAAAGGGATCCTAGGCCTTTTAGAAAGTAATTTTCTTTTTAGACTTTATTGTAACAGTCCTTACTAACTTGATGCCAACCAGCTAGTATGTTAATTTAACCAATCCATCAAATGTAACTTGTTGACATGGTAGATATTGGGCTGAGTATAAATGAAAAGTTTTTTTACATTGATTTGAAATTGAACTGTTCCTTCATAAGAAATTTATTAACTTATCTGGGATAAAAAGACTTTTTTTATTCTTTTCTTTTTTAATCATTTCATCTGAAGCAAGGCAATAAAGCCAATAAAATGCAAGGGGTTACCAAGTGAGAGAATATGAGAAAAAGAAAACGTTATTAAGGAGAAAGAATAATAGAAAAACAGGAATTAAGAAGACAAGATAATGATTTGACATTGCATTTAAATTTTTGAAAATCAAAGTTGACTGGGAAGCAAGAAGCCGGAAAAGAGTTCCATAAGTGAGAAGTGTAGAAGAAGAAACTGTTAGCATAGAACTTACGGTTACATCAAGCTATTTCAACAGTAAAATGATGAGACCTTGCCACCAATGTGGTACCAAAGAGAAAACCTCATCAGAACAATTACCATGAAAATATTTATAGAAAAGGCATAAGGAAGCTATGTTACGGCAGCAGGAAAGTGACTAAAGCAAAGATACTGGGGCAAGTCCAATAACACTGCAGATTCTTTTTTGTATTTTATCAAGAATTTCTACATATATAGCTGAAGTGCCAGACCAAATGGAAATGAATGGTAGACTTATAAATGTGTAAAATCGATTCTGGCAGAAAAATTGTCTAGCATGATACAGTGAACCAACTTTCCTAGCAGCAGACCTAGCAATTTGCCCAACTTTTGAAATTTTTAATCTTTGATACAAGAAACTATTATACTCTTACTAACACTGACTAGTATCTTTATGGTTACATTGTTTTGGTGAATGTATTCTCTACCCTTTTGCAGTTGTCTCATATGGGAATTTATAACTGAACTTTTTATTCAACTCTTGTGGTTAGGTTGTTCTCACTTTACCATCCACATTATAGAATATCTAATACCAGTTGATATTTTTTTTTTATTCAACCTTATGATGTCACTTGTCTCACCCAGTGAACTAGAGTATTTTTTTTTTTTTTTTTTTACACACTACTAAACCAGAGGAGTGAACACACAACTATCATGACTCTTTGCACTGTTTGGTTGCAAAATGTCATTGCAATGATAGAAATGTGACTTTCTTGACCATGATGAAGACCATCATCTAAGTAAATTTATGCATATTTGACTGCCTATAAATGCTTGTCTTTGATGTCTTCAACTGTGAAAATTGATCAAAGGATGGATTCAGTATTAGGATGGAACTTTGGATGTTGATGTTTACTGTTTTTTGCTGTTACCAGTTAGTAAAAGCCCTTTTTTTTCTTTTCTTTTCTTTTTTAAAAAAAATCATCCAACCTAATAGAGCAACTCCTTTTAAAGAAATAATCATATTAGATAAATCTTATCTTTTAACATGTTGGCTCCCAAACCCCATTTCCCTTGTTGCTCCACTATATCTTAAATCCTGTTATTGTGAAATGAGGAAAACAATGAGTGAAAAGGAAGCTGGTTAAAAAAAAAAAAGTAAATACATTTTGTGTTGAATGTGAAGTTAATCCTTCCTTTTGTCTTAAGTGTTTCAGTAATAGAATTATAAAATCAGAATCAATTCTACTTTTCCTAGTGATATAGCAATATGTGCTTTTATGTTTTTCTTTTATACCTTTTCAAAAAATCAGACATTAGGGATTTTTTTTTTTAAATTTCATAATGTTTTACCAATTAGATTTTCTGCTTACTCAATCTTTTAGTTTTCCTGACTGGTGTACCATGATATCTTAAGTAATCAATCATCGCATCCCATTCCCAATAATTCTCATAGAAAAGAAATTGGAAAATGACTCACCAGAGTTTCATACTGCCACGACACTCTGGTGGGCAATGTTGGAGCCAACGTGTTAAAGATTTTGCTATATATATATATATATATATAATTTTTTTTTTTTTTTTTTTACTTTTTTTCACAGTTTAATATAGATTTGATAATTGTTCTTGCAAGAACAAATCACTTTATACAAAGATATTTAGCCTTGTCTTTATCATACATACGTATCTAGAGATTCTTGACAAAATCCAAAGAATCTGCAGTTATTGGTCCTGACTTAGCATCTCCTCTTCAACCACTTTCTCATCACTGTAACTTGTGCTTTTTTTCTATAAATATTTTCATGGTAATTGTTCTGATGAGATTTCCTCTTTGATACTTCAATTTTACAAATTTAAGAGCAGCTAGGCCTTATCATTTTACACTTGAATTGAGATGTAACCATAAGTTCTATGCTAAGTTTCTCCTCTCTCACTTCTCACTTGCTTTCCAGTCAACTGATTTTCATAAATTTAAATGCAATGTCAATTATCATTTTCTGTCTCTTTGAATTCTGTTCTTTTACTGTCTTCTTTCCTTAATGTTTTTTCTCATTCTTTACTCTCAGTAACCACTTGTGGCAAAATGATTTAAAAAAACAATAAAAAAAAAAACCTGTAAGAAAATTTCCTACAGATTTCTGAGCCAATAAAATCTCTCTGCATGTTAATAGATTTAGTAGTAATTTTTTTAGCACAATACAGCCTTATACTTTTTTTAAGTTTATAAAACTTGTACAAATGCATGCAATGCATTGATCAAATTCAATAGATATGGAATAATAATGCTGTTATCTAAAAAGGCCTAATTATAATCTCAATTTATTGGATATGTTATGTAAACAATCTTAAAGTCGAACTTGTATATAAATGTATGGGTGGATGTGACAATCTGGGACTCCTGAAAGCCACTGCCAAACAGATCATCTTGAAGGAGTCCCTCCACACCCCTTCAAGAGTTTCAATGATTGTAACACTCAAGAGTTTGATAATGATAAATGTATTTCCTTTGTGTTATGAAGTGGAAAAAAGACTTGTACATGCTTCAAAGCATGTACAAGTCTTTTTTTCATTTCTCCAGAAAATAGATACTTTGAAATGTAAAATTGCTGAACTAGGGTTTTCTTACAAGATGAAATTTAGCTTTGGTTAACTTCTGTGCATCAAGTTTGTTAAAAAAAAACAAAAGTAAATATAAGGCTAGTTTAATCTATTGTGGTCTACAGTTATTTCCAGTGCTATAGAAATGTAATTAGTATACATGTGCAATGAACCATATTACTATAATTTACAAGATGTCATTTTTTTTTTTTTGTCTACCTGTTGTATAACTCAAATACAGGTAGAGATGTACCCAATGGGACTCTAGGGCCTTTGTTTATATATATATATATATATATATATATATATTATGAAACGGACAATAATTTTAATATATTTTCTGTTTGTTATTTTTATAGATATAAATATTTAAGTAAATGCTCTGTTTATAATAAATAGTATTAACAACATTTACTGGCCTGAATGTCTGAGAAATATGTGTCCTCCAACAGGAATTGAAGTTATATCCTACAAGGAACTGTCATTTGGCTTGACGTGCTATACTATTTAGCTACAGAGGAAGCGTCTAGTTAGGTAAGTCAATTCGATTCCTGTCTGAGGACATATTTTCTATGAAATTTCTTGGACATTCCAGTTGGTAACTGTAGTTAATACTGTTTATTATAAACAGAGCATTTACTTAAATATTTGTATCTATAAAAATAATGTATAAACAGAAAATATATGCATACCAGAGTAAACAAATAGTAAAATATTTAAGATCGTACACATTAAAAGTGCTCAATATCAAGCTGGAAGACTAAACTTGCAGAGCTGTTTAATGTTTAAAAAAAAATGAATAGATTTTTTTAAAATCCCAAAACTTTTCAGATTTAGCAAAGGGCTCAGTTTACAAAATAAATTTAATGATAAACTGGACATTTTTAGTAAAATGAAAATTAGCGAGTTTTAATCTGCAAAAATTTCAGTTTTCGTATTTTTATATTTTGATGAATCTTAATTCTTTAGTTAATGATTAAGCTGATGGCAATAAAATATCTGTAGAATTCCCCTATCACATTGTTAAACATTTGAACTTAACAACTTTAACAAAATATTGCAATAACAATCATAAGTATGAACGCTGGTTGATATTTTAAGAAGTGAATACAAATGAAAAGTTTTGAAATTGACAACTTTTTCCCATTTCTTTCATTCAGTGTCTCACTGAAATCAAGTAGTGTCTTTTCCCCACTTTCCGTGTTCAAAACGGAATGGTCCATTATTTATGGGGTATTAGCAGAACGTAATGGTTGTACAAACTAATGAAGAGATGGGGCAAGCACAATTATAATGGGATCATTTTGTTTAACCATAGACATTTAATTGAAAAATTCCTAAGATATCAAAGTGGTGATTATTTTCTTTTTTTAGTAACTTTTTAAGTCATCAGAAAATCAAGTCAAGGTGCCTTGGCATGGATTAGTGAGGCTAGTCTGGGTGACTATTATTACTGTGTAGAAAATACGATATTCACTTATAAAATTCAATATTAAATAACCTAATGCAGGTTGACACGTCATAAAATCAACTAATTGAAAAAAATAATTTTGTATGTACATTTCTAGCAAGTCCCCACAAACACATAATTCAATGCTTGTGTTTATTGCTGTAACAAAAAGTGGAAGGAATAATTTGGAAAATCCTCCACCTTCAGATATTTAAATTGTCATCCAAGAGTTTCTGATTTTCAAATAAGGTATAGTTCAATAAATGCATAGTTCAAATATATCATCTTGTTTGTGGGCCAAATGAACTAGCTTAAAAATCCCACTCATCAATTGAGTTTTCAGCTTGTAAAAATAATTGATATAGAACCATTCTCTACATGTATCCTCTGTAACCTCTTGCTTCTGATTCTTTGAAATGAGCAGATCAGGTTTTGTTTTTCCAGATCTTTGAGGAAATTAAATGTCTGAATATCCAATTCAGTGTTTCCTGTTCTTGTGGCCTGCAATTAATAGTAAATCTTGTCTAGTTTTCTATATAAATCAAATCGTTGCAAATCAATAAACAAATAATGTTTAATACTTATATATTGCTAAGTAGTAAATTTTATTTCATGCATATAAAAACTAACCGTATTTTTATTTTTTTTTACTCAAGATACACTAGATTCCAAATTTGTGCAACTTGCATTAGTTAATTCTATTAAAGGATATTCTGTAAATTTACTTGAGCACTGAATCTCTTTTTTCCTGATTTTTCATCTGACTGCTAGTGAGTTTTTGTTCTCCAGTTTTGAGTTAAATAATCAAAAGCAGCTTTCAGATTATTAGCAAAGTATTATACTTGACTACAAAAACTATCATTTTTAATAAGGCACCCGGGATCTGCATTTTTTAATTGTATAAGTGTTCTCTTAACTATATATTTGTAGTTATTTATATTTACTTTCGTAGTAACTGTTTCAAAATTTTAAGCTTTAACATGTCTTGTCAGTAAGCATTATAATCGTAGCAAGAACATACCAAAGCATAAAATTAAGTACTGAGCAAACTTTAGGCTTTTTTTTTTTTTTTTTTTTTTTTTTTTTTTTTTTTTTTTTAGAAAATTCTGATTTTGAATTCAATGAAAGTCTTAAAACTATAAACTGGTAACTTCTCTACAGAGAACTAAAATTCAGATAATGATAGAGCACTGGACAATTTGAAGGTGTATCTAATGGCTACTATACTGTTAAATGATTTAGGCACCAAAATGAAAATTATTTTGTTGAATAAACTTACTCTGTTTTAATAATAATATTGCTGAAAGTGTATCAAGCTTTAGATAAGAATGGTGAAGTACAAGCTGTTGCTTTGGATATCTCAAAGGCATTTAGCTGGCTTTGGCATGTTGGTCTTCTTCACAAATTCAAAGGATATGGTATTTCTGGACAAATTTTTGAACTGATTCAATCTTATCAAATTGCAAAAGGAAAATTGTCTTTAATGGCCAATCTTCTAGATCTTTTTGGGATTTATGCAGGTGTTCCATAGGGCTCTATCCTTGGACCTATGTTCCTAATTCTCATCAATCTTCCTGATATCATCAGTTCTCAACTCTGTATCTATATTGATGACAGCTATTTATTCCTGACTTGATATGTCGGATAGTTCAATAAGGTCAAATCGGCAGCTAATCTTAAAAATAATCTACAATCTGTCATTAACTGCAGCAATGAATGGCTTGTTAATTTTAATGCCTCCAAAGCAAAACTGTTCTCTTTTAATAGTGTTAGAGAACCTCTTTTTGCCTTCCATCATCATGACTGATGCTAACCTCCAGGAAAGTGACTCATTATGCCTTCTTGGGCTAATATTTTCTGCTAACATGAAGTGGAAACATTATAATGAATCCATTGCTAGAAAAGTTGGCTCACTGTATTGTTCTAGACAATTTTTCTTACCAGAATCTAACATGTAAATATACCATTCATCTATGCATTGAATATTGCTGCCATATCTGGTTTAGTGCTTCTGTTATATATTTAGAGATTCTTGGCAATAGAAAAAAATTACAATGTTATTGTTCAAACAGGACATCTTGCATTCAGTCATTTTTTTCATCACCATAATGTAACTTTTCTTTTTATAAATATTTTCATGTTAATTATTCTCATGAACTTTCCTCTATGGTATCTAGATTCTATGAATTTAAGTGCACTACTAGATTTGCAGTAAGGTCTCCTTATTTTTATAGTTGAAATGGCTAGATGTTACCATATCTTCTATGCTAACAGTTTCTTCTTTCACACTTCTCGCTTGTGCAACTCTCTTCTGGCTTCTTGCTTTCCAGTCAACTTTGATCTTAAAAAATTTAAATGCAGTGTCAATTGTTTTCTATCTTAATTCCTATTCTTTTATTGTTCTCTCTTCTTACTAATTTTTTTTCATATTTTCTAATATTCAGTAACCCATTGCGTCTTGGTGGTTTTATTGTTTTGCTTGGGGTGAAATAATTAAAGAGAAAAGATTAATCATAAATTATATTTTTGAAGTATAAAAATATAAACTTTAACAATATTAGATGTTTTATGATTATCAGCATGTTGCTTGCAAGAGTAGAGTGACATACTGAAATAAACAAATATAACCCTTTGTTAGTAGGATGTTGTGACAGTATTCAAAAACCTAATTTAAAATTTGATAGCTATATAGTTTACTGCTTAATTTTCTTATTAAATATTGTCTTTCTGAATTTTATAGGATAAATAAAAAAGAAAAAGTCCAAATTTGAAAGATTGCATTAAGTTAAGACCAATATTAAAAAAAGAAATTTGTAATTTTTTACACTTTGACTATTGTCCTGTCTCTTTCCTCTCTCCCCTGTCTCTTTCCTCTCTCCCCTGTCTCTTTCCTCTCTCCCCTGTCTCTTTCCTCTCTCCCCTGTCTCTTTCCTCTCTCCCCTGTCTCTTTCCTCTCTCCCCTGTCTCTTTCCTCTCTCCCCTGTCTCTTTCCTCTCTCCCCTGTCTCTTTCCTCTCTCCCCTGTCTCTTTCCTCTCTCCTGTCTCTTTCCTCTCAATTTATATCTTAACCTACTTGTTATATTTAAATCAATACAAAGCAGTATCAGTGGTGGTCAATATCATTCAAACTGATTATAGATACTAGAAATGTGAAACCTGACATATTCACTATATGTAAAATGAATGGGTCTTTTTATTACTCAATACTGAATGCTTCTGAATCTTTATTGTTTAAGCATTTAGCTGAAATGTTTGGAATTATTTGAAATAAACTTGCTTTGATATTTTGTTTGGCCTTAATGCATTGTAGTTAAATGAAAATCAATGATTTATATATTTCAACTGTTGACCACGGATCTCCTATGGGTTATCCTATTACAGATTTCTTTAAAAGATAGGAGTTAAATTGCTTTATGGTGATGTGTATTATCTTGAAATAATTCTCTAGTCATATATGTTTACATTAAGAACCACTTCTTTTTTATAATCTTGTCATAAAAGAATGGTTCAGTTTACATCGGTTAATATAAGAAATTATTTGTGACACACTTAATTGTTGGTGTGTCCCCAAATCATTCCTTTGGATTTCCAGTAAAATACTGTTCTTTCTTGTATGCTGGATTATTTATTTATTTTATTTTTTTTTTTTTTATTTATTAAATTTAGTTTTGACTGTAATATGACCATGATAGTGGATCATCCAGCAAGGATTGAATACATTACACTGGCAACAGCTTGTGGGACTAACTTGCTATTACCTGAGAATGTCATGTTGCTCAAGTCATCTTTGATTTATGATCATAATGGCTTTGCAAATGAAGATATAGGAAGGCATTCCATATCTGTTTGCAGGCTTGCTAATGTCACTTCTGGACAGGAAAGTTCTACAGTGGCTGTAAGAAGTGAAAGTCTGGCAATTAAAAATAACTCTGCATTTATACCACTGTCTTTTTTTTCTTTACTTTTGGTTGTTTTTTGTAAGGGAGATTTTTTTGTCATGTTTCTGTTAGTTGTCAACTGGTGTTTTTTTTTTTGTGGGGGGGGTTAAACCCATATCATGATCATTCAGTCAATTATGCTTATAATTTTTCTTTTAAACTATAGGATATCAAAAATTAATTTTTATTTGTATTATTTTGTCTTTTAATTTTTTTCTCTATGTAGTGACATTTTTTAGATTATTAGCCATCGCATTCTAATATCATATAAAACATGAAAAATATTTAGAAATTAATAAGGGCCCACAACAAATTAGAAAATAATCATGCTATAGTATCAATTGATATTTCTTTTGAGTTGTCTATTTGACAGGCACCTCTTCTTCACAAGACTTCTTTCTGTTATCAGTATAATGATTGGGACTAATTTTGTGACTTTCTTTCTCCTTTCTTGGATTGATGTTCTTAACCTTATTGAGAATTGTGCCACAGAGGTTTCTTCTTTGGTTAAAGCCAGCATCAATGTTTTTGTACCTTTTCTGAAATACCAGGTGAAACCACAATATTATTGGTTCACACCTGCCTGTTCAGCTGCTATAACTCACAGGAATCACTCTTTCTAGCTGTACCAACATGTTAATTCCTATCACAACTTTGTCTTTGTTTACTGATAGAATGAGGCACCATATAGACCAAAACCAGTTTAGTTTTCATGACTACTGGTGGCTCTATAATAGTGTGTTAAATAAGAGTAAGTCTTCTATCCTTCTTTTCATTTAATTTGAAGTATTAACATCTGCTGATAAAATAGAATGTTTTGCCTGTAAATTCTCTTTGAATTCTACTCTTGATTCATCTGGAACATCTTTGCCTGACTTTCCACTTAGAACTGAGTCTCTATTGAATGATGTGCATATAACTGTACATGGTTTCTGCTATAATCTTTAAACAGGATCCTCACAAAGCATGTGGACTTGATATCTTTGCAATAGTCCTTAAGAAATATTCTCCTGAACTGTCTCCTGCTCTCTAAATTCTACAATAAATGCCTTGCTGCTTCTTGTTTTCCTGCTTGTTGGAAATCTTCTTCTGTAGTTCTAGTCTTTAAGAACTCTGATCCTTCTATCAGCCTATTAACATTCTATCTCCTTTTTTGGCAAAGTATTAGAGGATCTAATCAACTCTGAATTGGTTAAGCATTTCACCTTGCAGGGTCTTTATTCAGATAAGAAATAGAGCTTTTGCTTCTGTAAATCAGCTGCTGATGTATTAACAATTATTACTGAAAGTCTATCAAGCTTTAAATAAGAATGAAGCTCGGACGTTTGCTTTAGATATCACAAAGACATTTGACAGGGTTTGGCATGCTGGTCTTCTTCATAAGTTGAAAGGTTATGGTATTTCTGGACAAATCTTTGAACTTATTTGGTCTTATCAAATTGTGAAATGAAAGTTTTTTTTTTTTTTTTGTTTTGTTTTTTTTTGTTTTGTTTTTTTTTAAAGCCACTCTTCTAGATCTTTTGCATTAATGCAGGTATTCTCCAGAGCTATATACATTCACCTAAATTGTTCTTAATTTTCATCAACGACCTTCCTGATGTCATCAGTTCTCAACTATTTACTGCTATTTTAATAGTATGTCTGGGCAGCTGATCTAAAAAAATTACCTACAATCTGTTAAATGGGACAAGAAATGACGTTAATACTTTGATCTTCAAAGATTTCAATTGATATCTTGTTTTCTTAATTTTTGTTCTTTTATTGTTCTCTCCTTAATGTTTTTTTTTTTTTTTTTCATATATTCTCTTACTCAGTAATCCCTTGCATCTTAGTGGCTTTATTGCCTTGCTTGGATGAAATAAAAAGAATTGTGAAATGTTTATAATGTATGATATTATGATTATAAAGTGGAAGCTGCTTATTGGGATCCCTTTTTGATATTTTAAGTAACAAGAATTGGCTGCTGGCATGCAGCAAAAAATATATCAACTGATATTCATTGTAATAAATAACTGTTATATAAAAAAAATTATATTAATGCCATCTTTTTAAAAAAATCATTTGATTACACTGATCTTTTAAAGATTGCCATGCTTTATTAATTGTTATAATCTCCTTTTTTGTTTTTCTTTATTTACTATTTTTCAAGAAAACATTTAAAGTAATTATTTTTCTGATATATGTTTTCTTATATAAGGTTTATTTTAGTTTCAGCAAACCAGATCTCCCGCTTATACAGTAGGTTTACTAATTTGGATAAGAATAATAATGGAGTATTAAGGTAAGATGTTTCATTGTTTCTGTAAAGTGTTACTGTTGAATAATAATTCTTATAACGTTTAACTAGTATTTCTTTTATTTCTGTTGCTTTATTTTTATCACAACTTTCAACCTATCCCTCTATAATTGTAACCAGGACTGATCAGAAATAAACGTAGCAAAATTCAAACTTACTTCTAATTCAGAAGCCTATCAGTCTAATACTTACTGATTGGCGTATGAAGACCAGGGACAGTTACAAAAATCCAAATCTAGTCATGTAGCTTTCATTAATTTTTCTCTTGATATACCACCATCATTCATCCAATGACTGGTTGTAGGGTTGCTGAGCATTTGACCATTTCCTTCCACATATCTGGGTAAAAAGCTGGAGAGATATTCATTTGTGCATAGCATAACTTGGACAAGTAGACCTTATCTCCTCCAAGTCAAACCACAGCAGATATCCTACTTGAAGGCTCACCTTGGTTGTGGTCATTGAGGGAATCCTCCATCCTGGCCATTGGCTCTCCACCTAATGATGCCGAGTTATCACTGCACTGGCTGTACATATAGCTGTAGTGCCCAGTCCGTTTTATTGGGCTTCATGGCCATTGTCCCTTTTGCTCTTGTTTTTAATCCAGCTGGTGTTTAGCCACCCTCCTGATTAGAAAAGCCTAGTGAAGGAATTGGTTCAGGTGGCAGGTAGTACTGGGTTATATGGTACCATTAGCATTCATAGTTACTTGACAAATCTCTTAGATGGAATATGTGTATTCCATATCATTTTGTCGGGTGGGGGGAAATATGAACATTCCATGAATTTACATCTCCTTTATTCAGCATGAATTTAACAGGATACTAGAAATTGTTGTGATAGTAAAAATACTTTTTGTCATTGAACACTGGGAGGGCTTTTTGTTTATTTCACTTAAATTTTACCTTAGGTGTGACTTTTAAGAAGGTACAAGTGTAAACGGTGACATCAATTGTTATCAATCCATTAGAAGGTTAAACTAAATAAACTTCTACTTGTGAATAGTGATAATGGCACAATAGGTGAATTTTTTTGTAATGAATTATTTACTTAACTGTTTTTCCAGACCAAGAGGAGGTTAACCTCACAAAGGTTTAAAATCATAGGTGATGGAAAATTAGTGATTCACTTTCACAACAAACACATGCTCTTATGTTAGAATGACTTGTTGATATCCAATTCTTCTTTTTCTACCATTCCCACAAATAGAATTAAAGTTTTCAGTTTTTTTTTTATTAACACATCAATCATTGGTCACCCTCCCAAAGACATGATCAAACCGGTAAATTAACTTGTTCCTGAGTCATCTGGATATAAGGTGGACATTGGTGTGTAAATGATGCTTTGGTGGGTGGACAATCATTAATCAGTTACTTCAGATGGTAAAGCTGACATTTGAACCAAAGATAATGTTACAAAGTGTTTTATTGTTTGTTAAATAATGTCTATTTATTTATTTTAGTCTTGGGAGAAAGAGTGGTTATGGTAGGGATTCTAGTAATCTGCGGGATTAATCATAATTGAAGTTTGCACATGTATTAGTAATATTAGATAATGAAGATTTGCACAGCACCACCCTCTAATTATATAACATGGTAAAAATTAATTAATAATGGAATAGGACAAAAAAAGATATATATATATATATATATATATATACACACACACACACACAAAAGATTTCAAAAATATATACATGTAAATCTCATGAAGAACTTTGATTAAAGCAAACTTATTTTGTGTATATGTGTAAAGAGTAGTTAAAACGATAGTGTTTCAATCATGAGACTTGGACTCAAATCTAACCATGGCAGGTGAGTTTTTGATAATATCAGCCTTGGTAAATGATAATTTTGGAGAAGTGCCTGAAAACAATACTATGGGTTGATGTATGCCTTGTGAGTTAAATCTGATAAGTAAAGCAGTTTGGAAGCTTTTGATGGTTATGCTAGCATCTAGTCACAAGTCAGCATGACTGAGTGTTTGAACATACTGACCTTGTTGCAAACTGGTGACTATGTGAGATTGTGCTTTCTCCCAAAAACTAATTAAATTCTATGTAGCATAGTTACAGTATAAACAATAATTTAGCTTTGGGTGTTGAAGAGATACAAAAGACCTAGGCAAGCATCTGCAACAGGGATTAGCTATCCAACCAAGCAAACTCCATTTTATATATATATATATATATATGCCGTTTGAAAGTTTGTGACTCACCACCCCTAACATGGTCATCGTTGTTGTGAAAAAATAAAAATAACCCTATTAAATTTCTCAACACCCATTAATAAAGTAGACTTTCCAAATAAAAAAAATAAAAAACATTTTAATTATTTATTCCAAAAAGAGGAATTTACTTCACCAAAACTAAAAATTTGACATGTGCAAAAGTATGCTAACCATTTTAGTTAGTATCTTGTGGCAGCATCGTGGCAGAAACCATAGTTGCAAGAAGGTCAGTATTTCTGATGTTTTTATATATTAATTTCCTCTGTATTTTCGTTCTATATAAATTGTATTGAGCCCTATTTTAATTTAGCGCTTCTTTTGGTAACTATCATTTTTGCCAAAAGAATAAATTCTGTGTGTATATATATATATATATATATATATATATATATATATATATATATATATATATCTCTGATATTGAGCACTTTACCCCATAAATATAGCACACTTTAAGACTATATTTCTATATATATATATATATATATATATATATATATATATATTAAAACAGAAAGTGGTCCATGTGTGCTTCTTGTAATATGTAAAATAGATAGTTAATAAAACAGATAAATGAAAGGGTACCAATAAAATCAGTATGATAAACATTTATTAAATATTAACCATATGACAGAAATTAAGCATGGAGAGAAAGGTTTCATGCTCAGAATTACTGGCAGATGGGGTATTTTCCAGTGGAAATTGTACTATTAGCAAAAACCAGATCTCGGTCTGATTCCTTGATGGCTCAATAACCAAAAAAAAAAAAAAAACATCAAGGATAACAATAATTTCCTGGTCTCTGTACACTTCAACTAACCTGGTCATAGCATCAGTGATGTTGGGTGCATGTTTTTAGCATCTTGGTTCGGCAGCTGGGAGGACAGATGCAGATCAGAGTTGAAGTTCATCCTAAATGTAAATTCCCATATTGAAGGACTAAACAGGGATTTGGTTTATTTAGAGAGTACAATTTCTGCAAGGAAAACCCATAATCAGCAACACCACTCCTTGGATAAGTAAGTCCCACACACCACTTACCCCCCCCCCAAATTTTAACAGCCATCATCTCGCCTATCTACTATATTTTATGTTCTACCACCTATGCTTTCCCTCATGATGCGCTAGGCAACAATACAAGGATTGCCCTATACTCTGAGTGCTACTTTCCAGTCACCCTCTTTATACCATCATTGAATCTATCACTATGGCTCCTTTACATATAAGATTATGTAAGCAGAGGGGGAGTTTAGTGAAGATACATATTAATTTTGTATATGTATTTATATCTATATGTGTATGGAGATTCATATGTTTGTGTAGTGGCTTGTGAATATGTGCACATATGTATGCATGTGCATCTATATATGTATATGCTTTTTCCTCTCAGTTTTTCCTTTATTTAATTAAACCCTTTCTTGTTAACAATAAATTTCCAAATTTTTATCTATATTTTTGGTCGTTCACTTTTTCTTTTCATTTTATTTAATGATATTTTATTATTATATATCCTCCCCCCCCACTTTTTTCTTTTTTTCCCTTTCTCTTTCTTCCTTTTCATTACTTCACATTCTAACCATGGTCCCATCTTTTGACCCTCGACAACGTGGTCTGCCAATTTTTGCTACAAATTTCTAAACGCAAGATCCCCCTCCCCAACTTATAACTCTCTTCATCGATCTTTACAATCTCACTCACCCCCACGACACACACTGATAACAATAGATCTACCTAAAACTTTTACACTGATCAAAATTTTAAATTTATTTTCATAAAACGTTTTACACATCAAGGAATCAGACTGAGATCTGGTTTTTGCTAATATGATAACCCATGGAAAATGGCCCAACTACAAAAACATTTGTCAATGAGTAAATCCCATTTCTGTTTGCTCCTTGGTCTGCTGATGAAGGACACAAGCATGTCCGAAAATTCCAAACATAAAACCTTTCTCTCCGTGCTTCATTTGTTATATGGTTAATATTTAATAAATGTCTGTTTGTACATTTTTTTTCAACATTTTATTAAACTCTGAAAGAAAAATTTTACTTCATTTTAAAAATCTCAAGAATATTCTGCTGAAGCAATTATTGTAAACAATCTGATTGCTGTAATCAATATTTGTATGTTAAGATTTATCCATGCCTGTTGTTCACTGGGAAGCTTCATCAGTGTTTTTTTTTTTCCCCCTGATGTCATTGGTGGTTTTTGGCCCTATAACAACACTGGGGTCCCCCTTAATACATGATACTAAGAAGTTTTTCGTAGACAATTTAAAGTAATCTTTGCTTCAAAATTTTTATCTTAACCAGTTTTATAAATTCCCACACATCTGCAATACTTGATTTGCTGCAAGTCTAGGATTAACCATTACCTTCCTCTCCTATCAATAAAAACTGCCTACTAACGTAACCCTCTATCTCGAGTGGCCCCTAGGCTTTGTACAGGGTGTGAACCTTACTTTTAAAAAACCAAAAAAGAAGGAAAAAAAAGCAATATTTTTAATTATAAAAAGTTTATTATAAAGTGTATCACTGTTTGCATATGTTAAATTTTATCTGCAATTTTGACTGTATAATGTTTGATCTATATGATTTAAATTTACCACTGATAAGGAAGATCATGTTGAAAAATAAATATTTTGTGTAAATAAAAAAAGTGCTTTTTATTTTTTCTATTATTAGGCTACCAACTTATTGATGTATCTATATCTAACTTTTATAAAGCCAGTGAATCTGAATAGTTGAACTTGTCTATTCAGCACTCTGTTTTACTATGACACTGTAAAGCAGAAAAAAATTAAAGTTGAGAGCTGGTTTTATTTTGGTACTTGTAAAAAAAATCAACCATGTGAATTTGACTGCTAACAACTATAGAGTATCATTGAAAGATACAAATAAGAAAAGGTCTCATTAAGATGCTCTATGCCACATTTTTAGGAATGAGAAATGACACAAATATTGTTTATTATAAACTTGTTTTATTTCTTTGTTCGTCTTTCTTTTAGTCTTTTGTGTTAGTCTACATAATGTTAAAACAATAGCATGAGAAAATTCAAACTTAAATGGTTAGCCTAGGCTACTATTAAAATTACTATTTGACACCCTGAGTCATTTTTGCCTCATAAACTTTTTAAATAGGTTACCAATTAATGCACTCAAAATGAAGAGTTGTGGTGAGTAAAACACTTAAAATATTCAATATATATCAAGAACATTTAAATTACATTATGCAAAAAAAAGGGAGTAAAAGACTGGCACTGGTTGAAATGATGTCAAACACTATGTAACTTTTCTTTTCTTTTTCTCCATCTAAGATTCACAACTTATGTCCAATGCTGACATTTTTGTTTCCACTGAAAATTTCTTATTAAAAATGTGTAGCCTCATGGCTTTTGGTTCATTTATCTTGTAATTAACTCACTGAATCCTGAGATCTGACCACTTGCTGATAAAGTGGACATTTTTAGACATTGTTTTAGATACTTTAGACATTTTTTTTTAATTTTTTTTTTTTTAATCAATTCACCCCCTAGCAAGGTGATAATGCCATTAAGACACAAGGGGCTACTAGGAGTGATAGAGAATGAGAAGACTTTAGAAAGAACTGGAAACCCAATCTTAAACATGAAACTATGGATAAACCACTGCTCCTGTTAGAAAGATCAGAGGAGTGTGAGCTGGCTGATAGGCAAACCTATCTACTCCTATTGAGGAAAAATAAATAAATTTGGGACATTTGGGTAAATTTCACTGTTTAAAAACTACCTGCATAATAGGTAAAATGGCAGTTAATAAAATGTAAAGTAAAGACAAGACATGTTTGTTTATTTTTATATATATATATATATATATATATATATATATTGTGTGTGTATATATTGTAATTTCTTATTCTTAATCTTCATTTTAAAAAAACAAAACCGGGTTTAATCCATAAACTAACTTTTTAAATGACCTTTTTAATCTTTATTTCATTCACTTTTAATCTCAACAAGGTAGTTTGTAACAACTCACAAAATGGAATAGATACTTTCCCAAATTTCCATTACAAAAATACTAATTTTTTGTTTGTTTTAATTTTTATTTTTGTTCACTAGTTCCATCAGAAAAAGCAGTCAAGGGTTAGAGTTGGTACACCACACTGTTAGATAGGTAAATTAATTATTCACTATAGCAATGGCTGCTCTTTCTATTGGTATTTATGAGAAATTATTTTTTATATTTCATTATCTTAATGATTAAAACAATGTTGTTATTGAAATTGGACATAGTGCCAATTAGACTTTAAATTTGCACATAAATTTAATTTAAAGAACTTTTTTTATTTCAAATTATGGATTATAGATCATAAAATTGATTTGAATAATCTTATTTGAATATATAATTAAATTTTACTCTTTTTTTTTTTATGTAACCCCCCCAAAAAAACCCATTTTTTTCCTAAAAATATGAAGCCATTTCTGTATATCCACCTCTGTTTTTTTGTGAATAAACACATTTGAGGAGGAAGTACCTCTTAGACAGGAAGTCATCAATTTTCCCTGACACTGCTCTTTAAAAAGTGTTGGTAATGTGCCTTTCAGTTGAAGTATCTTTTGATAAAGGCAGATGAGATAATTTTATGTGCCTATTGAATCCATCAGACATTTCTTACTGCTAAAATCTGAAATCAAGTGTGTGTTACTCTATCTGATGGTATATAAGACCCCTCGCCTCCACTACCAACAAAAAAAAGCAATGGCTAAAAAAAATCTCTAGTATCTTTTATATGCAAGTTGCTGTATCTAGTAGGCAAATATTTATCCAGATACCATAAACTACAAGTACTTCTATCTAGCTCAAATCTATAATATTTTAGTATTAAATGAAAGTAAGTAGAGAAAGAGAGAGACTATATACCAGAAATACTGTACTTGAGGCAGATATGCTAATAAGCATCACTGACAAATGGCTCAGATTCTCTAACATACATTTTTTATTTAAGTTAAAGCTACATATTTACAGTAAGTTACTAGTATTTAACAATTGATTATTCAGATTTTAACTAAGCTAAAACTGAAAAATTTACCTGAAATTTTATTAGCCACTTGACTTATTTACATTGTGGGCTGATGTCACTAGCCATCTCTAAATCTTGTAAGAAAAGAAAGAAAAAAAAGCTTATTTTTACTTCTTTACAATCTTTTTTTCTTTTATTTCTTATTTGTAGTCTAAGTTGGCTGATCTTATTTTTAAACATATCACAAATAGTTGCAAGTAGCGAAATTCAGAATTCGGTAGTGCTGAGTTTTCAAATGTAGCCTGATCTAGCAATCCTGTTTACAATAGTTGTTGAGAGAACTACAAATGTCAGTGGTCGTGTTAAGAATAAATACTGTCTGTGCTGATCAAAGGGAAGGTTGAACTGTTGAGGTAACGAGAAACAATTTGTGTTGTTTCTGTGTGACGTGTTCATTAGAAAGAAAATAGAGATTCTGGCTAAACAGTAATTCTAAGATTTAGACATTATAAAAGTGATAAACCATCCTAGAATGGTGAGTCCAAAGCGTACTTATTTCAGTTACTTGATATTTTAAATAAATCTGTAAATGCCTTAGAAATGCAGATTCCAGGATATAGTTTTGTACCTATATGAGGCATATATATATATATATATATATATATATATATATATATATATACACACACACACACACTTTTTTTCTTTTTTTTATCATTAAATTATCACCTTGCTTGGGGGTGAAGGGGTCTTCACCCCCAAGCAAGATGATAATACCACTAAGATGCAAGGGGCTACAGGGGAGTGATAGAGAATGAGAAAACTTTAGAAGGAACAGGAAGCCCAATCCTAAACCGGGAAACTATGGATAAACCACTACTCTTGTTCAAAAGATCAGAGGAGTGTGATCTGGATCATAGGCAAACCTAACCATTCCTATTGAGGAAAAATAAATAGTAAATAAAATTTCAGGTTTTAAGCAGTGATGTTAGAAGTATAGAGTTGAAATAGACTTTAGGAGGAACCAGAATCCCAATACTTGATATTTTAAAACCAGTAAATGCCTTGGAAATACAGCTTTCAGATTATTGGTTTGTCTTTTACCTATATAGGAGGCTAAATGTATATGCTCACTTTAGACTTGAATGAAAATATATTTGCTTTAATCTGTTATTGTAAACATACAATGTGACTCTCGCTCAAGCTTTCCACTGACTGGCTACTGATCATCCTACAATGCATTCCAATTCTCGATCTCATTGGTGTTCACCAAAAGCTGTCCATCTACTCATCCTGATAGCAATACAAAATGGAGGCTTCTTCTCAAGGGCAGACCAGAATTCTCCTCAATCCCAAGCCTGTTTGTTAATATACACCAACATATAGCCTATTTCCAGTTTTGTTGCCATTTGATCTCCAAAAATCCCTTTACTTTCCATTCTACCTAGGTTAAAGTGGAGGTTGTTTAGAAGACCCGAATTTCAAAAGGACTCATCTGCTGGTCTATCAAACAGAAACACTTGAGATCGAGATAAAGCCACCTCTTCCCTTTCTGTGTGGGTGTTCATCATATCACATGATTACTACAGAACTGGCATGAATGGAAGGGTTATTAATCACTTACAGGGTCTTCTTTCCTATCTATTATCAAATAGGTTGGATAAGCTTAACATCCAAGACAAAAGAAATCCAGGAAAATAAGGGTGAATAAAAAGCAAAACAAAGCATAAGAGAGGGAAAATAAAAGAAGTCCTTAGACAACTACATATGAACGTTTATATTCAAACCCACTAAACCATAAGACAGATTGATATAAAAAAAATCAAAGTTCAGCATATTTCTGAATATCTACAGAACACTAAGAAATAATTCTGTAAATATAAATTTCCTGTGTGTAGTATCAATTTTATTAGGTCAGGCTTAGGCCTGCTACTGCTAACATGTAACCCAGTACAACCTGCCACATAGACAGGTGGTTGAAGTCTAAACCAGCTATCCCAATAGCTTTTTTGCTGGTGAGGAGGGGTGGTATGTCATCTTGCAGGACAAAAAACAAGACCTGTCAAAGAGCAGATAAGCATGCACATAAATCTAGGATAGGATCTCAAGCCTTGAATAGCGACCTTCCTACAGATGGTGTCTTGATAAAAACACTCTGTCTACTTGAACTACTGTGAGTGTCTGAGATGGGCATCAGGAAGTGAATCTGACCTTATAAAACCTTGCCTCAAATCATTTTCACAAATTCTTTGTCAGGAAGGACCCTTCTTGCTTTGTGCAAGATTAATCCTGGTTCAGACTCAACAAAAAAAATAGCATCAGCAGGAATTCATTTAAACAAGTACTCAAGCTATTCAAGGCTTGAGACCCCATCCTAGCTTTGTGTGCGTGCCATTAGCTCCTACAAGATCTGGTTTTGATTTGTTTTTGCTGGAGTACTTTTAACTGTCGGTCTAGTCCTGGGTATGACAATAAACTACATCAAGACTTCTGATCAGGAGATTAGAGGTTTTGAGTCGCGTGGAACCACCTTTTGATTACTGTTGTTTCTAGGTCCACACTGACCCAAGGTTGGTAGCACTTGTTAGGGCCTCAGTAATGTTCAAATAGTGAACCTCCAAATAAAAACAAAACATTATGAAAGTATAAAAGTACATTTTCATAGTAAAATACTAGCAATACATTTTTATATAGCAAAATGACCAGCAATACATTTTATTTGTAGTTGAAGGCATACAAATGCCTTTAAAATATTTAGATTTTGGCATTAAATAACACATAGTGGTTGATATGCTGCCAACCAAACTGACCGTCATTATCAGGAAGTAAATGTTGTCCATATTGTAGACAACAATATTTTAGCTACAGTTCAAATTCAAATATTTGTATCTGTGTTATGACATCATGTATAGATTTTTGGTTTGGGTGGGTAACAACTTATCAGAAAAATACAATAAAATTAAATCCAATCATAAAAAATTGCAATACCAATTGCAATCTTCTGCCTTCCTGAAAGCTGTTCTTTTATTGTCCTTTCTCCTCAGTCCTCACTAAAGTTGTCTTGTTCTCTTTCACTCCCAGTAACCCCTTGCATCTTGGTGGCATTATCACCTTGTTTGGAGTGAAATGATTAAAAAAAAAATATATATACTGACAATTTGTTTAAATGTAAAAACACATCTAGATGCTTATTAAATATTTTTGTAATATAATTTTTTCTAAATTTTATAAAAACAGGAGTAAGTGATAAAATTATGGATGTGACTATAAAAAATAAAATTTATTTAAAATTTACTTATTAGAAAATAAGTAAATTCTGTTGGCCTGTTATTTTTTTTTTTTTTTTACTTTTATTGTCTTGATTTCTAATTGTTTCAACAACTCAAAGTAGAATTGAAAAGGACTTTGAGGACCTGACTTACTGTTTGACTTGCAAAGCCAGATTATCCCTGAGGGTATTATAGGCTGCAGCTTTGGACCCCTCAAGTTTTTATAAAACAATGATTTTACTTTTCTAGATATTATAACTTCTAAATAGTGTCATGAAATGATATCAATATGACAAACTCATATTTATTTGACTTTGCAGGAAGCAAAAAAGGAAAAAAATGTTTGTTTGTGTTATTGTATTTTAAATAGATATGTCTGATTTTAATTCAGAATGTTTAAATTTCAGAAATTTTTATAAAGTAGTGATTTTAATTTTCTATATATTAACTTTTAAATATTTTCATAAACTGAAATGATATCAGTATGACAAACTCATATTTATTTTGATTGTTTTATTGTTATAATGCTGATTATTAAAAAAAATCTTAATTTTTTTTCTTTTGTTTGTTTATTTTTTATTACAGTTTTATTAAAATTTGATTTACAATAAATAGTACAATAGTGGTATTTCTTAAAGAATATTTTCATTGACAAACAAAAGATAGCTTGTTTTTTTTTTGTTTTTTTTTTTGTTTTTGAACCACCTCTTAATTGCTGTTATTCACAGGTCCACTAGGTGGACCTGTTAACCTCCAAACTGGGGTCAAAACACTATGAAAGTATAAAAAAAATTTTTAATAAAAATACCAGCAATACATTTTCATAGTAAAAAAAAAAAAAATACCAGCAATACATTTTTGTAAAAGAAATTACTAATGCACTCCCAAAAATTAAATGTCTACATTAAATGACATATAAAGAGTTGAAATGGTACTAAACAAATCTGTACTGGATTATAAGTAGCATTGTCTCTAGGTTACAAAAAAAAGACTTCATAGTTTTTTAAAGAGATATAATGCCACAAAGTTCCTACAATTTACTTCCTGGTTGACAACTTTGTGAAAAGTTGTGTTGATTATTTTCCATTGAGGGCACACGTAATGTCATAGTAAGTTTTGTCTGTACTGTGTACAGCGAAGGTATGTGAGATGCATATTGCTTAAAAAATGTTCAAACGGTCAATTTATGAATCAACTGCCAAGGTCTGTGTGAAGCCACTTGTTGCATAGACTGTTGTTTTATGTCCAAATCATAATCCTGCAACCATTTGGGCATTTTGGTTAGCAAGCTTGTCTTGCTAGATCAATTACTACTGAATAGGGAGTTTGATCTTCACTTTGTACCCCCATACTTTCGGCCTTGTGCTACATCTAAGCTGCACTTAGAAAATCACCATAGTCATGCAACAATGTTTTGTCAAAAGCAACAAGTCACTCCAAAAGCTAATCACTAGATCATAGAAAATGTTGCAAAACCAACCTGAAGATATCCACTAGATAATATTTCTGGTCAGCATGCAAATATTTTGGCGCCACCTTCTTTGGACCCACATGCTCATGAATTACAAGCCCAACATTTTCCTTAGATAACTCTAGTGTCTCAGAAATTCTTTTGACTGAGATTCATTAGCCAAAATTAAGTAGTGAACATGGTCAACAATTTCAGGAATTAACACTATTTAAGACCTCCCAGACTGTGCTGCATCTTTGGTTTCAAATTTCTCTTACTGGAAGTTAGCACACCATTTCTCTAACATGGAGTATGGCAGGCATTTGTCACTTAATGTTTGTATCATGCACTCATAGTTTTCCTTTTGGAGTTTTCTTCAACAGGAACTTCATGATGGCCTGGAGTTCCACCTTATGAAAATTCTATGCTCTCTGTTGACATTAAAAAATAAATGCAAAGATCCTGCAAATTGGCACTTTACAATTTAAAAGAACACTTTTCCAGCTACGGTGACAAATTAATGCTCATGTTTTGAGGAGTTGGGTAAAGCTAAAAGCTTTTTATCATCCACCCCTCCTCATAAGAGTAAACCTCTTAAAATTATTTCTTGTTGGGCTCTCTAGCCTTGATTGGCAACCAGAATAAGAGGATGATTCTGAATTCAAAACTGGAGAAGGCAATGGGGAAATCCTTCCACTACCTTTTCAAAGAGCAATCACAACAATACACAGTTTACAAATGTTAAAAAAAAAATGTGGTCGTGGTTCTCTACAGCTTTCCTATGTCTTGAAGGGACATGGCACTTAAAGATGAGAATGCCTGAAACATATTTGATTTTTTTTTTTTTTTTTTTTTTCCCCCTGTGGAAAGCATTTTTGACCCCTCCTCTCTTGCTCTGTAGCAAATTGAATCAGTAACTTAAGAGAAGGGTTTTTGTTGTTTTTTTTTTGTTTTTGTTTTTTGTTTTTTAAATCTATCCTATAAAATCAGGCTTAACAAATTCTTATTTTCTCCAGTAGTAGTAATAGTTCCAGGGATTTTTTTAACTTTTACATCCTGGCCTAAGTAAACACACTTAGAATTTCTAGCTGTTTGAGACTGACCTGCTGTAGTAAAAGTTTTGTAAAAGTACACTTTCTTCACTTTGGCCTAATTTGATCTTGTCTTATAAACATGTAACTGATACTGTGACAGGTTTAATTTCACTTAATGATTAACAGTTGCATTCATAGGTAACATTAATATAAAAGCTCTGTGGAAAAAAATAATAAAGGCTATAGACAGATTTTTACAAAAAATTTAAATGTTCACAAAGAAAATAATAATTTGAGAATGATTTTCCTTTCCACTTGCTACATTTTAAAGAAAAAAAATCTTAAAATTGTTATGAAATCAGTTACTTATTGTACAAGAGTACAAAAATAAAATGATAAAAATATTTACATTGTTCAGACTGTTGTCCTCATCTTGTTGTATTCACAACATTTCGTCCGTTGTACACTCCAGTCTTCTTCAAGTGATATACATTGGAATTTCAGACCAAACCCATTTTGTACACCAGGGTAGATTGTTCTAGTTCCACATGCCATGCCTTTTCTGGATATATAAGTTTGTTATTTCCCTTTAGTAACTAAACTCTCCAAGTTTTTGTTCATCTCTGCTGTGGCCAGAAATATACACAGATAAAAGTTAATCTTTGTTAAAATCTCCATTTATCACAACCATTTTTATTGGCTACTTAGTAATTAGAGTTCGCAAAAGTAATTAATGAATTTGGTAAAAAATTTTTTTTTTTTTAATTCATTTCAGTTTTACATATGAAGTAAATACAAATGCTTTTGTTTTAGATACAATGCTTAAATTTTTATGAAATTTTCAGTGTTTTGTAAACTGATGGTAAAAATTTTCACATCACCTTTTAAATCTAACTGCAAGCTACCATAGTGTAACTGTTATTTGGGCAATAAACTAATCTTATTTGAAACTCTCAAACTGCCCACAAGAAAAAAAAATGATGAATTGTACAGTTGTATGGTAGAAATACTTCCCGCATAATAGTAAGACATTAGCTAGATGGAGACACAGTTGTCACTAATGTCTTAACCATTATGTAGGAGATATTTTTGTCACATCCTGTATAGGTTTTTAAAAAATAAAATAAAATTTAAAATAAATTTTGGTAAATAGAAAAAAAAAATATTCCTAATATGAAGGGAGTGCTGAAAAAGTCTTGACCTGACACACTTCTTGAAATCAATATTCTGATTACAACTTTTTTTTTTTCTCGGACAAGTATGTGGTCAATTTGGTTGTTATATTCATGTTTCAGCAGTTTCGCTCTCCTGCCTTCTTCAGGTATTTCGGCCCACTCAACTTGAGTCATGTTTTAAATAGCTTCTTCAGATAAAGACTTTCATATGGATGTTATGCATGGCTCCAAACTCGTTAAGAAATACCTAATCTGGTAACTGTATACAACTGCTTTTTTGGATCAATGGTTAAAATTGACTTTGAGCTGTCTGTAGGTCTTGACAAGAACCATCCTTCTTCAAACCTTGTAGACTAGTGCCACAGAATTACAAACAAAGAACTGTACCAAATAACAGAAACCACATCACTTGATGACTTTCAACAGTGACAATGATTAAAATGGATAGCACGTGTAACATGATGAGAAAATAATGCAATCAAGATGCTGACACTTCACACTACTTCGAACAAAAGCTTAGGAAGGAGGCCTCTATCAATACTGGAAAGAGCGATAAGTTACTGGACTTGAGAAACCTATTTTCCTGAAAAATTGTTTTAAGAGAAAGATATTATGGTAGCACTGGCTGCTTATCAATGGATGCCAAATCTTATAAGGAAACAGCTAATACAATTACCATGGGTATAAAGTATTCTCCTGATCTCCCTGCTTAATAGAGATCTTGTATCAGACAGTTCTCTTTGGGTTGCTGATCCATTTCTTCTAATGAACCACAATGTATGACTTTTCCACACTACCTAACCCAAGGATTGAACTTAGAACTACCATGAAATTAGATGTTTTAGCATTATCTTTAATCCATTATGGACAATTCAGTGGCATAATTTTAGCGTTTTAAACCTAATTCCTATATTTAGATGACAAAAGTGTTGGAAAAAATCTCTTAGTTGATGGATAAAAATATTGGTTACAGTGAAGTCTTTAACTAGGTGGAACCATTCTCAGACTGAATAATATAAGAAATGGATACAACTAAAACACAATATGGCATAGAAAATTAATTATAAATAGGTATCTAACCTTTATCACTCTGTGTGTGACTTCATTTGCTGTACAAAAAGTTTATCCTGCCACTGAAGCTGACTCTAATCCCTGAACAATAGTGTGTTTGAATTTAATAGTTGTGTTGTCATATCCTTCTAAGGAAACTGAAAACAACTTTGAGTGAAATTAACAATAAGGTTACTGCAATTGAGAGGACTTGAAAAAGAATGCAGTGAAAAGGGGAGTAATATTAATAATGCAGAGTGCTAAAGGGTAAGGTCAGGGTATACCAAATACAGGAATTTAAAAAAAACAAAAAATGGTGGTATATATTCATTCTGGTTTAGTAGAAGAAAAAGACATGTGACACAAAGGTATAGAGAATTTATATGAAATATCTATCCAATGTACACCTGAAAAAGGCCGGAGAGTATAAGAGACAAAATGTGAGTATAACAAATGAGATTGAACATCTTATATATAAAGTACTGTGTGTGTGTGTCCAAGCAACTCCTTGGCTCTCACTGGTCTGATTTTAGTGATTCATAGCTCATTCAAAATCCCTAGAAAAGTTAGGTGCAGGGAATGATTTTTGTTCAGCTCAGATTCAGGGTTGCCAAATTATGCAAGGTTAAAAATATGTTAATACATTATACTAGCCAGTATTGTTGCTTTCATGGTTCAAGGGGAGTAACTCTTATTTTCCTTTTGTATCCAAAATTGCAGTGCACATTTTAGTATAAACTAGTTTAAAAGCTACCCTATTGGGCAGCTTTTAAGCTAGCTCCTGTGGAAGACTTGGTTTTGCCATCATCACTATAGCTAGGGAGGAGTAGATGTGATAGGCATCAATAAACTCAAAATTGATTGCTTCATTTAAGTATTAAATTAATGTTTAAGTTTACCTTTTACAAGTTCAATGATAATTCTTCTGCTGCCACTTAATTTAAAGACAATTTGATGTATGTAGATCCTTATTTTCCGTACAATTATTTTTATTTCATGGATTACAATATAAAACTAATATAGTGTAAAGATGGGAAAATACAAATTAGAATTAGTTATGCATTCAACATTTGAAGAGTTAGAGAAACATAACAGCTAATTAAGTAAAATTTATATTATGGGATCTGTATGAATAAATGCAAAATTGGAGCTCGATTCTCCCACAAATTCTGAGATAAAAAAAAAGCCCCAACTCTACAGTAATTTGTATTTACTCAAACCCACCACCCAACCCCGAGATCAGGTTGGGACACAAGGTTGGTTTAATGTGGGGAGCCCGAGTGTGTACACCTGGGCTAGGAACATAAATTCCCGAGCCCCTACAACTGATCCCTCTCTCTAGTGCAATGTGAAGGCACAGCCTTGGGCAGCTGTTCCCCAGAGCTGGCACCTCTCAGTATAATTTTCCTCAGTTGCAACTCTGTCCTTTGACAGAGTTGCCCCTGAGTGCACTCTGCCCAAGGACAGACACACAACTGAGATATGATAAGGAGACTTACTTGGCCCCCATTCCCCCCTCCCCACTGAGTCAGGTTGTGACACACGGTCATTTTTTAATGTTGGGACCAGAGTGTTTTCACTCAGGCCGCTGGTCCAAGCTGCTCTTGGCTTGTCAGAGCTGGTCCAAGCTAGTCATAGCCATGATACCACCAACACAGGGACGGATCCCTGTGCCAGGTAAGTATAGGTATTTACTCGGTCTCTCCACTAAGACGAGTTGTGACACAAGGTGAGGACCTGAAGGCATACGCCCAGGCACAAAAATTGCCCAACGCCCCCACAACAGTCGGTTGCATTGGCCTTGGTGCGAGCACCGATCCCTGTCTCTGGTGCAATGAGAGGGCACCACTCAGTATAATTTTTCTCTGTTGTGACTCTGTCCTTTGATGGAGTTGCCCCTGAGTGCATTCTGCCCAAGGACAGATATAATGTTGCAATATTTATTTCTGTGAAATTACAGAAAATGTGGCACAAGGCCTAAAAAGGGGATGGGGGAGAAGGACGGTCTTCATCTGTCTTACTTTTAAACTTAGCTAGCCACATGCACTGACCCAAGCATACAAACAATATTCCTAACACCAAAACAACACATTCTTACTAACCTTTCTTACTACCTCATTGTCTCAATGAAAATCCTAAATAGTCCCCGCATGTACAAATAGTTGTATGTAGAGGGGGAGATAAAACAACAAATTTAAAAAGATCCCCAATGAGTATATACAATATGAAACGTAGACATAATGTTGCAAATCACTCAATCTCTCTATCATATATTATCTACTTCTAGGCATTATGACTCTTTAGGTTTAACTAATTTGCATATTGATTTTTAAAAATGTTTATTTCATTAATTAACTATCCTTCCTTACTGTTCTTTTATTCAAGGATTGTTTTGATTTTCATATCAAAAATAGTTCTGTTTAGGAATATCGTCTTATATAGTGCAGAAAAGTATTTGAAATTTGCATTTTACTTGGCCTTCAACAAGTTGCCATCTATGTGTAAAACTTTCCTTAACTATAACAAGCCAATTTATGAATGAAATGTTCATTTAAAATTTTTGTTTCAAAGATTTCAAGTAGTGAATATATCTTACTTTGCAAAGCGATAGCAGTATATAAAATAATCGTAATTTCACATCACAAAAATTCTGACAATATTCTGTTATCACCCATGAGCTACATGTTTGCTAATCTTGCTTATAGAGTCTGAATTTACCTCCTCCAAAAAAAAATCAAGTTAACAAAAAAAAAAGTAGATTGTTAATATATAAGCATTATGTTACTTCACATTCATTTTTGTTTTATGACTGTAAAGATCAGCTTTTCTTTATATCCAATTTTAATTTGGCATTACAGTGTATCATGATAGTGGGGAGGTAGGTTCGTGACCCCCTGACAATAAGTGATGGCATTGCGGTAATAATTGGGAAATAGACCATTCATATTTGTTAAATTTTTTTTTTTTTTTAACTATTTCGTTTAAGCTGCAGTTGATAATTTTTACTAAAAATTATGTCTGACTAGATTTTACAAATGAATATGCAAGTTGTATCTACACCTAGAGAAGCATACTGTACTATTTGTACCAAATAACAGAAACAACATCACTCGAGGACTTTTAACAGCAGCAATAGCTAAAATGGGCCACGCTTGTGACTCAGAGAAATTAATGACATAATCAAGATGCTGAGGTTTCACACTACTTCAAATAAAAGATTAGGAAGGAAAACCCCCATCAATAGTAGAAAGAGCAGTAACTTGAGAAACCTATTTTTCTGAAAATTTGTTTGGAGAGAAAGATTTTATATATTTCAGCTGACAGTAGTACTGGCTGGTCAGTCAATGAATGACGACTGTTTCCTTATAAGGAAATGGTTAATATCATCATTACCATGCTTTGTGACCAACTGGGCAACTCTGCATTTGTCAGATGCATCTTTATTTGTCTATTTAATTAACAAGATAGGAATTGAAAAAGTATTGGAAATAATTCAGATTTTGTCTTTTGAATTATCAGCCTTAGCTCTACCCTCCTCCCCAGAAACATTTAATGCCTGCTATATTTTTGATGAGAATAAAGGACCAGTGGCCCAGTAGATAAAAGCGTTGGTTGGATCCAGTGACTTGACCCAAAGAGTTATCAGTTCAATTCCTGGCTACTGCAGTGATGAACAAAAACTTGGAGAGTTGAGTTAGAGGGAGATAACCGAGATAGCCAAAAGATACGTGGAACTAGAACAATCTACCCTGGTGGATGAAATACAGGGTTTAGTTTGAAATACCAATTACCTGAAGAAGGCCAGAGTGTACAATGGCTGAAACGTTGTGAATATAACAAAAAAGATGAAGACAACAGTCCGAACAACGTAAATAGTGTAGAGAATAAAAGAAGAGTTAAAATAATTCCCAGTGTAAACACAATGCAACCCTTGCCCAGCTTTCTACGGATGGGTTAGTGACCTCCCCACCATCATTACATCTTGATTCTCATTCACATCTGTGTTCAGTGGAAACTAAGAAAGGCCCACTGTATCTTCATGCAGTAACAAAGATGAAAACTTATGCCACTTTTGAAATGATAACACTAGTTCTGTTTCTGATATTATAAAATAAGTGTTTTATTCAGGGTTCTGCTTGCTTGGCCTGGGTTGGTAGGTAGGTAGGTGACACTTTGGTCAACTTCTGCTAAGAACTTGTCCGCTAGCTGTAAAACAGAAACACCTGAGATTGAGATAAAGTTGCACTTTTCTCCTATGCAGATGTTCCCATCTTAGACCACCCAGAACACTTTTGTTTTGCATGTTTGTCAAGTTATTTTTTTGTCAAGATTTCTTACTTTACTTACCTCTGCCACTCTTCACTTGTGTTCATCTCCATGCACAGGTATTAATCCTGTTAATACCTTGTCTCTCTACTTACCTGTTAATATCTACCTCTCTTGAATTTTCATTTGAATTCATTCTTTTAGACTGCAAATCTCTCAAGCAAACTAATATTTTTTTTATTTGTCCTTAATTTTTTTTTTTCTTTTTGTAATTTGTCATCAATCGTTAAATTGTGCTTTAACTAATTTGAATATTTTTTTTTTTTAAGCCGAGAAGATTTCCTACGCATTCCAGAACTTGCTATCAATCCACTCGGAGATCGTATTGTTCACTCTTTCTTTCAAGAAAGGTGAGTATCTGTTGAATTAAGGAACACAACACAAAATCAGGATTGCTTAATACAGAAATTAAGAATAATTAAGTTTTAACAAATAAAATTTATTAGTAAATTTTTAAATATTTTTTCTTTTTTTTTTTTTTGTAGTCTTGTTTTTTTTGGGGTTTTTTGTTTTTTTGTTTTTTTTCATCAAGTTTGTCAAATGAAAGTCAAGGGACAAAACTCACTTTAGTACGTGATTCATACATTTAGTTGACTTTTTTTTCCTTTCATATTTGACTTAATATTTTAGAATTCTTTTTAGTGATTGTAAAAAATTGAATGACTATTATTACAAATGCTTAAAATAGGTATTATTTTCTATAATGTAAATTTACACAAAAATTGCAAGAAATAGATTTTATCCTTAGGTTAAATTTGAATGAAATGTATGCAGAAAATTATTCACAAATGTTATTTCTTATATAAGACACAAGACCCTAACCACATCGTAAATGAATTTTAGATGTTTGTTAATACTTAGGCTTTGACCTGGTTCAGATATATGGCATATCTCTGGTTCACAATTATGAATCGGGTCTTTAGACTAGGTACCTCTACTGAAATTTCGATACTTAAGGTTTAAAATTAATTTTTAAGAATGAAAAAGCATTCTTGAAGATTTCATTTTAGCTTTAATTGAAAGCTAAATGATTAAATTTACTATTTCCAGTAAGTAAAATATTCTGATGTATTTCAGTTAGAAATTATATAGATCAGAATCTCAACTTTTTGGCCAATTTCAGAAAATCTTCTTACAAGCGACCATTTTCTTAATTTTAAGAAATTTGTAAACAAAACTAAACTTGTTGCTCTTTTGCAAAGACTGTTTTAACGTGATTGCCATTTCCTTGGTAAACTTAAAATTAAAATTTTTTTGTCTTCAAAAGCAATGAAGAAACTGTCAACTTTCGCCAGTTCATGCGTGTTCTTGCCAGATTCCGTCCTACAAAGACAAAACTTGAGAGAAACAAGCTCAACTCCAGAGAGGAAAAGCTTAAATGTAAGTTGCTTTTGTTTATCATTTTCTTCCATAGCAAAGCTAGGACATTTTATAAGACTATTTTTTTTTGTTTACAATAAAAACTACATTATACTAATCATTATAATTCCAAGAAAAATGTCTCCCTCACACACACACACACACACACACACACACACACACACACACACATGAGAGAGAGGGAGATTTTGCTTCATCAGACCTGGCAGTTTCAAAACAATGCATTGTTTTGAAACTGCCAGGTCTGATGAAGCAAAATTGAATTCTTGATTTTGGGAAATAAAATATTATAAAATATTACCATGGCTTTCTGAAGTATCCAATTTATTGACTATCATTTGCTCTGTTATTACATTGAGTTCTGAAGATTAATATCCTCCCTGGAATTATCCATACAGATTACTAATTAACTTTTTTTATTTATTTATTTATATATATATATATATATATATATATATTATGTTTAACATTCTTTTTAAAATGTCTTAAAATAATTGTCGGACTTTGTCCATTTCATCATTATATATATATATATATATATATATATATATATATATATATATATATTATGAAGAAATATAGTCTTAAGATGTGCTATATTTGTGGGATAAAGTGCTCAATATCAGAGATAGTGTGTGTAAATATAAAAGTGAACATAGAAGTCAACACTTAGAGGCGACAGTCTGTTTCATGCTAGATGCAATTGTCAGGCCTGATTTTATATATATATATATATATATATATATATATATATATATATAAAGGTGATTGTTTGATTTAATCAGATTGTGAAATGAAGGCTGTTCTGAATGGGTTCACTTAGATCCTTTCACGCACACTGGTCCTATGCAGTTTCTGATCTTTATCAATGAACTTCCTGATGTCATCAGTTCCCAAGTAAGCATTTATGCAGATGATACTACCATTTACTCCTGTTTCAGTAGCAAATCTGTCAGTTGACAAAGTTAACCTGGCTGCTGCTCTTGAAAAAGAACCTCTTGGTCTCCTGTTTTCAATTGACTAGAAGTGGAATGTCTACATCGAATCAATAGCTGCATCTACTGCAAGGAAAGTTTAGTCGCTGTGTTGTGCCAGGTCTTTTTTCATCAGTTCATTTTGCACATTTACAAATCTTGTCTGTGCATTGAATATTGCTGGCATATCTGGTCTGGTGCTCCTGCTATTCATTTCAAGGATCTTGACAAAATCCAAAGAAGGATTTGCAATGTAATCAATCCTGACTTGGCTTCAGTAACTTTCTCACTGACACAACATGGCTTCCCTCTGTCTTTTCTATAAATATTTTCATGGCAACTGCTCTGACAAGCTTTTTTCCCTAGGGCTGTGACTACGTGAATTTAAATGTGTTACTAGATTGGCATCTAGGTCCCACCCTTTTTACTGTTGAAATAGTTAAATATAACCATCACTTCTACTCCAATAGTTTTTTCTTGCACTTCCTACCTGTTTACTTGCTTCCTTGAAAACTACAATCTTTAGATGCAGCGTCAATTGCCATCTTGAATCATTTTCATCCTTTCCTCACTTTCCCCTATACTCAGTTTTTTTTTTTCACTTTCACTCTCTGTAACTCCCTGTATACTAATGGTATCTTGGGGGGGGGGGATGATAATATATATATATATATATATATATATATAAATAAAGTGTATTAGGGCAGTTGATCATTATTCAAACATATTGTTAAATATAACAGACAACAAATGTCTGTTTGATCATGAGTCATTCTAAAGTTTGTATAGTTGCTTTAATTTCAGGTGCCCAACATTTGTATATTTTTTTATTTTTTATTATGCTGTTTCTTGATCTAAGCTTTCGGCTCACATGTGCCATCTTCAGAGTCGTTATATAGACATTTAAACTCTCTCATATATATAATCTCCCACACCATTTGCACTATTTGGAGTTTCATGCCAAATGTAATATAAGTGTATACTGATCATTATTTAATTTGAATATATATCAACTTATCATAATGCTGCTGTAGTTATGCACTATTTATATAGTGATACAATCTTTTCTTTTTCAAAAACTTTAAAAAAAAAAAAATATTAATTATATTTCTCATGACATTAAATCTAACAACTAAACCAACCATTATTACCATATGAACATAAAAGATAAGTAATTTATTAATTTTAGAGTGACAAGTATCAACTATAAATTATTACTTATTAATAATGAAAAGGACCTAACTTAATTTAATTTAATATAAAATAGTAAAATTACTAGAGAAATATATAAAATAAAAAAAAATATAAATAAATAAATATAGCTTAAATAAAATAATGTATAATAAAAAAAATGCAGTAATAACCCATGATATGTAATACTTATTAAATAAGATGGTAGAAGCAAAGCTTGCAAGGATTCTTAGAACCAAAATAGACTTTAACATCGCTACTGGAACGAATCCAGTTTGATATACAACATTGACCATTTAATAGACAGGTTGTATTTTTTTCGGCATTTGCATTTATTATAGGAAATTTTTACATTTCTTTGTTGGAAAGAGGATTGCTGAATATGATATTGTGTCGTGATAGAGCTATCAATGTTACTAGTGCAGCTATAGCTAATTTTGAGATTATTTTTGTTAAAATATATTTCTTTGTTAAAAAATAAAAAGATGATTTCCTCTACTGATTTTTTTTCTTATTTCCTCCAACAGTTAGAATTAAAGATTTTTTTGTTTTTTTTGTTCAGTTGCATTCAAAATGTATGACTTGGATGGAGATAGCAAGATTTCCAGAGAAGAACTCTTGGCTGTTCTTCACATGATGGTTGGCACTAATATTTCCGAAGAACAGGTAAGGCCTTTAATAAAATCTTTGAATTTTGTATTATAGATGATTGCACTTGTATAAATAGTCAAATTCCTAATTTATATTACTTATTGGTATGTTTATGGAAAATTGGCACTAATTTTGATGGGGAAGGGGGGTGTATGATTGTAAAAGGAGTGTGACGCTGGTAATTATGGTAATGGATGTAGCAAGCATAAAGGTGATGGTGAAATAGTAAGAATGAAATAACAATCTCAATAATGAGATCAATGGCATTTGTGGAGGATATGTAGAAACAATAGTGGTAGTAAACTATAATGATAATAACAGTGGAAGTAACAAATATTAATGGTGATAATAGTAGTAGTGATGATAGTAATAGAAGTAAAATAATAATGAGAATAGTAGTAAAAATAAATAATGATAATAATGAAATTAATCATAGTGATACTAGACAACTTGGCAAATTTGTGTTTGCTGCTAGCATTTTTGTCTCACTTTACCTGTGAAAATTGAATCAAAAAAATCTTCACTTCGAGTCATGTAGAGTTGTCATTTTTCCTAGTATAGCTTTCATATGATTTCATCATAATGTATCAGTAAGCCAATTTTTTTTTTTTTTTTAATCCAAGTTTGTTAAACTATGACTGTTCATCTAGGGAAAAGTATAAATTAAAAATAGTGCTAAACAATCTAAAACTATAAGCAAAAATTAATTCTGAAATTCACTTAATATTAGAAAATGCTGCTTTAATAGAAACATAAAGAGATCTAATAAAATTATGTGGTTCCCCATGAACAAACACACATACACAATTCTTATTCACTTTAAATCCAATTTTGATTCAAACTTCTAATTTTTACACAATTAAATCTATTGGTTATTATTCACATAATCTCATCTTTAACAGTTACCCATGCAATTCCATTTTCAGTTTGAAATCCTTTTTCTTTTTAAGCTTGAAAGTATTGCGGATCGAACAATTGCTGAGGCCGACACCGATGGAGACAGACACATCTCTTTCACAGAATTCTTAAAGGTAACTTTTTTTTTTTTTTCCTACTCTCTATAAATTCATTTGGCTTTGCAATATAATTCAATAAAGCCTAAGGTTAACTATACATTTTCCAAAACCAAAGTAGAAAAGTAATTTTCTTTTTAAAAGGAAAATTGTCCTTGGAAAAAAAAATTTAAATGTTTTTCTTTTGTATGAAATTCTGCCAATATTTTATGGAATTTTCATGGATTGTGTTTTCCTACCTTTCCAGGTGATGGAACGAGTGGATGTTGAACAGAAAATGAGCATTCGTTTCCTGCATTGAATGTATTCCTGACGGTTGACATCTGTCTTCCTATACCATTGGGCCTGTCCTTTGCTGTTACCACAGCAAACACTTGAGGGGGACACCACCACCACAACAAAGAAGCTGCTGCTATTAGTTCTCTTGCTTCAGTTTCTCCCTCTCCCATATTTCTTTTTGGACACAACCCAACTTGCTCTTCTGTTTTCTACCCAAAATATTACATATGTAAACTCACCTGGGTCTCCAATGAGTGCCTACATGCCAAATTTTCAATTATCTGTCTCATTTTTAGTAGCTTCATAGGCAGTTCTGGATGCAAAATAGACATAAGAATTTACATTGTGCCATTTATCCCATCTGTAGTAATTTGATTAATAATCACTCATCAACTGATGTGTATACTTGTGACTGAAGTTTTTTTTTTTTTCCTTACAATATCATTCAATTTATATAGACTATAAATTCAGACCAATGAAAATTGATATGAAATTTTCACTCTGATTTAGGGTTTATAGCCATATCACATTGAAACACTGGTTTTCATATGATAACTGAAGTTAAGCAATGTAGAGCCTGGTCAATGCCTAGATGGATAACTGCTTGGGAATACCAGGTGATGTAATCTTGGATGTACAAGTGGTGTAATGGATAATGGCTTAGACTTGGAAGTCGGCAAGCAGAGTTCCAATTCTAGTCGGGTTTGTTATATTCACTTATGCACAGACACCATCTTCTTCCCCTAACTATGCATTAATTAGTAGTACTTGTATCAGTAAAATCATTATCTCCCAGAAAATTCTTACAATCTATAGCTGTTTTCTGGCTTTAAATAACCTGCAAAAGGTTAAGCCACAAAAAAAAAAAAAAATCTATCAATTCACTCTGATTAGCTAAGCTGGTTCATATAAAGATTTACTTATATTTCTGTAACTCAGCATATTTGAATCTATATATTTTTTGTACAAGACAAGTTGTAAATCATCCATAATCTGATCCCTGTGGGCTGCACACTATTCATTGTCTATCATTTGATGCCATCCAAACAAAACGGCTCCTATACTGCTAAGTTGTATTCCTTAAGATTTGGTTGTTTTTTACTTCAAACAAAACAAGTTAATTTCTGTTCATATTAAGATGAATGGCACAATTTAAAAAAAAATTTTTTTTTTTTTTTTTTTGCCAAATCAATCTTCATCCCATGACTACAGAAAAATTAGATATGCGTTTATTATAAAATGCTTTTTCTGTAGCTTGAAAAAAAAAATATGGGTAGGGAGATGGATACAAATCTGTAAATATGGGGTTTGAAAATAATGGGTAGGGGGATAGGGTAAAACAATATATATCACTTGTCATCCTTGCAGTCTCTTCTGGGACTGCATTTATTTGTACAGAAAGGAGAAATATACATTTTACATATAGAAATGAAAAACAAAAAATTTTAATCAGGAGTCAATATTACCATATTGCAAAAAATTCTTTTTTTTTTTTTTTTCTCTCTCTCTTCTTCCCCAAACCCTAGCCATATGCTTTTGGGATCTTTCTTAGGAATTTACAGTGAAAATTTTAACAGAAGACTTAAACATTTTAAGTCTGAAGATTTATTTGTCTCACAATTTTTGGATTTTGGTCTGTGTGTATTGTGTAAAAAAAGCTTTAACTTTTTTTGTTTGTTTTTGCAGTATGGTAGTTAAGTTGCCTTTGCCAATGGTGAAAGGATCATTGATTTGTACTGAATAAAAATGTAAAATGATCATTAAAAACTCGTTTGTTATATTTACGTACATTCTTTTGTAAAATAAACTGAAAATTATTAAACCGTATGAGGAAACGAACAATTTACTTATAAAAGGGAAGCAACTCGAGCTGATGGAAATTAACACTTAGACAATTTTCAGTTGACAGTTGGTATTTCTAGGTAAACTGACATCAGACTGTTCATCCTGTTGATCACCCCAACCCAAATCATTAACAGCAGATCTGATACTATCACTACTAGTCCCCTAGCCAAGTGCTTTTCTCATGTTGGGGAACTGATGATAGTCAAATCAGCAGCCATTGAAATAGACCCTTTTCATCAGTTTTTCTGGGTGTTTGGTCTAATAGCCTTTTGTAACTGGCTTGGCAAGTTGACACAATACTCTCCATTGATGGTAGGACCCCTCTTGAAGATAATCAATAAACGTGTCTAACACCCCCCCCCCCAAGAAAAAAAAAAAAAACAGGCCATCACCTTCCCTGCAGATGAAATGACCTTTGCCTTTCTTGTGGGGGAGGGTGCTTTCAGTGTATGGATTGGCTCAGTGATGAAACCATCACTCATCCCGGGTTAAAAAATGTTCAAGAAATCCAGATAAATACAACTAGCACTGTCAGGTTTTCCCTTGTGATCAGCCAGGTGGCAGCAGATGTGGCACCCACCAAACAGAAACCTTCATTAGGCTAAGTTCATTGTGCAGAATATTCTCAACTCTCACAGGATGTTAATAGCATTGGCTATTTGATTTATAGTCATCCATCACCATGTGAGGAACACTATCAATGTTTTCATTGGTGATGGCCCTTGGGTCATCTTCAAGACTCCCATCCCCTCCTAAATTCAGTTGCACTGTTGATAAAGCTGAAGCGCAAGCCCTTAATGTAGTAACCATGTCAGCATGAATGTCTTCAGATGGAGTTAACTCCTTTGTAATGCTAAATTGTCTACTAGTTACTTTTTTTGAAAAGTTAGATGTCAATTTACCTAGGAATAAACAATGCAGAATTTTAAGAAAGATTTCACAACTCTAGCATTCCTTCCTAGTCAGCCTATGAACTTTTTCAGCCTAACCTCATAATTGGATAGCAATTTTGGGTACATCAACTGGCAAAAACTGCACCTTGATAATTGTTGTAATATATTAAAACAGTCTAATCAAAGCAAAATTTCAAGTAACTGCTAAATTTGAATACAATTCTTTAAAGCTAAAGAAAACTTTCTCAGACAAAAAAGGAATCTAAATGTTGGAATATATTTGACAAAGATTATTAAGCCTACAAAGAAATGTTCTATTGTTAAAGAATCTTGTCAGTAAATTTTTCAGAGACAAGCTAAGCAAAAATAAAGTAGTCAGATTGGAAATGTTATTTGGTTTGCTGTCCTATGTGATTGGGGTCCATGGATTGTTGTTTACTAAATCAAACACAAAAAATGTATTTGCAAGCATAATTAAAAAAAAAAAAAAAAAAAAAGCAAAATAAAAAGCCAACAACTTGAAAAATAATTCAAAGATAACAAGAGGAATTATTTATTTACTTTTCATTTTTCTTCAGTGAATGATGGAACAATTTATAGGTAAAGTCAATTATAGTCTTTATAAAAATTATTTGTATGTATATATTTGTCTGTAGAAAAAGGTGTATGCATGTGTGTGTGTATATATATATAAATAGAAATTTGTGTCTAATTATCCCAGCTTACGTCTGTCTGTATGCAAACAAGTATCTAGAAATGTGTTTATGCACACTAGAAGTGAGATTAAGATGTTGATAATGGTAGTTAAGGACAATTTGAACTGATGTTTAAAAAAAAAAAAAATTAACAAAATCCGAAGCTGTCATAAATCAATGGAGTTGACCAGTTCATAACAAAAAGGTAAAAATCCCTTTGTCACTAATTGGTAAAACTGTGGATTTGACTTTTCATCGAGCCTCTTCACCCCCACCCCTCCAAGGTATTAGTTTCAGATTCCCAAGTTTTCTAATTTAGGCTGGTACTCATCATGAAGAGCTAGAAACAGCCAGTTTCTTCAGATGCTCCATGAACACCTGCAAACTCACGTCATCTGTTAACACAGGGGCGCCACCATCCTGCAAAATACAACACATAAAAAAAATAATAAATGTATATATCGTGTGTGTGCGCGCTAGCTAATCAGTGATTATAAAAGGCATGAAAATGTACAATACAGCCAACCACACATGAAGAAAAAGGTTTTAAGAGGGGAGGGGGAAATGGCACCACTGGCTCAACCACCAAGATGTTACTTAGATATCTTGACTATCAATTTAATATTTAAATATTACCACCTTTGTTGAAGAAAAAAAAACAAAAAAAAACAATTAGATTTAATTAACTATTAATCAGAAAGGGAAGTATTTCTTACTAAATTAAATGGCTACTTAATGGGATAAGCACAGGTTTTCCAGATAGTTAATTTATGAAAAAGTTAAACAAGGAATGTCCGCCCCCATAGTCTAGTAAATAAAGTGAGTATACATAGGTACGTCTGAGAGATTGTTTGTTTAAAAAAAAAAAGAAACAGCATGAATAAAAAATTATTTTCAAGTTTAAGGCCCTTTTTATTGTATAAGAGGAAAAAGTATTTTTTTTATTTTTTTTTTTTTTTTCATTTTATAAAAAAAATTTCAGTTTCAAATTCTTTAAAATCAATTGTTTTCAAAATTGATTTTAAGAAAATTAGAAATTATAAAGTTTATTTAAAATATTTTGAAACAAGCATTACCTAGTTTCTGCACCAAAAAGATGTAGTTTAAAAATAATGCAAAGCAGGTGATGCATTCATCACATATTGACAGCTTACATGAGGAAAGGTTATCAGATAGAAGTGACATAATTATTTACATTTAAGTGAACCAACTTATTTACCTTGTTAATTTTAAGGAAAACTTTCAGTGCTTTAATTTTTTTTTGTACTTAGCTTTCACCTTTTACGATGCTTTATGGAAAATATATAAAAAAAAAAATTAAAATAAGACTTGAGAGTGAGATTAAATTTCATAAAAAGGTATTTAATTAATTTATAAGTACCTTATGAAATTTTATCAGAAGTGTACATGAAATACTATAATTTTATGTACATTTTACTGTGTTATTTGTAGTTTCATTCAGTTTTTTTTGTTTTTTTTTATTAATTTTGATATTTCATTTATGGAAAAATGTCATAACAGATCATATAAATTTCATAAGATGATACTAATACTTGTAGGTACCCTTAGTTGAAATTGAAAAATCAAATTAACTTCTCCACATGGGTTTCATAAAAAAAGGCACTAACAGCGGAGAACAACACTTAACTCAAATAATGTGACTTTTATTGCTTTCTTGCTGGTCTTCTGTATATTTGGATTACGGCCATTTTATGGACACAAAAGTCATCTCGAATTAGTTATTTTTGGGTTTGTTTTTTTTTTTTAATACTATTTCGCTCTTTTGATTGTTATAAGCTATACAACTTTTAATGCTAAAAGATAGATCTATTTAATAACACCATTGACTAAACTGAATGCCGTTTTCACTAATTTTAGAACATTTTAACAACTTTAGTGTAAAAATAAAATAATTTCAGAAATAACAATTGTTTAAAAAAATTCATTTTTAATCAAAAACTTTTTGCTTTCAACCAATATTATCTATATTCATAGAGGCAACTAAAAGCATTTGAAATTAAATATCTGTTTTATTGAGTTTTGTATACAGAGCTGATATTCAGGTGAGGGGGGGGGGGTATCCAATTAAAAAAAAAAAAAAAATAGACGATTTGCTTTCCTCAAAGCCTTGTGCTTTTAACTAACATAATCAAACTGAATGGTATTGAATTTGTAGAGTTTTCATAAAATTAGTTGGGGGGGGGGGGGGTAAAAATATTAATTTTTTTTTTTGCCATGACTTAAAAAAACAAAACAATTTCCATCATTTGTGAATAGTTTCTGAAAGTTTCATTAACATCCAACAATTATTTTTATTGTTGCAAGATTTTCCAAATTAATGTCTGTCATACAATAAAAAGCTAAAATTTTGTTATTTAGTAGTTCTGCTGATACAAAGAGAATTTTTTTAATCAAGTTAGAATGTTCAAAAAAAAAAAAAAAAAAAAAAAACTTTCTTTGCTCCTAATAATAAACAATTAGACAATAAAACTTTGTTTTTATCAAGTTTGCTGTCTTTTCCATCATGCTATGCTTTTTTTTTTTTTTTTTTTTTTTAGCGATCTGAGGTATCTAAGTATATAGTATTTTACAAAAGGCTTTGGACACTTCAAACTATTAGTCATTTCTATAACTATATCAAAGTAGTTTTTGAATGAGGAAAAGACAGACCCACCACCACCAAAAAATAAAATATGCAAAGAAAATGTTCCAATCATATTTAATTTACATACAGTGAAAATTCCTGCATTCATTCATAGAAAATGTTTGCAATTTCAAGCAAAGATAAAGAATATGAGCAATAGTTAAGGAACTTAGAATTTCAATAAGTGACATTTTAGAAATGGTCTTGGAGTGTCAAGCCCTGAAGTGTTTCAGATTGACTCAAAAGCTGTAGTAAAAGATTATAGAAACGGATTAAAACAGCAATAGTTCAGCCAAATAAAGCAAGTAACAAATTGTTCCAAGTTAGCATCAGTAGCTATCACTAAGTACATCTTTCTAGAGTGTGGACACTGAAGTGGGGATGTATTTCTAAGAAACCAGTATTAAACGAAAAGCATTTGAAGGCAAGATTAAGTTGGTCAAAGACATGAGCTATAGAATGTAGATGATTAGAATAAGATCTCATTCAGCAAAGAAATAAGGATGGAGTTGCATCCTAATCAATAAAATATTGTTAAAAGACCAAGAAAGCAAAATGCATCACATATGAAAACTGAAGTTTAGACATAAGAATCTGATACTTTGGCAGGGACACAGAGTGATTAAAATCAACAGTAGCTTTAATAATGCTTAACATATACACTTGGCTTGAATGAAGGCAAGATTCTTCAATATGATAAAGCTCTATACCATAAATCACTTGCAACACAAGAGTGGCTGATTAAAATCTTTTCACTGTATTAAAAGATAAGTCTCAGTTCTGAGCTAGCCTATCATTGAGCAAATATGGACAGAACTGAAGAGAAGAGTTCATCAGAAGAATCCATGGAATCCTGAAGAGTTGTGAGAACTCAGTCACAGAATGACATTTCATATCTGAAGAGCGTCCCTTATCTTGAATAATTGCTTTAGTGTACCTGGAACTTCCAGGTACACTAAAGCAATTATTCAAGATAAGGGAAGGCACATGATAAATTAACAATGTACAGCAACTTTTTTAAATAAACTATTATATTTTTCCAAATAGACATTTTACTATAGATGATTTGGTTTATATAAAGTGGTTGAAAACTTGTACACTGCCATTTTTTATTTATTTTTTTTTTTAAACCATTTGATATTCTCATCCAGTAAACAGGCTACAAAGTGATAAATAGGCACAAAAATAACTCCAATAGTGATAAGGTTTCATCTGTAGAAGATGTGATGTGAAACATAGTACATTAAACTTTAGAAAAATTAAACCCCAAAAAGTATAAGCTACAGGTAAATAAGTTTCCTTACCAGGATAAAAAAAAAATTAAAAAAAAAAATTTAAAGAAATATTTGCAAAACTCCTTGACAAATTTCCTTTCCATAAAATAACCACTTGTCCATCACCAACAACAATGAATACAACAATCCAGGAATTTTAAGATTTTCAATGCATTAAAAGTTTTAAAAATATTAATCATTTTCAATGTAACAGTAAGGATTGCAAATTTTATTAACCAAATTAATCAAGAGCAGAAAATCATCTACCTTCTCTTAAGTTTGTGAAATGCACTTTATAAGTATTTCCCTGTTTAAAAAAATAAAACATGTAACAACTAATGCTACATAACTTTAAAAGTTAAACAATGAGACATTAAAACAAGTTTTCACAACTAAAACAAGTCAAAGACTACAAGCAGACTAATAGGAAACCATGACATTAAATATATTTAGTGAAGAGGGGGAAAAAAAAGGAAGAAAATTTAATGTCACATAGTAAATCAGTGTTTTGAGCAGATTGACATTTTCCAGTTTAAGTAACAGTTTATCTGCAAATGTTATTTGGTGAGGATTGATAAACATTTTTATCAAAATCTAATGATGAAAAAAAAAAAGAAAAAGTTATAAACAAATTCCTGAATTGCAAATAACAAAAACATTCCCCAAAATTATACTCCATCACCAGAAGTAGAAAGATTTTGCAATATACCTGGCTTAAAATTGGTGTCTGCTGAGAGAAAAAGAATATCACAAATTGAATTTGACCTCAACAATATCTTTGCTCTTTGAAACAAGGATATTTTGTTTATAAGACTAAAATTAAGTAAAAAACCCAAATGCCAAAAAGAAAAATTAGTTACCAGTTAGAATGTAATCTCTGGCCAGATCACATCTTCAGTATTTGATTAACAATCCAAGTTAAAAATGTTATATTCTCTTTATAGTTTGATAACATATTTTTCATTAATCAAATATAAAAAGTGTCTTTATCCCCTAATAATATGAATTTATAATAAGCCTAAATGCCAAATACAGATATAGAAGCCTAACTATGGCTTTGAATACGTTTCATTTTTTTTTTTAATTATAACATTTTACTTAGCCTTATATTTCCAAACTGAATTTTAAAAAATTTAGTTATCACTTGAAAAAGTTCTTTTTAGATGTTTTATCGCTAACCAGTTGTAAAAAGTTAATTTTGTTATACAGTTGGCAGAAATTTTATTTATGCCAAATTACAAAAGTTGTTCTAAAAGAAGTTAACAGTTTAGCTTTGTTAGTGCCACCTGTATCCAATAGTTTAAGAGAAAAGTTGTAAAAAGACTGATCCCTTTTCTGTTCTTCCAAAATGTTAAATTCTGCAGAAATAGATCAGAAAGAAAATGAAAAGAAATCTCTCAATCATTTCTTTTCACTCATCTTGTGTCTTGCTATGAGCTGTAGCAAAATAATTCCTATGTGGGTCACCAGGTAAACAGCTAATATGTGGGTCACCAGGTAAACAGCTAACAGCATTTGTTAGCAAAAAAAACAAAACAAAAAAAAAAACAAAAAAAAAAACAAAAAAAAAAACTGAAAGGAAATTTAACCTTTAACATAAATATAGGGTGCTTTTTTAAGGATCCAACAAGACTATAAATCAGAATTAATCCATGTAAAACATTTCTAACTTAAAAAACTAAAGTTCCAACTTAGACATACATAACAAACGACGAGTTTCTTTGAAGCTCTGCTATCAATTGTTCATATGAACAAAACACGCCATTTTGTAGAATTTGAAAGAAATACATAATGAACTGAAAGCCACATTGAGAATAAAATGTCTTTGAAGAGAAGTTGTGAAAAATATTTAATGTTAATCAATCTGGAGCTGTTAAAAGCAAACAATTTTTTTCTGTAATAAAACAGAACAACAAGGGAAAAAAAAAAATGTTAACTTGTTTTTAATTAGTTGTGGAAAAACTCCATAAACCCTGGTCTCCATATATTTGATAACTGATGAAAAAAAAAAAATTAAACGGTAAGACATAACTGGCTATAGTGTATGTAATAATTGAGATCATTATCACAATGAGAGTCTAAAAGATCTGTGACTTTTCAGCTGATTTGCTAAATTAAAGGAAACTATGAAAAATTGAATTATGTAAATATGATCACATACATTGATACAAATGAATAAAGAGAACTACAAATATTTTTAATCCTATTTTCATAGCAAAATTTAACCAGTATTTTTTTGTTAATGATATCACTTTAGAATTTTTTCCCTCAGAGTTAATTATGTGCACATTGAAATTCAAGTATTCTCACATGCCATTACAATTCTTATAAAGAATATGCCAACATCTTTTAGAAACAAGTTACATCAGAATAAATTTCAATAAATAAAATAATTATTGATAATGAAAAAATTTTTTAGAATAAATCACACCAAAATCAACTCATTCTCTACTACAACTCATCTACATAGCGAATAACCTTTTTGTATGTTAAATGTATAGCTTGTAATTGAAAGGACTATTTGACTATTTACATATATAAAAAGGTAATACTGATAAAGTTAAAGATATTTGTCTTGCCATTCTACATTTTCATTGATTTATAATTTCTGGTTTAATTAGAAATGGAAACAATCTCCAGTTAAATATTCAAAATATTGAACTGTGACAAGGTTATGTAGGAGATGAGATTTTACAAGTTTCTGTCATATGAAAACATGTAAATTCAAAGAAGTTTTACAACAAAAGAATTGATTCAGTACGTACCAGGCCCCATGCATTGTTGTGTGTTTGAGAAGGATTCACTTTAGACAGGAGGAAACGTGCCTGAAAGAAAAGATTAAATTTTTAACAGGGAAAATTAAAGAAAAAAATTTATCAATATATATATATATATATATATATATATATATATTTTTTTTTTTAAGAACTCCGATGCTATTAAAAAAAAAAAAAATCTACACATGATTGCATAATTCACTTCCAACCAACCCCCATATATACTGAAAAATAACACTAAGCTTATTAGAGGGTGGGGTGGAGAGGAACTGGCTGTATTAACAATTCTTAAATTTATTAACCTTGCTACTTGATTCCATTAGGATTTTGAAGAAAAAAAAAATGTGGTTCCATAATAAGCTTTTTTTTTTCCCCCCCACAGAAAGGGATAAAAACTTGTTAGTAGTTTTCTGTGACTTGTTTACTTGATAAATGTACTAAAGTACAGTGCAGTAGGCTGAGTAGAGTCTTTTATAATCATTCAATTCTACATACAGTGACTTTTAGATAACCAGAAGCATGACTAATCTAGCATAAGACTATCAGACAAGTCACAATCATTTTCAAATATTAAGAAAGCAGCAACAATATAAAATGAAGCAAATACATACTAAAAAAAGTCAATGTTCATTTTAACTAGTTAGTCCTAATGCCATTAACTTATCTTGAAAAAGAAATTTAAATTAAAAAATAAGGAATAAAATTTTGCTGTTTTAAGTCATTTAATTAGAAGTTAAAAATAATCTTTCTCTAACAGCCATCCTCATGAGAAATTTTTAAAAAAGAGCAAATTTGGATCATTACAAACACTTCTAAATGGATTTCATTATACAAAGTTACCTGAGAACCACCAGCATCTGTGTCAATGTATCTGGGCATGGGGAATCTAGTCTGTAGAATTTCTTGTGCATCATCAACAGGAGCCTGTAAGAGTTGCTTAAAATTTTCATATTCAGGCTGTGATTGGTAGCCCTGTTTTCGCCATAATGCTATGGTCTGTGAAATGCAAGAAAAAAAAAATTTCATGTTCGCAAATAATTGAGCTATATGGATTGTATTTCCTCTAGGAAAACATTTGATTTGATAGACATGCACACACAAAACAATGGCAAAAAACAGACAACAAAAAGACACACACAGAAAAAACAAATACAGTAGAGCTTAAATAGAGAAGTGGGAATGAACAAGAAGTTTGAAAAAAAAAAAAAAAAAAAAAAAAAAAAAAAAAAAAAGACATGTCATGGTTTATCTATGTACAAGGATCAACTGAAAAGTTCATAGGCTGGCCAAGATATAAATGTAGACATACCAATTGGTACACTAAAAGACATGCAAGTGTACTAGAATACAACAGTTGGCCAAGTAACACTTATTGGCCATAATACACTACTTGCATGTTTTTTTAATCTACCAATTGGTGTGTCTACTTACATTCATATCTTGGTCACCCCTATGAGGTTTTCAGCTAGTCCTTGTATATACATTGTATAAAGCTCAATTTAAGGTAATCTCAAAAGTAAAATTTATTTCAAAATGGTGTTTTATACATGAGAAATACTCTTTTGCATAATCCTTTAAAATAAAGAATAATAAATGACTTAGAAAATGCACATACCTCTCCATGGAAAATAACAATGTGGAAGAAAGTGTCCATCAATAAAATTCTATCAGTCATTATACTGCTGGTGTCCAGTAAGACTGGCTAAAATAAGAAACAAAATAAAAAAACATATATAGATTTTCTTAGCCATTAAATAAATTTATAAACCAACAACATGTACATCAATTTTCTATACAAAATTTGATATTTTTTGCTTTTTTTTAATACAAGATGTTAAATATTATCAGATGGCAAAAATTTGTGCACAATTAGAAAATGAAAACAAAATTTTACATAAGAAAAAAATATTAGTGAAGTACATAGTCTCAATTGTTCTTAACATGTCATCATTCTATAAACTTGTTGATGCTATTTTCATAGAAACAGTCTTTTTGGATGGAAGGAAGGTTGTGAAGTAGTTTTCAACTGAATGCACAGTCAAATTTTTTGTCATTTAAATTGTTCTGTAGAAAAAAAAAAATGAAAATCTGAAGGAGTCAAGTCATGAGAATAAAGTAGGTGCTGGAGGGTTTCCCATCTCAACTCTAAGTTTCTGCAAGGTCTGTTTTGCAACATGCAGTCTTGCATTGTTGCAGTGGAAAAGGAAACCTTTTCAATTTGCCAAAATTAGCCATTTTTCTTGAATTGATATTGATGAATTGGTGACAATACTTATTTGCAGTTACTGTTTCACTGACTGGAAGATGCAAAGTGATTATCTCTTTGCAATCCCAAACAGATAGCAACACATTCATTGGATGCAAGCCTTCTTTAGTCACAGGTTCTGCGTTTGTGTAAAACATTATCATAAACAATCCATTTTTCATTGTGTGTGACAACTGCCCCAAAACAACTCCTTTTTATGGTGTAACAGCAAAGAAATCACTGCAGAAGTACTATCAAACTTGTTCTGTTCCATCAGAGAACGTGGCACCTACATGTCAAATTTGGAAATGAACCTAAGTTTCTTCAAATGGCGAAAAGCAGTGGAGATATTGATTTTCAAATTTAGGAATCTCTTTCATCAAAATCTTCAATTTGTTCTCCCTGATGGCAAGCAGAATGTCTTCATTGAAGTTGGAAGGTCACCCAGAGCATGGTTGATAGTTTAGGTTAAAAATCACCTTGATGAAATCTGCCAAACCGCTTTTTGACACTCTGAAGTCTTGGAGCACAATCCAAATAAAACTTCTGAATATTTTTTTTTTTCACAGTCCTGATAGTTACTCCTTTCTGAAATTCATAGAGCATAATATGGCAAAAGTGCAACTTTCATCCTCCATCTTGAAGGCATTAATTTGTGGACAAAACAGCAATATTCCACAAAGTTAGACTTACAACTGAACAAAATATATATATATTTTTTTTTTTTTAGCTGACATTTTTATTATTTAAAAAACTTTTTTGTGGATACCCGTATTTGAGTATAGGTTCTGTTTTTATTTCAAACAGTATTTTGTCTACTGTTTAAAATACAACAGAGTGCCTATTCAAATACAGGTATCCACTAAAAATGTTTGAAGTAATAAAAAGTGCGTGTGATTCTATTAAAACAGATTTTTCCAGGTTAAATTTGTATTCTTCTCTTTTGGCATTGTATATGAACAAAAAGAGCTTTTCATAATATGCAATCCATTTGATGATTGTTTTTCTATAATATCACAAATTTTATAAAAGTCTTAACAAAAAAAATTGTTTGAACTGAAGACCAACAACTTTTCTTTGATAGAATAAAAAGGACTTAAGTGTAAAATTAAAAATGTTGGATAGTTTTGACAGTACTTACCTCTGGTGTCCCATTGAATGAATATGCATAGAGAATAGGCTGGATCATGATTAAAGACTGAGTAAGGTCTTCACGGTTTAGCATATGTCTGTAATAAGTGGTCTCATCTGGACTGTTATTGAATACTTGTAAAAACTGCGATCTCCGAAGATGGAACATAAATTGTGGGTACAAAGAAAAATTTGGTGAGAAGCGGAATGAATTAGGGTCTTCCTTGTGATAGTCACCAAATTTCTGACACTGAGGGGATAAAGAAAAGAAAAAAAAACTTAGTTGTTGCTATTTTGATTGTGTGCATGTGTAGGTTTAAATATATTTTAATTAAATAAATTAATTTTCTAAGAGCTGAACACATGAAGCTCCTCAGATACTTGAGATTATGAATTATTTTATGCTTGCCTGTATCTAATCATCTTTTCTTTTATCCCTTCTAATCTTCATATCTATGTTATAAAAACAAGGATTAGTTTCATAAAAAAAAAAAAATGCATAAAAAAAATGGAGTAAAAAATTTTATTTTAAAAACTTTTACATCTAAAATCCTAAGGAAATTTAATGCTTTCTTTTTTCTTTTTTTTTCTACACATTTCTACTGCTACCCACCTTTCAATGTTTGCACACCTTACCTTTCTGATATCAAACTAGTAAACCTATTTATGCCTTTATTTTTTCTCCACATCTGACTTTCTTTTTATGGTAAATATATAAGAATTTTTGTTTGAAAAAAATATTTTTTTATATTTTGTTCTTTCACTGATTATCTGACAATTTTATTTCACAAGAACAAAATCTAGATTAGCAAGACAAAAAGTGATTGATGTTAAGTTGCTGTATGTTTGGGTTTTATTTTTAACAATTTCAATAGTTTCAGATAATAATTTAGTAAGAACAGTGAATAAGATGAAATAGCCTGACCATATGCTAATCATAGGAAGCTCATAGATCATAGCACTTTCAATGCATCATCTGAGTAAATTTTGATATCTACTCTCTTTTTCTCTCTCACACACATGCACACACACACACACACACACACACACACACTTTAGCCACCATTTTTTTATTATTTCAAGCGTTATTTTTAGTGGACATCTGTATTTGGATAGAGGCTCCGTTTTATTTTAAACAGTATTTATTTCATCTGCATACCTGAAATTTTTGTCAACTGGTATGTTGATATACAAGGATTTGATATTTTCCAATTTGTTATTCAAATTTTTCAGGTCTCAAGGGCTGATTGTTCATAAAAGAGGTACTAACATTTTTGCTAGTTACTAATTTGTGAGGAGTGTTGTCTATTCTAGAAATAACAGGCCACATTGGAATGAGGCATTTGTGCATTATTGGTAAGCCATAGATTCTAGGCAACATACACAGAGTTCCCTTTTCATTTTTTCTGGTTTTCTTACTGTCTAACTTTCCTCACCATCCCTACCCCCCCCCGTTTCTTCCTTCTTGATATTATTATGCCAGTTTCTTGGTCAAAGGAGCTAAGAATACTATACTGATAGTAAATAGAGAAGCATAACAGTTGTATATAAAAACAAGTAGAACAATAACATACATACACACACACAAACTTAATTTTAGAGAAGGTATTTTTTTTTTTAAGACTTACACATTGGGAAGGGAAACTAGATTGAGAATATTTTTGAATTTTCAACACTAATTTTTTTTTCTTTTTTCATGAAACAAGTTCTAATACACAAACATTACTATTTATCATATATTTTACTGATTGATACAAACTATAAAAGTAATTGAGAACAAAGAAAAGAAAAAAGCTCAGGTAAAAATGGCCTCTGTCTATCCACCTGAGAAGGATTAAATGCCATGTGGCCATAAATCTGTCAAATATTTACTTCTTCCGTGTTAATTAAAATATTCAAGCTGTTTTCAAATGAATCTTCCCCATACATAAAGTACTTTCATGTCTCATGTTTTCCTACTATTAGATGGGACTGCATTCAATCAGAGACTGAACTACAAAGTTTCACTATCATTGTTGTCAACAAAAATACGTTCTCAGACCACAATATCAATATTAAGTTGTACTGAATTTGTTTCTGAATGTATAAAAAGGTACTAACCAATCTGATCAACATGCGATCCAGCCATCGAAGCACGTCTGGTCCATCATCAGTCTCAGCTCTAAAGATGGCGACTCTGGCCATCAGAACAGCAGCAGCTTCTTGGTCAAATCCAGCCGAGATGTGTTGAATATTGGTTGATGCATCAGCCCAGCTTTAAATGCAAAAAGTAATTATCCATTTTAAATAAAAGCAAAAAATATCTTGCTAAAATTATTTTAAAATGAATACATACAAATAGGAGGAAGAAAAAACTCACTTGCGAGCAACTGTAGTCACTCTGACTCTTCTTTGTCCAGATGAATGCTGATACTGAGTAATGTATTGTATAAAGCCACGCCCGCCTTGAGGAATGGGTGCATTATGCTGGAAAAGGGAGAACAACAAAACCAATCACTTAAGTTTTAAAATAAGACATTAAGAGAGCTTCAATTTATTTGCATTTTGCCCCCAAATGTTTTGAAATTATCAAGTGATAAAGCATAATTGTTGAGAGGAGAAAAGTTTAAAGCATTGTAAATGTAGAACTTAGGATGGTATAAACATATTTACAATTAACTGAAAATTAAAAACAAAATAGAAACTATTTACACTATTCACAACTGGACTAATGTCCTCATCTTCGTTTTTGTTGTCACAATGTTTTGGCTGTTGTGCCCTCCAGCTTTCATCAGGTGCATGTTGATCTGGGTAACCTACAGAAAATTCCAACTGGATCCTTTATTTAGTGTAGACTGTTCTCATTCAACAGTCTAGGGATATCATGTCTAGTTCTAATTTCTAGTACTGATGCTTAGCTATTGCTTACTGTTTCCACAGAGTCCAAGTAGACAGAGAATGAACTTACACTTGCTAAGTCACCAAATTCACAAACCAGCACTTTAATCTACTAGGTTATTGACCCATAAGACTGTAGGTTACATAGATTGATATACACATGAAGGCCAGAGAGCACAACAGCCAAAATGTGATAGCAACAACAAAGATGAGGACAAGTTTATTTGTAAATAATGATAACTCTACATCGCAGAAATCAGACAGAAAATAGAAATTGTTGGTAAGTGAAGGAGTCCTTGATACATAAAACTAATATAAACCAGAGAAATGTCATCAAGACTATTCTACTTATGAATATTAATCAAAATATTTGCCTTTGAGTTATCCATGATATACCTACACACGCAACAAAATGAACTTCCTATAATGAAATTGGACTGTAATTAGCTGCTTTTTGTTTATGAATTATTGAACTTATAAGATATTTCACCTCTGAAAGCAATTTTAAACCAGCATATTCTTGAATGAAACAAATCATACAAACAAGAAAACCAAGTGCTTTTTTGTTTGGTAAATTAGTTTAAATGCATTTTTAAAATAATTGTATGTGGCTTTCTTCAGACTGATTTCTTATTTTTTTTTTTTTTTTGTTTCAGACTGATTATTTTTTTTGTTTACTTTTCAGTAGCAAAAAGGAAATTTGGTCTGAAGAAAACCATCACCTGCAATGATTAAAACACCTTGCTTAATAAAATTCAATCTCTGTGAAAATAGGCAGTGTGCTCAATAGACCAGACAAAACTTTGAAAATTTGCATCAACTGCATGGTCTTAGCATTTCATTGTCTAATTACCTTTTTTACTATGTTCTAATTACATTTAATATTAAGTTAACCTATACAAAAGTAATGGTATAACATGTTATCTTATCCAGTCTAATTGGCAATTTTCAGTTGGGCATATTTTCAATAAAGTTAATAATTTTATTTACAATGGAAAGATTTCTTTAATGTTTATTTAAGCTTCATAAAAAAAAAAATAAAAAAAAAGTTATATATACACATATATACACACACACGGTCAAAATTTTAAGACCAGATACAACAGGCTTAAAAGTAAAAAAAAAAATAAATAAATAAAAATACTGTTACTTGAATCAAAATATATTTGTGAAACATTTAATTAGAAAATGTAGTTTATCATCAAACACGTGAACATTTTAAACTTTTAATTGATTAATTTAAACAAACATTGAAAAAAAGGATTTTTTTGGTTGGTCATAAAGATAAGACCATGTAAATAAAAATAGAAAATACAGAACAAATAAGTCACAACAATTCTCAGTATACCATCCATTTTTGCGAATTACTTCAAAAATTCACTTTGGCATACTCATTAATTTCTGAATCAGGGTGCTTGGGATGCTCGCACTGGATGCATAAACTGCAGCATGTAGAGTATCCACAGTTTCAAATTGCGATCCATCCTTTGCCATCCATCGCCAAACATTCTTGATTGGGTTTCGATCCGGAGAGCATTGTGGATTGCAGCATTGTCCTGCTGGAAAATCCAGTTTTCTCCACATAGATGAGGGCCTTCAGTAATTAGCGATGCCTTTCTTAACACGTCAATGTAACTAGCAGCTGTTTGACGACCTTTAACTTCACATAACTGAAGAGTTCCATTGTATGAAAATGAACACCAGACCATAATTGATCCACCTCCACTGTGTCGTGTTGAGAAAATTTCTTTTGGGACATCTTTTTCATGCCAGTAACATTGAAAACTGAAAAAAACCATCAAGATTGAATTTTTCTTGTCTGTAAACACTTTCTTCCATTTATCCAAATCCCAAGTTTGATAATTGGAAGCAAATTGTAAATGGGAGGTTTTATGGTGAAGAAAAAGGCAAGGCCTCTGCAGCGGTTTCAAGTTCTTAAACCCTTTCTCATTTAAATGCTGTTAAATTGTTCGAGAGCTACATTCAGCATCTGTATTTGCTTTTATCTGATTTGATGTAAGGCATGAATCGCTCTTAACTTCTCACCTAATGTGTCTGTCTAGAGATGGTGAGATCTTATTAGGGCAACCGCTTGATTTTTTTTAAGAACCATACACATCTGGATTTTTAATGAATTTAAAAATGAGTTCGGCTACGGCCAATTTCATTCGCAATGGCTCGTTGCAAAAGACCATGTCTTTGAAGTTCAACAATCCTGCCCTGTTCAAACTTTAAAATCTGAAATTTAATACTGTAAATGAGCTACGTAGATGCCTACGCGCCTGAAGCTATGAGCACACTGACTAGTTCTAAATTTTTTGTCCAGTAATTTGTTTTTTTTTTTTTTTTTTTTTTTTCCAGTTATCTTTATGACCAACAAAAAAAACAAAAAAAACAAACAAAAAAACAAACTTTTTTCAAGGATTTTTTAAATTAATCAATTAAAAGCTTAAAATTTTCACTTGTTTATTGATAAACTACATTTTCTAATTAAATGTAAATGTTTTGCAAATATATATATCTTGATTAAAGTAAAAGTATTATTTATATATATATATATATATATATATATATATTTTTATTAGCCCTAATCAGGTCCTAAGATTTAGACCAGGGGTGTGTGTGTGTGTGTGTGTTATATATATATATATATATATATATATATATATATATATATATATATATATATGAGAGAGACTTTTCTTTTGTCTGTATTAAGGAAACACATTGGTATAAGAAATCCAAAGTTTACCTGATTGACAACTTCAAAGAAAATACCAAGGGTTGTGTTTGGATAAAGTCCACACAGTTTCCACTGACATGTGCCTCCCATTCCCAGTTCTGTGTCTGACACTGAGGGACTTTTTGTTCCCAGTGACACACATGACCCAATGGCACCTGATACTTTTAATTCACGGGAAGTCTGCAAAAAAGTAAAATATTAAAAAGAAAGAATTAAGAAATAGAATGAGATATTGTAATAAGAGAAGTAAGAAAAAAAAAGAGGTAAGATTACAAGCAAGTAGAGAAAAGATAAATCTCAAAGTTACTTTCTCATATCAGCAACAGCAAATTAAAGTCCCCCACCCCCACAATGAAAGTTTCATCAGTAGTCTGAAAGAAAATAATTTAAGACCAATAATGAATTTGCTTAAACCTGATGAAATTTTAAAGCTTAAGATAAAAAAGTTCAATAAAATGATTATAAAGCTAATTTCATTACTGCCAAAAATTCACTGTCGTGCCAGAAATTTCTTTTCATCAGAATCCATCTTTCACATTTACAAATCTAGCATTCGTCCATGTATTGAATACTGTTGCCATATCTGGTCTGGTGCTCCTGTAGTACATTGAGATTTTTGACAAAATCCATAGAAGGATCTGTAATGTAATTGATCCTGGCCAGGCATCTTGACTTCAGTCACTTTCTCACCAATGTGATGTGGGTTCCCTCTGTCTTTTCTACAGATATTTTCATGGCAACTGCTAGGATAAGCTTTTTTCACTGGTGCCCAGACTACATGAATTTAAGCATGCTACTAGATTGGTATCTAGATCCCACCACTTTTACTGTTTAAATAGCTAAATGCAACTGCCACTCCTACAGTTTCTTTTCTCGCAATTCCCACCTGTGGAAATCCTTTCTGTTTACTTGCTTTCCTGATAACTACAAGCTTCAAAAATTTAAATGCAACAATAATCGCCATCTTTTGTCCTTTCCTCAATCCTCCCTATTCTAAGTCTTTCTTTCTTTCACTCCTGGTAACCCCCTGCATACTAGTGGTATTCCCACTTTGCTGAAAGTGAAATGATAGATAAATAAATGAAAAATCAAATCTCAAGCTGAAGAATCTTTCTATATAAAAATCTGTTACTTCCATTATTCTGTCATACCCTTTGAAATAGCCAGACATTCACTGATCAAAAGCAAATTTTGGGGAGAAGTGCAAACAGGTAAGGGGGTACCAAAGTACAGTTGGTTTTACTAGGGTGTAAAACTAGTAGGGTTTTTGGCAAAGTATTTTTCTAAACAAATCAGCTTATTCAAATTTCATTGATTGGTTTTCATGAAATTAAATGAAACAGAGTTTGTAAATCTCAACAAAAAATGTTAGCGATAACTTCAACAATACTAAATACTGTGAGGATTTCAATGTGTTAGCGTGTTGCAAAAGAAAAAAATATATATATTATAAAAGTGACATTAAAAATTAACTTTTTCCCCCATATTTACTCTTTAATAAAGAGTAAAGTTTTTAGATTGATTTTAATGAAACAAAATTAATGGAGTAGATAATGGCAAAATGAATATGAAGAAGCTTAGACAATGATCAAATGCTGTTCAGATCAGTATATAGCATTGACATAATCAGTCTGATTTACATAACCAAATCAATAAATTTATAGTTTGACAAATACTATAGAAATAATTGAAAAACATTTTTTGCCACACAAATCTTTCAACAGAAAAGTGACAAGATAATCCATTTGAATTGAGAAAAATTCAGATTTGTTTTGTTTCAAGCAGTGACAAAAAGTTAAAAATGGAGTAAAAAGAGAAATAATAATTCTTACTTTGACTTCAAGTGTGGCTCCAAAACCCATTTTGAATTCTCCTTTTGAATCCTTAGAGAAAACTCTCTGGAAGGTTTGCTTAAACAATGAAGTGTTAAATGAATCTCCCATCACCATATGACCTCTGCAAAAAATTTTAAAGTCATTTAAATCAACATTAAAAGACTCAATTTATATACATATCAAAGAAAACAATACCCACGAAAACCTCATGTGATATTTTTATAATAAGTTGTAAAATGTGTTTAAATGTTTAGAATAGATCTATAGATGAAAAATATCTTTTTGAAAAATTGAATTTAATTTTTTTTAAAATTTTATTTACAAGTTGTAAAAAAATAAAAAATAAACACACACACACACACATATATATATATATATATATATATATATATATATATATATAATATACATTCCTATAAAGTAAACAATGCAACATAGAAAGTCATTTTGAAAATCTATTATTCTGCACAAATAGTAAAAAATTGCATTCAGAATAACTCACATAAAAGGGATAATCAATTTTACTTTTGTGAAGAAATAAATCAAAAATAAGTTTTATAAATAGTTTATTGGTAGATTATACTGAAGACTTTATAGTCTCAACACCTTTCCTCATATGCCTTACTGATTAAACCTATTACCATAAATTTTCATGAAAATTGTTATTACAAAGTATAATCAAATAGTTATGTATTTAGAAAAAAAATACCAAAGCAACATCAATTCATAGGTCATTCAAATTTATAATTTGAATTCTTTACTTTCAAAATAGCCCATTTGAATATGCAAAGCATGAATACAAAAGATTTTAAAGTAATAACAGAACAATAAGTTAGCAAACCATTATTTTGATGTGAATAGCTGTGACAAATATAAACATTTCTTAAGTGCATTTAACAGTGATAAAGTGACTTACCCTGTGAAATTAGGACAGAATTTCATTTCATGTAAACCAGTTTGATCCAAAGCACAAGAGTAAATATCCACTACATGTCCATTGTTGGCTGCTCTGTTGGCCAATGCTTCATAATGCTGGAAATAGAAGAGCAAAAAGGACGTTTGTAAGAAAAGTCAATTAAAATATTTTCAATGGTATTAAATTTCTTGTTAATTCTTTGTAATCCTAACAAACTTTAAAAATAACAGTTTGTATAAAAGTACCCACAAACTAGTGTATAAAAATAGTTCAGTCCCTTAATTTCCCTCCAACCAAATTATACACGTTGGCTCCTTACAGTCATGGCAATATTTGTTTTTAGCATACCAATTTCTCAAACAATTTCACATCAAATTTTATCATTATATTTAAATTCAAAATAATTAACTTTTGTTTTATAATAAAAATTTCAACAATTATTTTTCAGTTTACAGGTACAGCCATTAGCATATATTTGTAAGCCAAGCAGAAGAAAAAAATATACTTAAGTATACAGACTATAAAGTAATCCTCACTGAGGTAAAAGATATTTTGAACTGTAGAATTATAGTTTTATTTATGCTCAAAGTCCAAAGACTACTACAGAAACCAATCCCTACGCATGAAGTACAAATCTACACATAAAGTAAACCACCTATTCAAAGTATAAAATGATATATAAAATTAATTCAAAATGAACCAGTAGTAATTAGATTTCCTTTACTAAACAGTATTCTTATTTTTGGGGATGTTTGTTTAAGCTAAACAATTCTTCAAACTAAGTAAATGTTGCATCTTGTGAATAGTTTCAAAAACTATTACATGCTTGTAAACTGACTGAATATAAATAAAAAAGGATGAAGATTATAACAAAAATATGATTTATGATGAAAATAACTAATCTCAAATAAAACTAAGTTTAATTAAAAACTTATTCCTTAATCTGTTGATTAAATATTTATTGTATATTAAATATCCAAAATATTTTAAGCATTTTTTTTTTAAATGAAAACTGAACAAGCAAATTTTCTTTCAAAATAACCTGCATGCCAAATAGATATTGAAATGTTGAGCAAAAATAAAAAGTCTTTATATTAAAAAGGAAGGAATATAAAAAAAAAAAAAAAGTTTTTTTCATTTATATGAACCTGTTTGTCTACTTAGTCATGAATAGCATGAATTTACCTTCATAGCTTTCTTCATATATTTGACTGTATCTTTTTCAATGTCATGATGTGATCGGATTGGGTTCTTCAGCTCATCTCCAACAACCATGCCAGGGCCCTGGGTGCAGGGACCTCCAATGAACAGCATGATCCGAGCACCTGTATTTGGATACGTACACTGGATAGAAAAAAATAAAAAAATAAATAAAATAGTTATAAGCCATGTTTACAAAAAAATATAAAGACATATGAAAGGGAATATTGAGAATTTTTTCTTTTTTTTTTTTTATCTAATCAAGCCCTTAATATATAATAATGACTGGTCAAGCCCCAAACTTCAGCATCCCTTCATATTACAGATACTATTAATGTTACCGACCATGTCACAAAAAAATATTATGAAAGAAAGATTTTTTTTTTTCTTTCAAATATATAAGAGTTCTAAAACTAATGAAAAACATTTAGATCAATGTTTTTAGATTACTCTAGAAAAATAAAGACTGTAAATTACTAGAAGTTCAATTAACACCGATTCTCTGACTCTCTCCCCACCCCCCAAACTTCTTCATAGAAATAAAACCCATTCTTTATAAAACATTTTCAGATACATACTGCTTTTGTCAGTTTTTTCGGGACAATATTATGTACTGTATATATTAGAGTATAGTGGGAGTTTTTATTATCAGTTTTTATATTAAAAAAAAATTTTTTAAATGAAATAGGGGCTCATAGGTAATTATTTTGAAGAGGTTTAAAATCATATTTTTGGGGTCCGGTTGCACTGTACACAGGTAAAATTTTTTCTGGGAGAGTTAAAATCTGTGTAAAAGAAAATTCTGTGGTTACACTATACATGAAGTTGGCTTATATACAGTGTATATAATTAAAAAAAAAAAGAAAAAAAAAAAGAAGAAGCTGTCCCACCAAAAGTAATATTTGGTTATATTTTGGGAATCAGCACTTTGTGTATGTATGCATGCATAGACATAAGCAAAAAATACTCTGAAAGTATACCAACTACTGTCATTACAACTGAAATGCATTACCCACTGCCTAACTATGCTCACAGCCATTGTTTGGTCTCTATAAACAAGCATCATAAATGTTAGAAAGCATTGATGAAGGGCAATGGGTGAATTCTTTTTCTACACAGTAGAATTTAATGTTTACAACATACTTTCAGGTCAGGCAGCATTACCCTAGACAACTGTTCAATTATCTGTAACAAGGCAAAAAAAGGATTATTGGCAGGAAGGTTTAACCTGTCATACCACTTTTGTTGTTATAGGCCAACAAAGTAAGATGCATTACTTTCAGAGCAACCTTCATATAAAGAAGGTCATTGACAGTCATCTTTAGGATTACCATATATGCTGGAATATAAATGGGTCCTTAAAATTCCATCATTCTAATTCAAGCTTAGGCTTTTATTTACGTAAAATATTGGTTTTTAAAATAAGTTAGCATCACTTCTACAAGACTTATGGCACATTAAGAGATGTTCTTTATTCCTTCCTTAAAAAGTAGATATATACATTGGTATATAAAATTATGACTACTGTAATAAAATGGATACTCACTGGATGTCTCATGTTTATGGCTTTGTGCTAGACGAAGGTAAGGTTAGTAAACTATTTTAGCATATACATAACAAGAAAAGATTGTTTGAAATTGTCTCACCTCTAATAAACCAACTGCTATAGAGAGAGCAACTCCTGTTGAGCGGAATGGCCGTCGACCTTGTGAAACTAGCCAAGGGTCACGTTGTAACTCTCCCAAAAGATCAGTCAAACTCATATCACATTTGTGGACAGGCTGTAAAAATCTACAAAACAATATTTCCTTTAAATAAACATTTATAGGGATGAAAATGAACATTTTCTTTCCTAGTTATAATTTTCTTAAAATAAAAATCTAATAGCATTAAACAGGTACAATCTTTCTAAAGTCACTTATTTTTATATAAAACAGTTTATTCTAAATAGTTGAGTAAAGATAATGCAGAACATGAATATACAGATGGTGTAGCACTTATCAGCACATAAGTTTCTTTAATAAGATTTCTCAAATATTCAGGCCAGTAGACAAAAGTAAATATACTGTTTAATGAATACATAAAGCATCTACTCAAATATGAGTATCCACTAAAATATGAGTATCCACTAAAAACAATGTTTAAAGTGATAAAAATCATAAACCGTGAATAAACTATGAAGATTCTTCATTTTCCTAATATGGTATCTCTAAGCTCCCAAAATAGATTATTCAATTTTTGCATACATTTCTCACAAAGATGGCACTATCATTTGACATGTACAATTACCTTAAGTGAGGACATGAAATATGTTAGCCTAAATCAGGGTTTCCCAACCTGGGTGATATTGCCCAATGGTGGGGAACTTCAACTGTTGGGTGAGAGATTGGAAATTTTGGTAGGCAATATGGGACTGAGTATTAAAAATGTATTTCAACATATACTACAAAAAATTATATATTCAAAGGAGATATGCAAATAACCTGCATAAGAAAAAAAAAAGAGGCTAAATAGGAATAACTGGGTCACATTCTTAGATAAAGATAAATATTCTCGCAAACAAAGATTTTTGTATTTTCCATAGTTTTCAACCTTCAAATAGTTTTTCAGACAAAATAGTATTTTGTATTTGGATATAGATCAAATAAGGGAAGATCAAGAACAAAAAAAAAAAAAATATTCGCTGAATTTTTATTAATTGCTAGTAGTGTATATTCTTTTTAAATTTTATAATTCTGAACAAAATTTGTTTAATTTTTTTGTCAACATTTGCAATGCTAACCTTGACCATAAAACTAAATTATATATATGAATATTGTTTTCAATGGTCAATTTTGCTTTTGTATAATAGAATGAAGTGTGAATTTCTCAAATGACTGCAACATGTCACTGGGGTAATGAGTTGGGCAAATATTCATACCTGAGCACATCCAGATATGTAGTTATACATGTTCATGTTATTACTGTTGGCAGGAAATGAGTAGACAGAATCTGGTGCAGTGGATGAACATCTAGTTTTGGGTGAAGACTGATAAAAGTACTGGCAAAGCATTAACTCTATTAAAAATGGCTATAGTGAATACAATAAAAAGAGTATTTTTGAGTGGTACAGACAGTTCAAGGAAATGAATGAATGAATGAACACACACACACAATGATGCAAGTAGGCAGCCAAAAAAGACTAAAGAACAGATGAAAATGTGGGTAGAGTGTGAACCTTGGTATGATCAGATTGAAGATAAAGTGACTCAGAGAAGAACTGAATATGAATAGGGAACAACACAGCAGATTCTCACAGAGGATTTGGGAATGAGAGAAATTTCCCCAAGGATGGTGCCTCAAATCTGGCCAGAGAAGCAGAAATGTCAATTTCACATTTCATCTTATTTTTTGAATAATGTTTGATAGGACCATTACCAGTGATGAAACATGGTGTTTCAATACAACGCCAAAACAAAACATACTTCACAAAAGATGGCACTATCACTAGACATATACATTTACCTTAAATGATGACATGAAGGAGATTAGCCTGTGGAAAATGAAGAATTCACTGTAGGAGGGGAAAAAAAACAAAAAAAAAAAAACATACAGGTCTTCCTTGCAGTCCAAGTCTTTGTGTGTTTCTTTAATCATAAGGGGATAATCCTTGTGTAAGAATGTGTAATAAACTATCAATCAACATATTAAAGTACTGAAAGGACTTAAGAGAATCTGCTCAGAGGAAAAAAACTGAACTCTGGGCTGACAAGTGGATTCTACATGATGACAATGCTCCTGCTCATGAAGTGTTAAGCTTGTAAGTTCCTGGTTAAGAAATCCATTACAAAAAAGGGATATCTATCTTATTCACCAAATTAGGTTTCCTGGGATTTTTGGTTCTTTCCGAAATCAAAACGACAAAGATTTTCCGATATCCAGTAACACTTGATTATAGTACCGAAAGGTATTCCAGAAAATGCATTCCAAAAATATTTTCCAACAATTGCACAGTTTCACAAGCATTTGAAATTGACAGCAGCCAACATGACTAAGTAAGCAAACCTTGCCTTTCCAGGAATTAAATTGTCACAGTATGCAAGCAGTAATAACATCTTTTAGCTTATGATTAAACGCCAACCCAATCTAAATCTTCCAAGTATAAAAATAGGATGCTAGTGCTACATAAGTTCCAAAGTAGAATTAGGATGCTAAGGAGAAAAAAAAAACAAAAAAAACTATAGATCTTATATATACATGAAGACTCACCTAACATCTATTGCACCAACAAATACAGTTTCTTGAAATATTTTCTGCTTACCTGTTAGCAGGCAACTGGTAATGTTGTTGGGGGCCTTGGGGACTTTGTGATTGTCGATTCTGCTGACCAATGGCTCTCCCAATACCCAACATTTCCTATATTGAAAAAAAAAAAAAATAGCACACAAAACTACTTTCACAGTATAAAAATACTTGTATAGATAAATAATAAATAAAAAAAAACATTAAACCAATCTACTACAGAAATGATCCTACTGCAATTTGGATCAATCTAGTTGTTAATACAAAATTATTTAGTTTTGAGATTGTAAAATTTCTCACAAAAATTTATCTTTTAGATATCTTTTTCAAAAAATTGTATAAATGAGAAGTAACCAAAACAATTTCTGCAAGTATCAGAATAGTGAATAAAAGCAACTCTTTGACAATTTTATTCCATTTGCTCCCTGCTCTAATTATAAAATAGATTTATCATACATTCATTATTCAAGTTTAGAATCAAAGTCTATTTATTTTTAATAATATAAATACTTTGTTTTATAAAGTTTGCATGTTAGGAGACAAAACAAATAAAAAATTGTGTGGTTTTAAATATTAGATGAGTGAAAAATTACAGGAGAAATAAATGAGGTTTGTGAGCTGACTATTAACAGCACTGAAGACTCTTCTGGATTTAATAATTTGTGAATAGCATTAGTGCAAAAAAAAAAAAAAAAAAAAAAAAAAAAAAAAAAAAAAGCAGTGGAAGTTAAATGCTGTCATAAATGATTAGTCTAATACCAACCTGTATCTGCTTTGTAGAGAGATCTTTTGTTCCACGGAACACATAACTTTTGGAGCAGCCTTCACATCCCAGTTCATGGACTTGGACCATTTTGCCAAAAGTGAGTAAGCCAATGAGGGCATTTGGAGGAAGCAGACTGAGGGACATCTGTAAGGATTCCTGGAGAGAGAGATAGAGAAAATAATCAGAATTTACAATTTCTTGAATTTTTATAATTCTTAAATCACTTTAAAAACTTTTCTAAGAACATGGTCATTTTATAATATAGCATGAATATTTTATAATATTGTTACTTCCAAGTCAGTCTTAACAAAAGATCTGTTTGCATGTTTACTCAGGAATTCATAAAGGAATTTAAATAAATACACACAGTATAATACAGAGTGTGTCAGAAATACCTCCCACATAATGTTAAGACAGTCAAATGAAGACACTATTGCCACTGATGTCTTAACATTATGTGGGAGGTATTTCTGCCACACCCTGTATTAACCTTTTTGAAATGAGAGTTTTTAAAATATTAATAGACTTAAGTTTTCCATTTTCATATTGATATTTTGTCAAATGCAAATGTAGTAGATAGTATAATGTCTATTCAAAAGGTGAATTAGAGGTTATGTACAAATCTATGCTTGTGTTACTGTACTGTTATATCAGTTGTGTGGGATTATATATAAGAGAATTTCCTATATTCATTGCCTTTAAAAGAAATTTTGCTAAATACAATGTAGATATATAGTGTTTGAAACAAATGCTTTTTTTATATTTTCAAAACTGTTTCTTTTGGCCGAATAGTCAGCTAACATGGATGAAAGGGCTGATAAGTTTTCTTATTTAATTTTATTTATTACATACTCAACTTTATTTAAGTCTATTCATTTTTGAATGTGAAAGTGTAATCATCTTTTTCTAGGCTAAACAGTCTGACCAAAATCTGGACTTATTTGTATGCATATCTCACCATATTTCTTGTACATTGCCTTTTTTTTCATAAGAAAAAAAAAGTTCAAATAATGTTAATTTCCTGCTAGATTTTATTTTGATAGTATATTTGAACTCATACTAAGTTAAAAGTTAATAGATAGTTAAGGAACTGACAGTATGGTACTAACTCCACCATAACTCATGTATTTGAAGCTAATCCTACACTTAACCCTACCACAATTACTTCTATCTTTAATTAGTACTTGTTATGAGGCTCCATGCTATTATTATTTTTTGTTACTGTTGCCATTATTGTGCTTAATGATTGTAGTATTCAGACTTATCACTATGTATCTAATGTTATTATTCTGTTTTAATAGTACTTGCAATGTGGCTTCATGTTGTTATTATCATCATCATCCCTTCCTGTCTAGGTTTACTTGTTGCAGTTGTACTTGGGATGCAATTTTTGATTGGTTTATTTGTCCACAGATGGTTACATTACTGGCTGGAGTGAATTGATTAAAAAGAAAAGAAAAAAAAAAGATAAAGTATGCACATGCATTGTATTGTTGATTACCTCATAATTGGTGAACACCTCTTTTAATCTGGAGAGAATTATGAACAGGCATTTGAATTTCATTCCTAAGAGACTACTTCAACTCTATACTTCTAACATCTCAGCCTAAACTATGAAATTCTATTTACTATTTATTGGGAATTGTTAACCATCTGGAACTATATTTATCAGAAAGATCAGCAGATATTGAAAAGAATTATTCCAAGGGAAATTTAAAAAATTGTATTGACCACAAACTGAAGTCTATCACAGACCTTTAGAAATTATTTTTAATTGTCAGAAGAAACTAACAAAAGTTACATTTTGCTGAATATTGTGATAGGCCATCCAACTTGTACCACTTGATTGGAACTGAAATGTTACCTATGGGTGAATTTAGCTATGGATGCATTGCATGATCTAATACTAGGCAAAATATTTTTCAAATAAAAAATTGTTTGAGTAATTGTCCCAATCCAGAAAGACTGTATATTTTTGTTTTTCAATAAAAACAAGAGAAATTAATTGTCATATGAAAAATCATATTCAATATTATTGCCCAATTTTTCTTATTGAAAATTGGTTTTGCCAAATACTGAGAACTTTTCAGCTAATTTCATATACTGAGAAATGTTTTGAATTACTTAATATAGTCCAATTTTCCTATATGACAATATTATTGTGGCATGACCTCATCTAATTTTCTTGAGAAAAACAGGTGCAAACTGAAAAAGAATCATTCATGCATTCTGTGAAGATTTGATAAAAATTTATGTTTCCTTACCTTAACAGCTTGAAGATCTTCATCCTCCATACAAGTGTCCAAAACAATTAGGTACATAGGTGGATGACAAGTGGCACGCTGAATAGAAGAAAAAAAAAGGAGAAATATGCAGAATGAAAGAAAAGCTGTTTAAGAAAACGAGAAATATTGCATTGAGAGTATTTGCCCTAATAATTAAAACTAATGTGAAGAAACAGAGATTTGTTTGATTGGGTCAATTCTGACACCACTACATTCACAGGGTATTCAATGAGGAATTTGTGTTGAATTCAGCAAGTGTTCATTGTAGTGAAAGTGTGAGAAAATGTCATTCTATAGTGCACCACTTTCTCCTTTTCAATTGGGGTCTTCTGAGATTGATAAGATTATGAGCTTTTAAGAGACTAGAAAGTTATTTCAGAGAATTGTTGGCCATGACACATTAGTGGCGCTATGACGATAGCGACAGTGACTAAATGAACAGTCTTACATCTATAATCCAGATTCTGTTGTACAGATGCTCATCAAAATCAACACATTGTTGTAACGACATCCACTACATAGATTATAGCAAATGTGGTCCAGGAGTGTCAACACAGTGGGAATTGTTGATTTGCAGCAGGATTACAGGCATGCATGCTAGAATTACCATCCAACTTGTCCAATTAACCCACATACAATTCTTAATGCATTACATCAACAAGTACAAGAGGTGTGGCACAATGAATTGCAATATTCATCATCTGTACAATATGGATGAAAGAGTACAAGCTTGTGTTAATGTCCAACAAGAATATACAATATAATAATACAGAATCTGATTACCATTGATACACTCTTATTTTAGGACCTGTTCACATATTGATTTGTATATATGAACATTTTCTGTAATTTAGTTATATTACCCCTGCTTTATCTTGAGAAAACTGAAATATATTTCAGGATGATGCAATTCTATGTTTAGCCAGAGTATTTTATTGGTAAACACAAAAACTGGTAATAACTAAACAAAGAATTGCTTCATCTGTTCCTTTTTCTGTGAAATGTCATTAGCCACATGCATATATTCTAAAAATTATAAAAAGAACACTTTCATCAGTTGGCTCTCTAAATTAATGAAGTAAAGAAAAAAAAAAAGAAAACAAAATAAAAAACAACAACACTTTCTTGTGCTTTTATTTTTTTGCATATCCACAGTACATTTAAAATATAATTTCAGAGATAAAATTGTTTGGTAAAAAGAAAAGTTCTTATAGATTCCAAATTAAATAAGATAATTTTAGTGTCTTATTAAGTATAAGGAGTTTAGTACAACCAAAAATACCAACAATCTAACAGCTACAAAAAGTGTAAAAATATATTAAAAATTATTTTTGGATATCAAGCTTAAAAGAATGATATAAAATTACCATATGTAAATTGCTAACATGCTGCATGTCTTAGATGGCAATGTAATGACATTTTATTGCTCATATACAATTAAATTTCTCACCTGTATATGCACAGATTCATTGTTCAAAAATGAGAAAAACATTCTATTACTGAGAGAAAAATTGACAAAAACCTAACCCATAAGCATGAAAGGCAAATGATCAAAGATATGAAGCTGGATTTAAGTTGAATGTTACTGATTGGGATCTACAGTGTAGAAATCAATTTTTGCTAAGCTTATTTTAGTTCAGCAATTTAATCATCAATTAATTCATTTTTTTTTATGAGTCATCAACCCTATTTAGGTTATTCAAAGGGGATTGGAACTTTGCTCTTCAATTAAAAATTTTGAGACATTATCCATTACATCATCTGCACTTCCAAGCTTACAGCACCTAATATTCCCAAGTAGTCACACATCTAGGTACTGATCAGACTCAATGTTGCTTAACGTCAGTGACCATATGGGAACTGGTGTTTCAATGTGATGTGGCTGTAAGCAAAATTTAATTAGTTGCTGTTAATGTTTAAAAATGTAAAATAAACTGAGTAATATTTCTTCAATGTTCAGTTAATTTTCATCACAACTACTCATACTGTCATTTTATGGCAGTTAGTGAAGACTAGAATTAAATAAACTATCAGTGAGACTTGTATGATAGTTCAAGTATCTGCATTGAAAAACAACTGAAATTAAATTAATGATTGAAAATGTTTCATGTAATAATAAAATGGTGTAGCATTATGTTTGATGAAATTCTTTTTTATGATTATCTGTTGTGAAAAGATTCCTAATGAAAAGTAAATAGATTAAACTCACAGTGATGATATATTCTACTGTTGAGAATTGAGGGATGATTTCTGCAGGTTGGTGTTGTTCAGAAATTGCTGCATATTGCTGAGGAAACTAAATAAAAAACAAGTAAACAATATTAAATAAATGTGGAAAGAAATTTGACAAAAACAACAGGATTTTAAGTATTGCGTTTGTCACTGAGGTTAGTCTTGCACTGTCATATAACCAAAAACACCACTGTGCTACAAGTCAGTGTTAGTATATTATGATCAAATTTTTATATATATATATATATATATATATATATATATATATATATATAAAATGAATGCTCATGAAATTTCATAGAAAATATACCTTCTCAAACATGCATCTTATACAGAACCACCATTAAGTCTGGCATGCTATGACCATTCAGCCACAAAGAACTTCCAGTTAAGCAAAGCTTGAATTATTGCTTTTAAACATTCAGGCCATTAAATGTAATTAATACTGTTTAATTAAAGAACAGAGCAATTATTCAAATAAGTACATCTATAAAAACTAACATATAAACAGAAAATATTAAGTATTTGTCAGATTTAATCCATTTCCAATAATTAATGTTTTTTGATCCTATAAAAGGTATAAAATGATAATGACAATATTTAGAACTAAGCCATCCTGAACTTTCATAAGGTTTGCAGAAATTTCTATTTTGAAAATATCTTTATTATATTTTGTTTATACAGTTGAAATGTTATAAGTTTATAATTGTTTAGAAGTCAACAATATATCACTGATAGACAGAAACTACTGAAAAGCATTTAAGAACAAGCCTTTTACAATTCCAAATATTGTTCAGACATTGAACTGCATATTCCTACCATAACATTTCCTCAGATTCCTTTTTCAGTTTTCATTAGGTATATAATTTAAAGAAAAGAGAAGGTGCAATCATATTCCTTAAGAAAAAAAAATGCTAGGGTGAGGCAGACAAAAAAACACACACACACACACAAAGTGAGTATTATACCAACTGAATGATCATTTTAGCAATGCTAGATACACAACAAAGCCATAACACCACTTGTATACACAAGTGGTTGATCTACATGCAGGACAGTTCCTCAATACCTTCTTTGCCAAGCAAAGTCTATACTAACCTAAGTACTTAAACATATCATCTCTTGCAACTTTCTCAATCCAAAGCAATATTTTTAAATCATTTCAGAAATTTATTTTGTCTTACTGTTAGCATTATTATCTTTGTCAAATAAATTTAATGTGAAATAAAGTTAATCATTAATTTTCCTTCAGTTATCAATAATTTTAGGTCTATACTCAATTACATATAAATAGGATACCAAACTTACTCAACTATTCTATGTTCAAAATAGCTCTTCATCCTAGGAAATTTTTCAACCTAAAAATCATTTTTTCTTCAATCCTGCATTAGCTTCATAAAAAAAAAAAAATTTCTTAAAATTCTTAACTTTTTTTTAATGCAAATATTTTAAATAAAAGATTGTTATAATATATATATATATTATATATTCTTAAGTGTAAAAAAATAAATAAAATAAATGAATTATTGTTTAAATTCCTAACATTATTATTTATATTAACCTCAACTTTGTTATTATAAAGGGTTCAGTTAAAAAAATTTTCAAAGATTGAAAGATACCTGAAGAAGGCCAGAGGACACAATGGTTGAAACATTGTGATAACAAAGATGAAGACAGTCCAAATGTAAATAAATTTCAGTAAGATCAAATAAAAAATAACTGATTAGATTTGCAGCCCTAGTAATGCTCAATCAATGTTGCAAGAACAGACTGGAACAGCCTTGTTCTCGCTATACCTCTCAGTAAATTATCAAGACAACATTCTCTGTAAAACTCACAAATCTAAGATGTTTTTAAACCATTTGCTAACAGAATTAATAAAAGATAAAAAAATTACTAACCACTTTTAGAAGAAGGGATCATTTAGAAGAATTAAAAGCAACTTACAGGATTTCTCTGGTAACAGAAGTTGCAAGACCAAAGTTTGGCTCGGTAATCCACTTGACTGAAAGAAAATTGTTTTATTTAAATTAACAGAATATTAGAAAAAGATGTAAGTTTAAAATGGTTATTTGAAGTTTTTCCCCCAAATTCCATATTTTTATCATTGTTAACTTTGCCATTACTCAATTTTTTTTTCAGAAAATTTGTATTTACTTATAATTATAGTCAACCTAGTGAATCCTAATTCTAATTTTGTCATGTAAATTGTATATGTAAAAAAAATATATATAAAAACAAATCACACCTAATGAGGCAGCTAAAATTATACCATTTAAGGAAATATCAATTTTTTTTCTCAAAAGTATAATTGAGAAGAATTAAGAGTTTGTTAAAAAAAAACAACTTACCAGAAAGGATTGAGCACAGCTCTGCAAGTCTGTCTGGAACAAAGAACTGGTTCATACTGGAGAGGAGGGAGATCTGCACGTTCTTTGAGCGGTGTAAATAAAGAGCCAAGTGGAACAACCATTCTCGTTGCTTCCAGGCGGCTGGAAGGCCAGACATTCCAGCTAAACCTAATGCCATCTCTGTCTTCATTTTGTTGGATATACTCTTGGTAGCTTGCCATTGTAATGGCATAAATTAAATGTCTACAAAATAAACATTTTAAGCGTGATAATCTTTCATTGTGGATAGGGAATGAACACAAACATAGATTCAAGAAAATCAATTTACAACTTGTTCAATTATACTTTTACTACAGTATTTAAAAATGATATTCTTTATTTGTAAATTTTTGTGTACTCACAGAATACAATATAATTATTGGCAATAGATATCCACTTCAAGCAGGGCCAGTACATACTACCCCCCAAACCTGCAGGGGTCCTAATTGGGGGCCCCGGGCAGTGCTTTGTGACTTTTGCTATCTTATCAGCATTTGCTTTTTCTACCTACATTTATAAATGTTACAAATTAAACTAAGCACAACAGGCTATTAAGAGATGAAAAATTCTGACATCATTTTGGGTGTCTTTTTGTCCCTCCAAACGTGTGAATTTGTTTTGCCCAGGCTAAGTCTTAAAAAAAAAAAAAAAAAAATTATTAATATATTTCATAAAATTTATAATTCATGCATAATAAAAAATAACTCAGATGACTGATCTCATTATAATTCATTAGTAAAAAAATGTACTGGCAATGAATAATTAAGAGAAAAGAAAAAATCCTTACATCACTTACACCTAGTTATACTCTACAAAATATGGTCATTAAAGAAAGGCATTTCAACAATGAGGTTACAATACATTGTTTTTCAAGTATATAAGAAGAAACTTCGTTAAATTGGTAAGAATAATATCAGTTTGAATTAATATGCAGAAAACATTAAAATGTTCTGAATTTAACAAGCTGGTTCTTTAAAAAAACTTTAAAAAATCTTAAAACTCAAAAGAATAAAATAAGTCCTCTATTAATTAAACAAACTATACTATTCAACTCAAATTCAGATGGTGTTATGATTATTTCAACTTTGAAAAAAATTGACAAAATAAAAGCATTTGTTTGAACCAATTTATCAATTTAAGGAGCAACAACAAAAATCTATTGTACATAAATAGGTCATAAAATGTTTCACAATTGCTTATTTCAAATAATATTCATTTCACTGAGATTCCTCTAGTGTTGAATATTATAATAAAATGTAATTTACGTTTTATTTTTACCAAAATGATTGTGAAAAAGAATGGAAAATTCCATACGTATTGTTTTTTGTTTTTTTTTCAAAAATTAAACCTATAATCTGTTAATTAAACTGGCCATAATTTCTCCAATCAACACCTAAAAACTTTGAAACATTTGAACAGAGTTTATCAAAAAAATAAATAAAAAGTTACTGAGAGCTAATTTTGAATCCAAAGGACGTAAAATGTGAAAATAATGTTTTTTTTTCACTTTCAAAATATGATAAAGACTAAACTTGCTACACAGTTGTTTATAGAAAAATGTTCTCCAAGAAAGCCCAATAACGACAAGAATTAGTAGTGATAAGCAAGTGACTTTGCTAATAAGTACTCTTCTTAGTAACAAGTCTAAAAAGCATTTGTAATACTAGGAATCTTTCATCCAATTTCCATGAAAAAAATTGTAATTGGAACTAACCAATATACAAGGACTACGAAAATAAAACATTTAAAACAAGGGCATTTTTCTGAATGCTCAATGACTAGAATTTGTTGGATAAACTTAAAACTTTTACTGACATTCACAAATACATCTCCCACCTGTATGAAGATCAGTTAATCAGGCAAAAAAGATTAAAATGACAAGGATTTTTTTTTTACTTATCCATGAAATTAACTTGAATCTCCTCTAACTTTAATTGAAATTTTAAATCTAAATATTCATTTACTAGAAAAATTGTCATTGTCAAAAAAGTTATAATGAAAAATGTTTTTAGAAATCATTCACATGTTGAAGAATGGCATATAAAAATATTTTTTTTTAAATAATTGCATGTAAGTAAATAATTATATAAACATTCATAATACTAAACAGCATTATAATTGTTTTTAATTCTATTTCAATAGGAATTAATAAAATTGAGGGGTCATATAAAGTTTCATGTGAAAACGTTTTTTAGTGGGGTCAAAAAAAAAAAAAAGAAAAATAAGATAACCGACACCCAATACAGAGTACAGTACACTTACGCACAAGAGTTTAAAAAGTTAAATATTCCAATATTAAATTTTAGTTTTCAAGTAAGTAAAACAGTAATTTAATCCAATTGTTGGAAGCTGGAGTAATTTACAAGACAAGGAATTTTTTTCTTTCCTATGTAATGACGTATTTTAAAAAAAATATTTTGTTTTGTTTTGGAAGATAATGATTTTTGTTTTCAAATTTATGTATAAAATAAGTCAAAGTGTTACTAAAGTAAAGTGCAATGAAATAATAGTTATCACTGCATTTACATTTCAATTTCATACACAATTATTATGCGACAGGATGTATTCATTGACATTGTGTCTGTACGTAAATTTCATTTTTACGTTCATCGACGCATTGTCCGAGTGAATAAACGCAACCAAAAATTTACACGAAAAATTGAAATAGTTTTTATTTTAAATTAAAAACTAAAATTTAAAATAGCAAGAGTAGATTTTGATTTAATAAAGTAATTTTTTAAAAATTAAGCATGTACGTGGTCAAAAGAGAAAATAAAATATAATTTATTTTTTAAAAATTTGCTGTGAATTTTCAACAAAATTCTTACACCTGAACAGTGGGACCTGAACGATACAAGAATGCAAACAAAATGAAAATTTTTATCAAACTAAAAACAAAATTAGAAACAGGAAAATGTATGCGTGTTAGGAGAAACTTTTATTTGGGGGTGGGGGTTAAAAGGCAGGTTCAAACTCGGATCATCAATGACAATTACTAATTATTAATTAAAAACAACTTTTAATTTAATCATAAACGGTTTATTGAAAAAGGGCGTGGATTGTGAGTATTAATGACAAGTCCACATCAATTATTTTTTTTATTTTTTTTAGTTTCTTTTATCTAAAAATAAAAAAAAAAGCTATTGATCTTTTTGTGTGAGTGTAACAGGCATCGAAATGTCAAATTATAAAAATTGACAAATAAACAGTTTTAAAAACTATTTAAAAAGAAAGTAAACTAAACAGAAACTTTATTTAAAATAAACAATTCAATTAAAAATTATCTCTTGTTGAGTGATGGGAGTTCTAAAACTTGATTTCTACGATCAAAAGTATTTCTTGACCAAACCTAAAAATTTGAATACATGTCATTCATTACGTTAACATTAACAATATCCTTTCGGATTTCCTGAGAATTTAAAGTGCACATGACATAACGTAACAGATTGAATGTAAAACTGAACTCAGAACTGTCATTACAACTTGAACTGTGTGTGTTTGTTTTCGAATTTTTTCTTCTTTTCGATATAGAAATCAGACTGGTATATAGAAAATAGACAGGTAATCGTAATAATAATTTTCCTTTCATAATTGAAGCTGTTAGTATTCTGTGCATCACGAGTAAGTCAGGTCATAGCAGATTTACTTACGTAAAATAATCATTAAGAAGATTTATTTCTTTTTAAGACTGCTCCACGTTGTAACATGACAAATAAAAATACACACAATAATCCAGATTTGTGTGATACAAAAAAATTTTTTTTTTAAATAATCTCTGCGTGTAAGCAAACGAAAACTAGCATGACCTCTTTAAAACCCGTAGTGAAAAAACAAACAACTTTTAGCTTTTCTTACCATGAAGGATTGTAAAAATGTAGTTTAGACGTAAAAATGTATTTGTTTTTCAACAGTTCTACAAAAATATTTTAAAAGCTGTTGGGGGCACATCTGAATAATGCGAGAAAGAGAAATTGTTTCATCGATTTAAAGTTCAAAATGCTATCATTTTTTACACGAATGTAGAACACTCGATAATCAGCTGTTTAATATGATCGAAGAAAATTCGTTAGAGTTGGAATCAATTAATTAATATAAAAATTAATGACCATAGCTATCAGCAGCAGACGAACGTCTTTCAGTGTTATTATATTTTGTCACTTTGTGTAACAAAATTATCCAGCATTTACGAGAAAAATTCCGAAATCGACCTTAGAACAAAAATCCATTAGATGGTCAAATAAAAGTGAAAATTAAGTGAAATCATCATTGTAGTTATTTACGGTAAAAGAAATAGAATAAAAACAGATGACTGAACAAAAAAAAAAAAACTGAAAAGGGAGGGTGTCTTCTTTCGAATGAACGGATTGTTTTTAGAATTACTCAAACATGATCGGCTTTAAAGTAACTAGTAGTTTAAATTTATACCATTCCAATAATAATACACACAATACTGAAAACACGATCAAAATGTATAAAGACCGGCGTAGAAGTGAGTGTACTTACTTCTTTTTTTGACCATACCATAGAAAAGAGGAAAAATATAAAACACGGGAGAGAAAAAATGATGATCAGATAAATCAAAGATTTTGTTATATTTTTCAAATAACTTTGTTTATAGAATTTGTTAAAAAAAACTAGCAGTTTTCTTTTTGTTTAAACATGAAAAAAAAGAACTAACCTTATTAAGCAGTAAAATAATTAACTGGAATGCCGGCGCTGAAGAAGCTAGCTTCCACAGCTGCTGGAACTTGTGACGAAGGAAAATGACACGAACACGGAAGTGATGCCACGTAGCTACTCCCAGAATGCATTGCGCCGGACCACGACACATTTCCGTTTTATTACCGGTGAAGATAGAAAAGTGACGTCTGCTTCCGAAGGGAAAATTTGTTCATGGTTTATTATTGTTGTTACGATGTCAAACTCGCCGATCAGTGCAAGCAAGTTGGATTACTTGCTGCAAACATTAGTTTGCAAGGAAAGAGAAATTATTGACAATGTCTTCACAGCTTTTAAAGGCCGAGGTAATAATTTAAAGAAAAATCGAACGAAATGTAAAAAAAAAAAAAAAAAAGTTCATGCATCTTAGCTTAAATATTTTCTTTGCAAAATTAATAATTTATTTATTACTTCATTTGTTACAAAATCTAAAGTTTCTTCTATTTTTTATCTTTTTTTAAAAAATGGGAATTTTTCTTTCTTACGTAAAATATGTAAGAAAAAATTCTATTTTTTTCTCACAAAAATTGTACATGAGCATTATTGTTTGATGTTTTTTTTTTTTTTCATTGATTGACAAGAAAAATATCTTTTCACTTTTCAGCAATACGAATTTTCTCAAAGTTTTTTTAAATACGTTACTATAGCAAAATCTTCTTTAAAAATATCAACTGTTGATTTAAAGTGGTATAACTGGTTCATTAGGGAAGCGTGTGTTCCCTTAGAAACCAAAAGTTTGAAAATGATTCCTGTTTCTGAATTTTTCTAGTGTTTTTTTTTTTTTTTTTTTTTTTTTTTTTTTTTTTGCTATAATTTATTTTAGTCTGTAAGCAAAAACAAAAGAAAAAAATGGAAAGAGTTATGTAGCCCAATTAATTGTTAATATTAAAATACTCATTTTTTTTTTCTTTTAGTTGTAGAAAAAAGAATTCTAACAACTATCATTCATTACGGTACCCCTAAAAAAAAAAAAGGGTACTAAAAAATGTTAAAATTCTTTCCATAAACGCATTTTCCGTATTAATAAAAATTATTTTGCTTTCCTTATTGAAAAAGGTAATTAATTGGTATTTGGAAAAAGGTATTTAACAAGTTCAAATCTTCAAAATAAAAAAAGGTAACTTTTTTATTCAATGTATAAAGTAAAAGTTCATGTTTATTTACTTATTGTTATTGTCTGGTGGCGAGTGGCGTAGAAAAGCAGAAACTTTGTCTAGACTAGAGGATAAAACCAGTAATTTTTTTTTTTTTTTTTTACAAAAATTCTGTATTTATCAATTTCCAAGAATTTTTTTCTTTGCAAGATTATTTAATTCCTCTCTTACTAAAAAAAAAAAAAACTAATCTACTAGAGAGAGAATAACTAAAAAAAAAAAAATTAATCTAAAGAATTTTTTAAGTTACAAAAAATAAAAACAAAAAAACCTATTGTCTATCTATTTATTTTTATTGCTTTTTTTTTTTTTTATCATTTGGTTTTTAAAAACCAGATCTCTCAATGTCACCTTTCTCATATTCGTACCGTTTTAAAATTTAAATGAATGGAAGGTTAAAAAATACAACCTACACAGGATCATGAAACTTGTTACCTTAAAAAAAACAAAAAAAACTGTATAATCTGTTGACTGCGAATAGTATTAAAATTCCTGTCACAGAACGGGTTAATGACATTTAGAGAATCTGATATAATTTGAGGGCAATGATCTTAGTGTAAGGGAAGGGGTATTAGGCAATCTGTTACTTTCCAGTATCCACCAGTCACCCAAAAAGATGGAAAGACACGAACGCTAGTAACTAAATACCCTCTCACGCGATATTTTGTCCTATTTCAGTGTTGACTCTTGACTGACTTATTTTATTTTTTATGATCTCTTTAAAGATTCGAGTTGATTCGTCGCTTCCTGCATCCTCCAAAAAGTAAAATTGTGGGAGATGATATCTGCAAAAAAAAAAAAAAATAAAAGTAAATTAAACTGGATCTGTCAATTTAATTTTTTTTCTTTTTTTACTTATTTGCCTTTTTGAATGAGCCATCAATTACTGTTTCAGTTTCGCTGTATTTATTTTGCTTTTGCGGGTCAGTGCTGCTATTTAAATTTATTGCATTTTTAAAAACAAAAAAAAGACTAAAATAGGCTAGCTATAGAAAAAAATGCATTTAAAATTAATTTCTCTCGAGTCTTTTTTTTATTATTATTATTTTGTTTAATGGGTCCGTTGGTTTTTGCGTGTGCGAAAGTCCGTCATGTGCCTGCAAAGGCCAACGGGTGGGAGACTAAGTTTAAAACTTTTTATTGATATTTTGTACGATACGCGTCTGATGGCAAAGCAGACGATAATTTTTTGTTGCCGCTCTTTTTTGGGATTTGAAAGCTGGAGACGCCGACTTCCTTTAGTTTTAATCAGAGGATATTATCCTCAGTCAGAAATTTATTCTTGGTCGTTTAAGATGCTTTGTATTCTGGCTCTGTGGTAAACTAATTTTTAGTTTACCAAGTAAAATAGCATGTTACCTTGAATGTTAGACTTTTACAGTGTCGAATTATTTTCCTTAGATTTAAATTATAACTTTTTTAAAAATTACTATCTGATTTTATTTAGAGAAGTGATGGTGAATTTTTCGTATCTAGTGACTTTGTAGAAAATATTTTTTTTATTAGCTTCGGTAGAATTCCGAAGCTAAAATTTGTTTAACTTGAGAAAAGTTATAAATTTGTTTAAATACTTGAGAAAAGTTATTTTATTTTGATTTAAGACCTATTGAGGTATTGACGCAAATGTATTGTAGATGCTTGTTAAAAAAATAACAAACGTACTTTACGCCGTACGGCTTTTTTGAGATTTATTTCATGTTTGTCTAAGATAGAGATTTAGACATTTATTTGGAAGAGGTAATTTTATTCCCAAGAAGAGGAATTATTGCCTTTGATATGTTTGTATTGTTGACTCGGAGAGTCGAGGGTTTTTTTTGGGGGGGGGGTGCAGAGAGAGTCATTCGATGCTGGAAATTCTGCCCTAATCTCGTTCTATTTAAAATAAGATTTTAAATAGATATTTATCTTGAAATTAGATCTTTTTAGTCTAGGCGTTGTTTTTTTATTTTTCCCTTTCAGCTCCAAAAAAAGATAAAAATTCTGAAGAAGAAAAAGAAGATAGATGTATGTATCTGAAGAAATTATCTAGTGTAGTGTAGAAGAAAAGATTTTAACAAGTTTTTTAGTCTGTAAAAAAAAACAAAGGTAAAAAAAAGATGTTTAACTTAAGTTGTCAGTTTAAATTTAAAAAGAATCAATACTTTTTTTTTTTTTTAGACTTACAAAAAAATTATTTATGTAAGTAAGTAGTAAATCCTATTTGTTTATTCTGCATTTTGTTGCTGTATGGAACAATATGCATGAAATTGTTTTTGTGTTAAAATAAAGATTTTTATCTGTAAACTTTATATTTTGGTCTTATATTTTCTATAATTTAAGATCATCTGCTTCATTCAATTACTTTTCTTACTTTCCTATGAAGAAGCCGAGAACAAAATCTGCAGTTTTTCCCTGTCTTATTAATATTTATTTATTAAATATATTAGTTCATCGTACACAGATAAAATTAAATTAAATTTTTATTAGATTTTTTTCTTCAAAACGTTAGGTTAGATTAGAAGAGCGTTGTAAAGAGGAACAGTTGTGCCACTCGCCGCGGGGCAATTGCGTACAATCCCGAACCCCCTGAATGGGAGTGGTGGGGGCTGATTGGAAGTTTAAACTAAAAACACAACTGATTTTTTTTTTTTTTTAAAGGGTAAAATTTGTCGCGGATTTTGACGTCATTTGGGGTCTCTTTTTCGTTCAAATGCGTGAATTTGTTTTTTATTCAATTAGCTTGAATAAAAAACAAATTCACGCAAATTTTTCCGAAAAAAAAAAACCACTAAAATTCACCATGTCTATAGTATTGAATTTGAATGTGTTTAAAATTCAACTTTTTAACAAGAAAAATCTCAAGTTGATGTTAATTGCCGCATAGCTGCAAAAAACATGGATTTAAAAGTAAGAAATTACGATAAGAAGATGGAATGATCTATGACATGTCTCTAAATTTGTTTAGATACATTTGTATTTATTTTCAATTTTTCTAGTTGAATTGTTCACCTACATTGTACAGTAAGTTACAATAAAAATTGTGTGTGTTTCAGAGATGAGGGTGGGGGTCACGCGACCCTTGTACCGGACCTGGTGCAACTATTTATTTTCTATTTGATTGTTTAAAGTTTGAAAGTAAATTTTGAATTTTCATTAAAGGACAGGTTATCAATAGCAAATGATTTTTTTTACTGCACATAAATGAGACATTGAAAAATAAAATATATTTTAAATTTACATCTTAAATTGTAAAGAAAAACAACAAATTTCAAAAGTTTAACCTCATTTTATTCTTTCGTTGGTTTATTTTTATTAGGCTGATGTCAATTTTATGAAAATGGCTTCTGATTTCTACTTTATAACTCAAAACATTACTTTATCTTCACAGCCTTGTCAGTATAAGACTACATTTCTTGGTAAATATTAAGACTAATTCATATATACACTTTTCAACCTTTGTGCCTACAAAAAATGGTGTTGAAACAAGTCATTACCTTGACATCACTATTATTACTACACTTGTTTGAGTTGACTTTTTTGTGTTTATTGTTTTTGAAAAGCAATGATTAAAATTTGGTTTATTAAAACCCAAGAAAATGGATTTATTTTCTTTATTCTGGAGAATTGACAACAGAGATACTATTTATTTATTAGATTGAATCATAGTTATTTATAAAATGGTAAATATTGCATTGTGGTAGGTTGGTTTGCATAATTTGATAACTTTGTAATATTTTTTAATATATTTTTGAATAAAGATTTCTTTTCAAATTTCTTTTATAAAAGGTAAATAATAAATCTTTATAAAATAATAAACATCGCATTGTACTTGATTCACATATTATAATTTAAACTTGTAAATAAACTTGAAGTCAAAAGTGTATACAGTAATAGCGGTGTCAAGGAAATAACCATCCTCATGACACCATTTTATTTTGCAGGCATGAAAGTTAAACACTGCCCACTTTTTGATCTCTATCTTTCATGCAACATTAACATAACAAGACAGCATACCTTCATTAACTGTAACTACAGATTCAGCAGGGTAAGTAATGAATTAAAAACCAGCCTAACAAAGTAACTGCATCATATTCTTGGCTGGTTTGGGCACCTCGGCATGTTGTAAATGAAATGGATAGCAAGCTCGGTTGGACGGTCGAACTCTCTGCCTCTGTGCAGAGAGGAACCCGGAGGAGGCTCCGCCGAAGGGTAGAGACTCGTTCGGGGAGGTTGACCAAGCCGATCCCGTTTATACAGGATCTCTACGGGCATTTTTTGGCCGAGCCTACGGGCTCGGGAATACTCCACTTTAAACCCGGCCTTGTGCCACATCTATCCTTCGTGGGTGGGGGGGAGTAAATACTGTAATGGCTAGCAAGCGTGTCTTGCTAAAACAGTTACGACTGAATAGTGAGTTCGATCCTCACTGGGTGCCCCATACTTTCGTCCTTGTGCCATATCTAAGCTACGCTTAGAAAATCAATATTCTTGGGCTTGGCTGATTTCATTTAGCAATTCATGCTGCATATACATGGCATTTTTGTTTCTTGATTTCTTAGTATTTGACATGTCTCCAGCATTTTTTGAATAACGGCTTCCATGATAAAATCGCGCATACTACTATATTTCTTTATTAAATTTTAAATATAAGCTTACCAGCTGGAATTTCCTCATCAATGTGTGTACTTTATTTCATTTAATCACTAGCATTACAAAACGTAATTATCTCCCCTGAACTCTGCTATAATTTATACACATGTCAAAGAGTAAGAAATACAGCACACGACAATTTGGCTACAGGCACAAAATATATATTGCCTTAGCATTTGGTGCCAGTTCATTGGAATGGTATCATGTCTGTCATTTTCTTTAACATTTTATGGCCGAGGCCATCGCAATGATGTATATGCATGACTGTCCACTCCCCAGTAAGAACTCATTTCAGTTTTTTATTTTTTTCAATACTTGAGTAGATTTTTAACTGTTTGCTTGTTTTTTTTTTGGGGGGGGGGGAGTGGTATTGTTTACATCTTTTTGTCTGTTGGTTTTCAGTTTGACAAATTTGTTTGGGTTGCATGTTTTTCTACATCTTGGTACTGCTAATGGTGAAAAATGTTTTTTTTTTTTCCTCTCCAAACCTGGTTTGGAGAGTACTTGTAACATTACAAAACTTAATTATCTGCTTTGATTTGGCTATAAATTATGTTTGTCATGTGATGCATTTCTTACACTTTGACAGTCTGGCTAGAGGCATGAATTATAATTTACCTTGCCAGTTGGTGCCAATTTCTCAGAATGACATCATTTGTATTCTATCTTTTCATTTTCTTTTGCTTTTTATAGCCTACTCGCATCACTGATGTAATGCATGACTAAGTCAACTCACCAGTAACACCTCATTTCACTTTGCTTTTCTGTATCATCTAATACATATTCAGCTCAATGAACTACTGTTGTCTAATTATAGTTTCTGTAAATATGTAGAGAAAGTATTTTCTCTTAAATGTAATATACATGTCCGTTTTTATTAACCAAGATACATAAGTGTTACTATATTGAGATGGTAAGATATATTTATCTCCATCTACCTTAGAACCTTGCTTTGAGTAACAGACTGCTCAAGGTAAGATTGGCATTTTTAAATTGAACCTTTGTGGTATATCATATACTTCTTCCTGGAGCCACCTTAACATAAGAGAGTGTTTAGCAAATTAGTCTTACAAATAATTACTGCTGTAGTGAATTCACTCGACACTGCCATTCAAACTTGCTGCCTTGTGCCATACAGAGCTAAGCTTAGTTAATATAATAATATAACATCTGCCTAATGCATTGCTGATTCTTCGTTCAAATCATTACCTGCACCAAATGACCATGGAAAGTTCACAGCACACTATTCATTTGGCTAAAAGACTTTTTATTTTATCAATTTGAAGAAAGTCAAAGGTGTTCAGATAATAATAGAATCATGTTAATATTTTTTTGTTTGCCTTCCTAATTCTTTTCTCATTTAAATTTATGAAAATATCTGTTTGTTTTTAATACATAAATTTTATTTTTATAAAGATTATTACTATAAAAAAATAATTTGTTATAAAATCTCTTTTCTTTCTTAATCCAAAGTAACTATTTAAACATGATTTCAATAATTATTTAAAAAATTCCTTTGTAAAGTTACTAAATATATATTGATAAAATCATATACTTAAACATTATTTTAGAGTTTGATTTGTGATGGGAAAGGACAAATATTAAACATTTACCAATCTAAAATGTTTCACTTTTATTAAAGAGTCATCAAAGAATGAGTTATGGAGAAAAAGAAGAAATTCTGGTATTTAGATTTGTATATTTTATTCATTGTTTTTATTTTTTTATTTTCATGATCTCATCTGACACCACAGATCTGCTCAGCTTCAAATTTGGTTGGGATGTGTATTTTTACCTGTGAATATCCTTAAATGGGTTTACTAGTGTTATTTTATGCTTTCTCTAAATGTTGGTTGTCTTATTGCTTTTTATCACTCAGTACTTGTCTTGGCAAATATCACTTGTTGTAATCTGACCTCTTGTAGTTCACACACACACACACACACACACACACATATATGTATCAGTTCAAAAAAGGAATAAGAAGCAGAGCATAATTTAAATATACTTTAAAATCTAAGTATTTTTTGAGTGTGTGCTATCGAGCATATGAGCATGGATCATAAGAAATAAGTAGCCCTCCAAATATATTTTGAAATGATTCCATTTTACAATATAAACTCTTTGAAAAATTATCAGTGTTATGTCTGCTTTTTAAAAAGATAAAATTTCAAGGGTGTAAATATTATGAAATTAATTGTAAAAATCTTTAGTTTCAGTCTGAGTTATGATTCAACCTAGTATGATATAAAGCTATATTCCCCTGAAGGTGTCAGTTTACTTTAAGCTGGCACCTTATATATATATATATATATATATATATATATATATATATATATCTATATATATATATATATGACTTTCAATAAATGTACTCTGTGGTCAGTCAGTCAATTATGTGTCATACATGCTTAGGCTATCATATATCTTTTGATACATTATTACTGACGAGGCAGATTTTCCCCACTGTAAGTTGCCATTTCTTTCTGTCGTAAACCTGTTGCCATCCTACCCTGCTATTTACCCATAGCCATATGGAGGGGAGAAGAGGATTCATAACTTTCCCAAGGGTATTAGCACGTAAGTGAATATAATGGATTCGACTGAAATTCAAACTCAGCTCTCCGATTCCTCAATCCGAGCCGCTATCCATTACTTCACCGTGCCTCCTCTGTGAAGCGAATAAATCGTTTATTTATTTAGAGTTATCTCCCATGTAACTAATGGTCTGATTTGTTGATTAATTCATTTCCTACGAATTATTTTAGATTATCAAACTTTTACAGGTTATTTAAATGCAAGAAAATGTTTTTAGATTGTAAGAATTATTTTTCATTTTTATTTTTTTTCGATTATGGTGGTTTTAGTGAATTAACCAAGAGCTGTAGTGAGAAGAGTAGGATTCATAACTTTCCCAAGAATATGATTTTTATTTATGCTTTCGGTTTTGAGTAAACAATAAATATTAAAAATCTAAAAGCATATTATGTTTGATTTACTTTTTACCTTAGATGCTCAAATGGAAATTAAAATTTTTAGAGTTAAATAGTTTTTTTTCACTTAACAATGTTTTTCATTTCAACCTTATTTTTTTTTTCATTATGTATTTCATGATTCAATCTAACTTAGATGCAAGGGTAAGCAACTATTTACTTGACAAGTATTATTTTAAAAGTTACACTTTTCAGTTGAAATTCTCTTTAAAATTACTTGAATGAGTTTCTTGTATTAATACTTGTTTTACTCTACTTTGTAAATTTGTTTTTTTTTTTTTTTTTTTTTAATCGGCTGAAATTTCTTGTCTTATTCATTTTTAAGAATCACTGGACCAATTCATTTCATCAGATCTTAGTAAGCTGTTTGGAATTGTCGCAGCTTACATAGACTGTTTTCAGAGGTAACTCAACATTTTTTCTATTTGATATTATGTTTAAATAATATTTGAAAAAGGATTTTATATTTAAAATAATTTTCAAATTGAACCTCATCATATATGATTAGTTTCAGTTTGATATATTGACCCTCAAATAAAAATAAATCTGAAACAAACAAAATTACTTAATTATATCATTAGGTCGAATGAAAAACAAAATTCCTCCAATAATCTTTTGCTTAAGAAACTTAAAGTTGCAAAAAAACCATTATCTGAACTTAGAATTTCTTTCAATTTAATTTTAGTTGCTTTTCATCATAACTAAGACCATCAGTCTAAAGCAGGAGTCCCAAAATTGGTCAATATTGACCTCTGATTTGATGATGGAACTATTCATAAAGAGAGAAGGTGATAAATCTTTGATGGGGGTGGTTAAGAGAGCCAATAAATTGTGGTGACTTATGACTAAAACTCACCAATTTCCAACTGAATATCAATAACCTTGCTACTGCTCATCCATCATACCCATCCAATTAATGATATCAATAAAAATGTATATTATTTTATTTTTAATGTGGTTATTATTACTTACATTATTTATAAAGATTTTTTTTTCTAATTATTATTCAAATTTGTTTAGTATAGGAAGATAAATTGAAAAAAGAATAACAAAATGTAAAGCTAAAATGAATCTTAAGAAAATACTGAAGGAAAAGAACAAAGGAATTGCTATCCTTAAATAAAAAATATTATTGATATTTATTTTTTTTGTATATGCCTGGGGTGGAGTATCAGGGAGCAAAGATTCCATGAACAAGTCAGTGATCTAAAAAGTTTGGGGACTTGGTTTACATCCATTAATATGCAACACAGATCAGAAATAAAAAAAAAAGTTCTTAATGAGATTCAAATTCACATCCCATTGCCTTGAGAGGCCTGGTTAAGCATACTAGTTACTCTGCCAGATAAGCCATGAGAGGCAAATAAAATTATATCATAAAAAAAAAAGACCATAATGGCAAGTTATTTTTTATTCTGACAAAGATCAATATTAGAGGGATTTAATAGTAGCTACCAACCAGCAGAAAATAATTAAACATGAAGGTATTTTTCTTGTACCAGAAGAAAGAAAGGTAATAACTATTAACAAATCTACATGGTAAGCTACAAATTACATATATTCCATAAATATCTATTTTTGAAATAATTGGATTCAGAGTTAATGCTTATGTGCCATAGTACAACACTGGAAAATTTAATTGGTAAATATAAATATTTATCCGCAAGGCTCCCAAAGAGTGAGAATGAATAGGAAAAAATCACTATGTTAAACTGAGAGAAATCAGATCATCTACAGAGAAAAATAAATGTTATTTACACAGGTTTCAAAAATAATTGAAAGTTATATTTTTCTGGCGTGTAAGTAAAACGTACAAAAACGAGCATTGAAGTAACCTCAAAGAAAACGGTCTATATTTTTAGGATGCCTACAAATACCTTTTCAGTTTGTTTCTCTTTTAAAATATTCCAGTCAGAAATGAAAACTTTATCAAGATTTGTTTTTCTTTTATATGTAGAAGAACAGAAATTACACTTTGATCTTAGACAAAAAAAATAACAAAGAAATTCATTATTTTTTTTCAGTTTACAGATCAAGAAAAGAGATGAGCTTAGTTCAGTACTAACAAAGTATTACAGGTAAAAAAATATCCTATTATAATTGTGCTTGTCCCTCCCTTTGTTAGTTCACATGACTGTTACATACTGTGAGAGGAAGTCACTACTTGGTTTCAGAGAGAGAAAAAAGTGGCACATAAGAACAGATATTACACTTTGAACTTGTCTGAAAGGTGATGTTTACTTGTATAATATATAAAATACATTATTTTGTGCCACATGGCTGAAGTGGGAAGAGGCTGATCTACACTGTCTATCCTACGCCTAGCTAATCTAACTCGTGACCCATACACTAACAATTTCCTTAATCACCACAAGAACACATCCTTCACCACTCAATCCAACATATACCATAATACCACATATTTGCTGGTGTCCTACAAAAACACCCACGATGTACAAATATATAATATACGATTTTGTTTTTTTTTTACAGTAAGGTTCTAGCTGTGAAGGTTAGAACTGGTGGAACCAAGGAATGTAGTTTGTCTGACACTTTCCATGGAAGTAGCTATAGTGAAATGACTCACCACATCCTGCCTGTAAGAGAAAGGTTAAAGGATGGAAAATAATTTGTTGGCTACAAGGACGCTGAGACACTTTTGAACTCTATTGATACTAGAAAGTGAAGACTGGGGAGCTCCTGCCCAAATATGACAACAGTACTCCATTTTCGGCCTGATCTGGCTCTTGTAAAGGTAGAGGATAGCATGAGGAGTAAAGTACTTACTGGAGTGGTACAGGGAGCCAACCATTTTACCTGCATCTTTAGCAATGGATCATATGTATGGGTTCCACTTGAGGTCAGGTGGAAGATTAAGGCCCAATAGTCTCTCAAGGCATGGTGCCAGTCTGAGGGGACACTCTTTCATAAGTGGTGGTAGTTTAGGGTTCAATCTGTAATGGCATGTAACTTGTTTTGTTTTTGAGGCATTGAATGTAAACAGCCAATTTTACCATACTGGGAAGTTAGTGCGAGGTCAGATGAGAGATCGGCTACCAATCTCTGATCAAGGGTTTTAGAAGTTCACCTGTATATCATACCATCAGCATAGATGTTTACAAATCATCTGAGTATATTGTTAGGCAGATCATTTATGTAAATCAAAAAAAGGATTAGTTTGAAAAGTGACCCCCTGGGGAACACTTTCATTGACCAAGCAGGGCCCAGAGGGCTGGATCCATTTTGTTAACTTTGCACCAATGCCTTTGGAAAACCTAAATCCACCTTTCTCCAGTGATGGATTAAATCTGGACTCTTTATTCTTGGTAAAGTAATCAATCTAGGAAAGGAACCACACTGAATTCCAAAAAAAACAGCCTGAAGATGAATAGGCCTCATCAGTATATCTTGCCCTAGACATATCCATTGCTCCTACAGCTGTAATACATGAGGTGCTCCATATACCCTAATGGATTACAGTACACTGTTATTGTTAAAAGAAAATGTTAATTTAGTGGAAATATATTCGGAGAACATGTTAAATTCACAGAAACAAAAGAATTTGTATAAAATTCAAGAAAATAAGTTAATATTGATAAACAGTTTAACTAGCAATCACTCATCTTAGCTTCATGATTTTCCTAACTTTTCAGTTATACAACTGTTTTGAAATAGTTTCATTTAAATTTTTATCATATTATTTGTCTCTCTCTTCACTGGCACCAGTTTGTGACTTGAGGTACATATGTTTTTCTCTCTCCTTCTTCCTTAATTCTTCTCTGACTGCCTTGCCAATTTAAGCCAGTCAAAATGATATGCGTTTGGTTAAACACCATATTTGTAAAATGTGGTTAAAAAAAATCCTTTGACTTATGGTAACTCCTTTAAACAACTAGAGAGCACTATTAAAAAGGTAACCACTGTTTATGTCAAAAGAATGGTCTTAGTAGTAATAAAAAAAATTGTCAACTGCAATTTATTTATATATATATATATATATATATATTATGACTCTTACAGATATTGATGTGCCAGTAAACCTTGTTTGTGTTTGTCAGAATATTTTCTGTTGTGGAAAGAAAATGGGATCACAGAGAGAATTCTGGTGGTTAACTTTAATATTTTATGAGATAAACAAATTTTATTTTTTCTTGAAGGCTGCATTTTCTTGGTATTTTGCTTACAATTTACTGCTTCTTGTTTTAGGGCAGAAAACATTGAAGAACGTGCCAATCAATTACTAGAAGTTGAGGTAACAAATTGTCTTTTGTTTTTATTTTACAACAGCTTCAATTTTATTTTTTATTCCCAAAAGCTTTTAACCAAAATTAGTATATGCAGTAAAGTGCTATCAAGCAAAGTAATGTAACCATTTAGTCCTTTTTATCACTTGGTAGCAGCTAATGGTATATTTCATGAGAAATTACATTGATCCAGGACTTTTTAAACACTAATCACATGGTATCCATGTCTGTCAGTTCTTTATCCTTTGATAATTTTAAACTGGATTCTAAATTCAAAACAAATCAAATCAATCTAAATTCCTTAATCTTTTAGAAGTTGATAATCATTTCCATTTTGTCTCCTTCAAGGGATCTGTAGAGACATCATCATTTTATATATATATATATATATATATATATCTCATAAAACAAAATAACATTACAACTTTGTTTAAAATAAATAAAAACAAAATTCTCCCAGCATGCAATGGAAAACTTTCCTGCCTGAGAAACAATTCTTTGCACCTAAAAATGTCCAAGTCACTCTCTTCGGTACTGATCCTCAAAGAGTCAAGATGTCCAGTTCTTCTCAGCACCTGGCTTGTCATAAGACGAAGTGACTTTCTTCCTCTATTATATACAACCTTAAAACACAAATAACTAAAATACACATACACCAGAACATAGAAATAAATAAAATTATGATTTTAATTTTCATTTTAACATTCATATAATGTTATTTCCTTGTTTTTATTCCCATGAACATGAGGCTATCCTGCTGGTATGATGTGAGGGATCCTACAGATCTAAATCTGTTATCAGCCTCTCTAACAAAAAAAAAAAATAGCAGATTCTTCATAAAACCATTTAAATGAAAACTGTACTGCTTAAATATACAATGTAATATCTTAAACCTAAATGCTTATTTCAGGAGATGTCTTTATTATTGTCCTATTTGCAAATTTCATGATTAATTTAAAATTAATTAAAATTTAAAGTGCACCCCAGAGTTCAAGTTATTCTAAAAGTGTGCCCTAAATTAAAAAAAAAAAAAAATTAATGCTGAAATACTATGTTAGACTTATAATTCACAGGGATCATGAAAAATGTAAGTAATTGGGTGATAAGCTTTCTAAAATTCCAACATAATTTTTTTTAAGGTGCTTCCAAATTTTATATGTAGTTTAGAGCCTCATCAACCCCATGAATCAAATAGTGGTTCATGATGAACACCTTGAAAGCAATGATTGTTCAGGAATAACTGAAAAGAAATTTCATCAGTATGTCACTAAAAAATGTTGTGGTCCATGTGGTCACTTTATCAAAAAAGTTATCAGCATTGTTTTGTTTAATGATCAAAAACATTGGAAAATCTGACTTGCAGTTGCATAAGAATTGCAGAGACTAACATATCTACAATGAAAATCAATACCCTGTCTGGTGGCAAAAGGTGTACTGCCTTAGCCACCAAAGCTGTGTTACCTCCCCGGATTGGTAGCTGATGAGGACAAAGTATCGCACATGCTTTCACATGTATGTAGAAAATTCTATGCAAAAGTCATGTTAAAAACCAGGTTAGCTTGCATAAACAGTAAATACAACTGTGGTTGGCTCCCTTGCACCTTGTCTTAAAAATATGAAAAATCAACATAATGAAATTTTCATTCCAGTACAAAGGATTTATATTTCTGAAAAGATACAAAAAAGATACATCTCCAGTTTAACAGTTGCCATAATGTATTGATCTCATTTGGCATAAATATGTGTGGTAATTATGTATTATTTCGTATAACTTTTTATTATTTAGTATAAATATCTTTGAATTAGCAAGATAATTTTATAAAGAGGTTCCAGTAATTCTTTTAGCATACAAATGATGCTATTACCATTTGCCGTGAGCTACAAGATAAAGGGTGTTCCAATAAATTAAACTTAATTCACATTTAAAATTAGTCCAAGTTATTGGAACACCCTTTATATATTCATAATTTGGAGCATGTTTAACTAAAAATGTAGAAAATAGCATCTATTTTCTATTATTTTCTAAAATGATTATTTGTGACACTGCAATAACTCTTGGATATTTTGAATTCAAAGCAAAAATTTTACAATAAAATTTAAAACTAAAACAATTTTGTTGTAATACTTCTTTTACAGAGAGAATGGGATGAAATGTTGGACCAAATTGACAAAGCCCTTTTTGCTGAGCAGCAGGAATCTCCAAATGTTGAAATGGATCTGTGTGCTCCTTTGGAGTCCAGTTTAATTAATGTTCAAGATGGCATGAAATTTACTCTCAAGGAATACCTCCAAAACATGAACTGTCCTCACTTGCTACTTATTCTTCTTCGACATTTTGCATGACTTCCATGACGAAGTCATGCCATCCAAGTTGAATCTCGACTAGTAAGTCACTACTTATGTGATTTCAGTTAGTTCTTATTTATTTATTTTACATATTTATTTTTTTTAAAGAGTAAAAAAATAGACATTGCTTATATGAAAGGATACTGAAAATTTTTCAGCCTGTTCAAGAACCCTTTCAAAAAATTGTTTTGAGTTAGGTCAAGAATTTTTCAGCACCTCTTCATACAAGGTATAAAAGATTAAGATTTTTTTTTTTTTTTTTGTAGTAAAGCTTTAAATAAGCCATAACTGAACTTTTGTTTCATAAGTGATTGATTCATAAATTTATCTAAGTGGTTTTTGTTTTATTATTAATTAATCATTTGTAAAAGAAAAAAAATGTGTCCTTTTTTTTTTTCTAAGCTGCATTTTTACAGTTTTCTTGTGTTGGTAGTAAGCAATGACATTTTACAACTTAATTGCTTCTCTCCTGACTTTCACTTGGTATGTGTGTTAATAGCATTTAAGAAAGAAACAAACAAATAAATCATATCTTGAATTTTATTATTGGATGAAGCATTGTGAAACTATTATTTTTTTTTTTTTACTAGTATTTCTTCTAAATTCAACTAGTTTTCATTACAACTACTAAGATTGTCATTCTATTGCTGTTATTTCTGATCTATGCTATTTGCTGTCATAGAATGACAATCTCAAGCACTTTTTTTTCAACTTTTTTTTTTTTTTTTTTACTTCAGAGGACACTTATAGAATAACTAAAACTCTGGGGTGTACTTTAAATTTTAATAAGGAATATTAGTCATGAAATTTTGGTTTAGCATTTCCAAAGATTAGCAGTACAGTTTTCAATTAAAAGGATTTATGAGGAATTTATTCTTATTCTTTAGAAAGACCAATAATGACCCATTTAAATACTTTGAGGAAGGCAAAAAAAAGATTATCCACTCCTTCTAAAAGATTAAGAAATTTCACATCCAGTTTAAAATATCAAATGACAAAGAATTGATATAGACATAGAAGTTATGTGCTTGGTGTCTCTAATTTTTTAAAAATAAAGATGTTTATTTTTTTCTTTAATCTAAAAATATTTAATAAATTACTCTTCTGTTAACTTGGAGGCACACATGGCTACCTTTTACATTAGTAGCCCATTACATTAGTAGTTGGGAAACATTGGTTTGAAGCATTGAAATGAAAGGTAACTGAAATTAAGATGAGATAACTAGTCAAAATATTAATATTGATAAACAAATAAGAACTTTATATTTTCTTTTTTATAATAGACATTTGTACTAGAATTTGAATGCTGATAATCATTTTGCCAGCCTTGACTTCTTAGGGAAAATAATAAAATACATTCATCTATATATTCATTATCTTGTTATAAATGATGATTTTTTTTTTCTGATTTTGTAGGATGAAATAAAAGCAGCTGGTGCTCATGTGATGCTTGTAACTTTTGGTCTTCTTGATAGAGCAAAGCAGTGGTTGAAAGAAACAAATTCTTCTTTACCTTTTTGCCAAGATCCTTCTAGAAATGTATGTGGCTTTCCTTTGTATTTTCTATGAATATTTTCATGGCAACTGTTATGTTGGGCTTTTTTCTGTGGTTCCCTGACTACATAAATTTAAGCATGTTACTAGACTAGCATCTGGGTCTCACCCTTTTACCATTGAAATAGTTAAATATAACTGCCACTTCTACTCCAACAGCTTCTTTTCTTGCACTTCCTGCCTGTGGAACTCCTTTCCATTTACTTGCTTCTCTGATAACTACAATCTTCAAAAACTTAAAATGCAATGACAATCTCCATCTTCTGATGTCTTGAACCCCATTCATCTTTTATTCTTTCCTTATTCTCTCTATATACAGTTTTTTTTTCTTTGTTATTTTTCTCATCTTCACTCTATATAACCCCCTGTGAACCAGTGGTACTTCACCCATGCTTGGGGTGAAATGCTTGAAAAAAAAAAAAAAGAAGTTATCATACAATTAAAAATCATATTTCTGACTAAAATTCATATTTCACAGTGAAGAAACTACAAGTTAAATGATAAAACAATATGAGCAAACTCATCATTAAAGTACTAATTGATAGCTAGAATCAGTTGTTTTTGAATACACTGCTATGCAAACGTTTTTGGCAACATTGAATTGAGGCAATTATTCAAGACAGGCAGCAACACTAATTACTCCATACTTTGATGTTTTGTACTTTCTGAAATAATAAAGATTACTTTTTAACTCCAAAAAAGAATTGAAAGGTGAATTTTTCGTTGATGGCCCAGTATTTTTGGATTGCTTTTTTTCAGCATCGCTATGCTTAAGATGTCCTATCATTAACAATTAACAAAAATGTAACTTGTTTTTTGGCCCTCAAAGATCATCAGATGTACTGAGAAAAGCATATTGTTAATCACTTGATTTTAGGGTAACAAAGTAATTAATTTACCAAGGTAGCCCAACAGTTTTGCATGCCAATGTAGATAATCTTCTATGTGATATGTCCCATCAGGATGTGTGCAATCATGGCTCTCGACAATTTCCTGTTCTTCATAGTGCTTAGTAAATTTTATCTTTTTCTAATCTATATTCTGTTAAAGAAGAGGTTTAAGGCAACAGAAATGTGGTTCTACAGAAGGATGCTGAGAATATCAAGGACTGAACATGTCAGCAATAAAGTTTTATAGAAAATTGGACCCTGATTTGATTTTTTTTTTTTTTTTTTTTTTAAATTCTTTAACTCTGAAATCAAAATTAAGAGGGGAAAGTATAAAAAAACATAATTTATTGGACAAGTGTTAATTCTATATTGCAAATATTTAAATGTTTTAAGCAAATAAATTTAAATGCAAACAGTTGTCTCCATTCAGCCAACCAGACGATCAGTCTAGTTCTAAAAATAATATGCTGTCTTGTTTTACGACTGGCGTTGCTATTGGAAATCATAGCAGGCCAGACAGCTATTCACTGTTTTGAAGGAGGGCCATGATATCAAATATACTATAATAAATTCTCAACCTCTGACCTCTCCATCCAAAAGGCTGCTTTGGTATGGAGCTTTACAGAAAAAAGAACAAAGTTAATGTTAAACAAGGTGCCTTATTTTAATTAACACAACAAAAAATATAAATTCCTTACTATGGTTGGGTTGGCGGTCCGGGCAAAAATCCTTTGTGGACTGGATGTGGCCCAGGGATTGCCAACCCCTGATTTAAACCATAGTACTTACCAAATAATGAGTAAATAAAAATAAAAATTCTGCCAAAAGGTTTTGCCCAGCAGCCTCTATTGGAGGTCAAGTGTTTCAGATTCTTTCTCTTTATACTTTGCATTCTTCTTCCATTGGAAGATAATCTCAACTGCTTCAAACAAAATCTTTCATTCTTCCTACTAAGGAATTTCATTGAATTGTTGTTCACTATTTCAATGTTGTCTCTCTCTTTTTTTTTTTTTTAAGTAATATGTACATTACTTTCAAAGATTTTTATTGAATACCTGTATATTTTTTTTTTTAATAATTTTTTCTTGTCCTATTCTCTATTATTCTTGCATAAGACATTGTTTATAACTATTAGATTTATTAAGTTTAAATTTACAATTTTATTGTATTGGTTCTTTTAAATGCTTAATTTTTCAGTTATAATTGTTTGAGTCAGAGCATAAATTTCATTGCATATATATATATATATATATATATATATATGTACTAATTAATTTCCTTAGTATTGGTTCTTTCAATGATTTGAGTTTAGATAATGTCCTTTTTATAACCTTAAGTTACCTTATTTAACCCTAAGGCCTCTTACCTTATTAGTTCTTTACAGGAAATATAGAGAACCATGGAATTTAGTTAATTGATATTTATCAATTAACAATAATTATTTTCAAAATAATATACTAAAACCCATGCTCTAGGATCACATTAACAATCACAGAAAATTTACTGGTCATATTTCTAGATGTCTTTGAATTATGTGATGAGTTAAATAAATTAAAAAAAAGATTTTCCTTCTTTTCTCCATTTTTAGTTGTATACTACCTTTGGATTGTCAAGATCTGTGAAAAAGGTAAAAAGTTCTCTTTTCATCTTCTAATAATCTGTTATGGTAAAACAAAAATTATAATTTACAAACCAGACTCCTAAAACAAATTGTCAATTATGTCCTATAACTTCTGAGTTAATCTTTTATTTAATCCTCATAGCATAGCAATTATTTGAACAGTAAACAAAAGATAAAACTAATAAAAAAATAGATCAAACTTTGTATTCATTATCTCAACAATGGGATGCACTAAATCTTCCTTTTTATTTTTTTGTTACTGCTTGAATTTTATTATATACATAATGCTTATATTGAATTTCAAAAGTTAGATAAATATCTTTACTAAATATCTACTTGTACAATCTCTTTTAGGTTGATTTTAAACTTTTAGTAACTGTTATAACATTTATGTTTCTTATGTCTCTGTATGACTAAGAAAATGTTATATGCACCATCAATTTTTTAATAATTTTCTATTACTATAGTAGTATCAGTTATTTCACTTATTTTGTTTCAAATACTGTACCCTCCACCCTTCTTCAGCATCTGTTGATATGAGTAACCTTCAAGATCAACAGACATCTGAAGAAGGCCAAGGTGCACAGCAGCTGAAACATGATAGTAACAATGAAGACAAGGACATTAGTCTGAAGGTAAATAACCCCAGAAATTAACATAATTTTCCATTTTGATTTGTCTTATCTCTAACTAGGTGTGGGGCATGGCCTCTATGATCTGTTATGCTGAACACCTGTGTAGTGGTCACACCTTACCAAAGCCTTATGAAAATTATCAAGAAGATATTTTCCAAGTAAGCATCCATTTTCTTAATCCGAAGGAAAACCATTAATTCTTTGATAGTTTGGATTTATTTTTACAGGCATTACCAAAGAGATAATGTACTATTATTTTTTTGTTTTAACTAAATTTTCATCCAATGCCAAAGCCCAAGAGCCACTCAAAGTAGAGGGTTACTGAGTAAGGTTGTTATATGGACATAAGTGGAGGAAGTGCAGATTGTGAAGATATGTAGGATAGATAATGGTTTGGAAGAGGTTAAGATTGTAGTGATCAGGGAAGCCTCCTCTGATGAATGTTCCACCAAATAGTGGTTTTCAGGAAGAAACTGAGTCAACTTCCTTATCATTTTTTTCTCTTTTTTTTACAGAAATAATGAAATATCTTAATACATTTCCAAATGATTACTGACATGAATTTTTTCATTCATGTTTTAGATAATGATCATATTGTACATATAGATTAACACTGCTCCCCAGTCTTTTGAACAAGAATAGCGATTTATCCCTTGTTTCGTGTTTAAGATTGGATTTCTGATTCCTTCCAAAGTCTTTTCATTCTCTTTCACTCCCAGTCATCCCTAGTGTCTTAGTGACATTATCACCTAACTTTAAAAAAAAAAAAAAGTAATTATTTCAAATTTCTTCACTTTGATTTTCATCTGGAATGACACCATACAAAATTTGGATGCTTATTTCATTACATTTTTCTAAATGAACATCATGTATATACTTAATATTCAATTAGTGCTAATAGATACAACTTAATCTTGTTTTGTTTTTTTTAACTGTACTCATTATCAAAGATAGAGCTAAAGTTCAAAATATATGAATGTTTTTAAGAGCCTGGTAAACATGGATAAATGTGCTTGCAATAAGACAGTGACAAAAGGACATTTTTTTTCCTCCCATGTCACTACTTTTTTAAGCTACTTTCACCCCCTTATTGTTTTAAGAAGCGATAATTAGAATCGGAATAAAACTTAAAACAAGTGAATTTATACATTTTCTTTGTTCTTGAGAATTGACAACAAAAATAATAAACACCATTTATTGGAATGGTTGGTAAAACATCAACTAATTGCCAATTGATTCAAACTTTATAAAATGGTAAATAATGAGGATTTCCTTAGTTTATTTTATAGTATATTTTAATAATTTAGTAAATGTTTGTAAATTTATGAATAAAATATTTTCACATTTATTTCTTTATAAATTGGTAAATGATAAATATTACATTGTATTCTAACTATTCATTTTTAGAATTTTGTCAATATAAAATTATTCTTGTAAATAAAGTGTTTAATATTTTTGTTATGAATTCTCAAGAACAAAGTAAATATATAAATTCACTTACATTATGCTTAGGTTTTATTCCAATTCTAATTATCACTTCTTTTTTTCTCACAACAAAAAAGCAACCATGCTCTACTGTTAAACAATAGTTAATATCAAAATCTTACATATTGGCTGAATTTGTTGTTTATTCTGGCATTGGGTGATAGTCTACCATGAAATTAACAATAATAACTGAATGTTTGATTTGAAAACCAGGAATTTTTTTTTGTTTTAAAGATTTTTTTTTTTAACATTTGTTATATCAGACTTATATTGGTAATTTAATGACAAAATGGGAAAAAAAAACTCTTAAACTGCCTACAATTATGCTGATATATAAATTTGTGTGTGTGTGTATATATATATATATATATATCACACCAATAAGTGTATCCCAACTAGCACATAAATTTATTACATCAAATAAAGAGAACAAAAAAAATGAGAAAAAACAGCAGCCAATTGCTGAAACATCCTGAACAGTAGGCTGAACAATTACAGCAAAGTTTATCTATGAAACTAGAGTCAAGGTGTTGATTATAACTTCAATCAGCTAAGCGAAAAATTTTATATTTGTCTTAATCATTATATATATATATATATATATATATATATTTATATCTGTATCTATAAATGGCATTCTGTTAGTGTGTTTGTCACCTTGTTACCTCATCCTGAGCAAACCGTTCATCCGATTGGCATGAAAATTCACTCACAGATCAGAAATTTATGGCATTCGTACTTGACGTTTTCAGATTTTTCGATTGTTCCTCCAATTTTGGAAAAAAATTGATAAAACTGATAGCGAGTTGAATATTGATTTAAAAAAAAAAAAAAAATTCATCAGTTTTTCAGTGATAGTTTTCACAAATTGCAAGTGATATCCACCAAACTCACATAGAGCAATGTCCTTACTTATAGTTTTGAGGTGCTGTTCTTTGTTTTTAAAAATTGATAGTTAGCTTCTGCGTGCAATGAAGTGGCCGCTATTATACATGGGGAGCAAGACCACACTCACGATATTGTCCTCAAATCAAGAGGTGGCACTCTTCACAGGATTTCAGATACCCATCGATCATATGACGCATTGCAGTACCCTTTACTTTTCCCTTATGGTGACGATGGTATTCCCCTTCATACTCTGGGTGGCCAACCTACGTCTTCCAAAGCCTTATTGTGCAAGGCCTTCTACTCATGCCGTTTCATGGTTAGGGATGGAGACTTCAACCTGCTTCATAGATGCAGGGAGCTTTTCCACCGGTTTGCAGTTGACATGGCCGCTAAGATGGAATCGGAGAGGCTTTGTTTTATACGGAATCATCAGAAACGGCTGCGCTCAGTCTCCTATGTACACTTACGCAACAGCTTTTGAAATGAAGTCAATCCCCACGACCTAGGGAAGCTGTGCATTCTACCCTCTACCTAGACTGGGGGGCCGCGTTACATGCACGAACACACGCAGGTTGCTGACATACGTTAGGCAATATGGGCGGCCAGACTTATAACGTTTACCTGCAACCCCAAATGGGTTGAGATAACGCGTGAATGCCTACCCAGACAGGATTACACTCACAGACATGACATTACCGCTCACATATTCTGCTTAAAACTGGGAAAACTTATAGACTTAATAGTGAAAGGGCGAGTGCTACAGTGAAAACACCACTATTTTACATTGCCACCCGTTCATAATCAGGCAAGATTTTTAATTCTGGCTGTCTTCGGGTAAGCACAGAGCAGCAACACAGCAGCCACCTATTGCATCCGGTTGCCCTTGATCTCATTGATTTTGCTACCAGTGAGATTCCCGACCTATCAGTGACCACAACAACTGCGGATACACAAGTTCAATAATTCAAGCCCCAAGGCAATTTAACCCTGAGCAACGCTGGGCTTTACTGCTAGTATATATATATATATATATATATATATATATGAGAGAGAGGTTTGTATGTGGGTATATGTGCACATAATACAATCAGTCACAAATCACTCCTGAAGGTTTTCATTTACATATTGAATAAATTAAGTTTTAATAATAGAGAATGGAACAAAATTAATGCCCCTTACAAAAATTATGGTTATTTCACAGGAATTATATTAGGTGATGTGCATATATAATTAAATTTGTGGATATTTTAAATGTTTTTAATAAAACTCTTGGAAATCACTTATTTTAGATGGGTGGTGATTTCATCACCAACAAATTTGGTTCAGTGATATTTGCCTACTGCAGCAAGACCTCAGCTGACCGTCCTTCAGTGGATCAAATTTTATATGCATTACAAGTAAGTTATTAGAAATGTCATTAAACTCTCAAATTGGAATAACTGTTATTAATGTTGCACTAAAATCAAAATACAATTATTTCATAGCCTTGTATTTTTTTTTTTTCCATATACATACATTAACAATGCAAAATACTTTTAGCAAGAAGTTCAATATAAGAAACAGTTTTTGGTTCAAATTCAACCAGTTTTCTTTCTCAATATACATGGAGTAAAATATGCAAATTACCTGAAATTTCTGAATTTGGTTTTTGGTCTCCTTCCAAATTTCACAATCTTGACAAAAAATGAGCATGATATTTTATCTCTAACCACATATGCATGTGAAGTTTTGTATTAAACCAGACCTGTCACAATTTGCCTTTATGGGGAGGCAAGTAGATTTCATATTTGACAGTTTTGTTTTTATTTTTAAATAATTATTAATAATTTTTTTAATCAAATGATAAGGATTATTTTGCTATATTTAAGTCTTATATGTGAATGAAAAGAATTGTTTTTCTGAGTGTTAGACATTTGAGTTGTCTGGAGAATGTTAAAAAACACTTAAACGAAATAAAGCACGATAAAAGATCTTTAAAAATGTTTTACAACTCGGTTTGCTTTAACAGCTTTGAACTTTTGTTATTAATTTTTATTTCCTAATGCAAATGGCAATTCATTAAATTTACCAACCGAGAAAAAAAAACCTTTTACAATTTGATCAGATTTTAATTTCACCACTCACTGCTTTAAGATATGTTAATTAAACCTATACATATAAGTATTGTATTTTGTATGAATGTACAGTGGAGAGAAAAAAATAAAAGAATCTAACAAGTAAATGTCATTAAATTTCAGAACACCACCAGCTCTGAACCTCATAAAAGATAACTTGCTAGAAGCACTGTAATGAAAGTTCCAGGGAAAAGCAGTTGCACTGGGATCTGGAACTGGATGCCAGACATTTAATTTTGCTGACAGCACTAACATGAAAAATGAAACATCTATCTAGATCAACATTTTTACCCTTGTAGAATCCCTGAAATAATGCCTTGGGGGAAACCAACATAAAAATGATTATATACCATTATTATCTATTTTTATCATAGTTTAATGTAGTAAACATAATGTATGTACATCATACATATGTCCTGTACTCAAGTGGGTCACTCAGTGGTACAGGAATCTGCCATGTCCAAGTCCTGTCCACTCACCAGTGACTGTGGTTTCACACTGATGCTATACAGATATTGCTAAATATATTCCCTATGATTATTATAATTTTATATAATATATAACCAAGTTATTTTAATAACCAAGGATTTTTGAGAAACACTGATCTGAAAAATTCTTAGCCTGACCAATAAGGGATACATACAAAAAATCTGATGATTGATCATTTGATTTTGGGAAGGGGATTGGACCAAGAACTTTGAAATATATATAATGATAAAAATTAAAAACTAATTAAGTTTCTATTTGTTGAGATATCTCATAATACAAGAGAACGAAAGTTTCGCCATGGGCATGACGTAATAATTGATGAAGAAAGTGGTTGACTAAACACTTGGGTAAACTACTCTTTCATAAACTCTTACTTGTCCAAATTGTAACAGAAAAAGAATGTCACCTATTGTTAACTGACATGAATATTTAGCTATTTTATACATTTGTATTACCTTTTTGTTATAAATAAAAAATGAAAAATCTTATATGGAAAATTTTGTTTGCTTTATCATTTTGTTCAACATGAAATCACCAATATCTTAAAATATTTCCATTTGGCTGATAAATATATTTGACTGTCACAACAATTCTTTTCATGAAGAAATCTTTGTTCAAAAAACTGATGAAGCTATTAAAGTATTTAGTTTAATCCTGGTTGGTTTGAAGAAGTTTTTGTTTGTAAGTGATCTGGGGGGGGGGGGTGATAATCTATAGGATAGAGGTTGGGTGAATAGACAGTGTAATAAAGTCTTACTCTTCAATTAAACTTTTAGTTCAGTCACTTTTGCAAGATCCATTTCCTTACTATGCACTGTGCTCTATTACATATCTATTTCGGAAGTTATAGTGTATTAAATCACTTGTTCCATCAATGTATAATAGTTTGAGCAACCATTATACAAAATCATTACGACTATATACTGCATTAAATAAATTTCACAGAATTGAACATGATTAATAAAAGCCTCCAAAATTTATCATTTAAATGCAACTGATATTTTTGACAATCACACTTAAATTATTTGAAATGCAACTTGTGTTGTTGTTTGTAAGTTCTCTGACCATAGTTTTTCTTTCAGTTCTTTTTTAATCTTCATAAGTTGATAATTCTGGCCAACCTCTCTTGTGACTTTTAAACTCAATTCTCTCTCATTTTACCTCAAATCATATATAAACTTTAAATTTTATTACCTAATAATTAAAGTGTTAACCTTACTCCCACCCCACCACAAAAAAAAAAAAATCAAGTTCAAAATCAGCAATTTCATGCTCTCCAACTGAATATTACAGAATCAGTTTTCAAAATATGCACTCGTTGAAAGCACAAAAGTTTGTAGATTTTATTAGGTCCTCAAATGTTACTGATGTCAAAAGTGAAATTTCACTGTAAGCAAATTAATTACTGAAATCGAGATATGACTTGAAAGACCACTACTTATTTAATTAAATGTCAAGAAAATTACTTTACAGTTTGACTATTATATTTTAAATAGCGAAGAATAATTTACAATCGGAATACAGTAAGAGATCAATTTAGCAGTGTTTTGTTGAAGTTGGCAAAAACTTCCACTTGCTTGTAAATTTTTAACATGCTCTTGACAAAGAAACAAATAGTTTTATCAACATGAAGTATGCTAATATTAAGCAAAAAGTTATTTAACCACAAAGTAATTTTCTAATTAAAAATTATATATTTCCAATTCAATTTCTAAATTTTTTTTTTTTTTTTAAATTTTAAGCCCTAAACAAGTTATTTTATGACAAAGTGGATTTATTTACTTTAATTTAACTTTGTTTAGCAAACAAGCTTATAGTAAACTGATCTTGTTCCATAACAAGATCAAAATATTGGCAGTATGATAGCAAGACCTTTTTTTTTTCCTTTATTACAAAACTTAACAAAAGATGAATCAAAATAAACATTTTATAACAGTTATTCATGGCATGTTAAGATTTTCAGAATATATTACAGTAATTAGATTATAATTTCACTATTGATCAACTTTTATCATAAAGAAGTGTAATACTAATAGGAAAAAAAAAAGAAACACATTGAAAGTATAAAGATGAAAAAAAAAATCTGGAGACAGCTAGCCCATATTCCCTTGGATTAGTCGCAGGAGAGCTAGTTTGCATATTTAGCAAATAAGCTTTTCATTTTGTCACTTAAGAAAAACTTGTAAAAAAAAAAAAAAAAAAAAAAAATCAAATCTTCAAAAAGGTTAATAAAAAATCAAAATAAGAGACAAGTAGCCATAAGAAAATATTCCAACAATTTTATTGAGGAATTGTTGAATAGCCTGTTTTCAGCAACTGCAGACCATCGGCTCGGAAATGAAAGGAGGCTTGGAAGGGGATGATCCAGATGGCTGTTGTTGGTGTCAACATACAAGAGAAGCAATGGGGTAGGATGTAGAGAAAATAGAATTGGTCATGAGAAGATTGCAAATTGAAAAAGATTGGTAGAGGACACAGCACAACAGGGTGGATTATATATATATATTCTGTGGCATTTCAGACTTGGCAGGGAGCAGTGGAAATAGTTTTTGGTATGAGAAAAAAAAATTGTGTGTTCATTGTTTTATTAGCATGAGCTTTCAAAATTTTAATCTCCTGAAGATAGGAAAGAGGGTGTCTTAGGTAACTAAGAATTAAGACAACAGGTTGGGGTAGGAGAAAGCACAGCTGTAAATTTTCAGATGATTGACAAAGGAAAAAAAATTTTTAACCATGTATCATTTAAGATTTTTGACAGCATTTATCTTGTTTCCAGGGTCATAATGTTTTATGACACAGATTAAATTTAATAAAGACAAATATTTAAAAAAAGTAAGTTTTGCGTTTAGTATTTTATGACAAAGTTGTCAGCTGATCAAACATTTCTTCCACTTGGTTTATTATGTTAAGGAAATTTATGATCAGGTTGTCTTTTAAATATTTCTTATAATCTAAGGAAAAATATAAATGCTGTCAAAATGTTAAATAAGATATTTGACAAATCCTACATGGTGAAAATAATTAAATATGTTTTGTGAATAAATAATTAACTGCTACTACACTGTCTGATATTTTGTGTGAGGATTTCACAAGTACTAGGCTGACCATATAAGAAAAAAAACAAAAAAACTCTTTGGTCATGGTCTGAATTCAGTATTCCTTTTCTTATGTGAGTTGACCAATCTCATTCAACTTGGCACTTGGAATCTCAAAACCTTTTAGCTTTTGGCCTGTAGAACCAAAATCACAAGTGCTACAGTTTTATTTTATTTTTTTTCGTTCATTAAGAAGTTTTTCACAGTATCGGACATTTGCACAAGTCCTAAACAACAAAATAAAGATTCATAATGAAAACACCAACTGTGTGCTTTAAAAGGTTAAGAGTGGGGAGCTTAATAGTCACAGCAAGTCATCTCACTGGAAGCTTACAAGTATTGTGGGAGTGAGGTTTTTATAGAATATAATTATTTCTATAAGCTTACAGGAGGGATGACTTGTTATTACTTTTTTTTTTTTTATAAGGAGGTGGTACTTTTTCAAATTTTCTCTTGTCTATTTTTCTACTTAAATTCCTCAATAAATATTTTTTCATATATCTTTCTGTTAAATGAACCTTTTGAGAAAAAAAATTGGAACAAAAAGCTCAAATAAAACATGGTAAATAATCTTTTTTTTCTCTTTTCTATAAAATGTACATTTTGAAAATGATTCAGCTTTTTTTTTCCATTTTTCACATGAAATTGAGAAAAGTCAGTGTATGATGAGGACACAATGTTTGAATAGGTGAGAAGAATAAGAGTGAAGCAGCATAGATGTTCTACACCAGTTATTAACCAATTTCCTCAGGTCACTTCTCAACTAGAACCAGATATTATGTGCATATATATATATATATATATATATATACACACACAAAGTTTTATCAACCAGAATCACAATTAGCTCCCACCAAAAGCCTTGACTTGATTAAAACTCCTCAAATCAAAACCTTAATTCTGTAATATTTTAATATCTTAAGATACTCAATCTGTGTTAAGATTCACAAAAATCCACAACAGGTACAAATATTAATTTAGATCAGAAATCCTCATCACAAATAAAAAGTGCAAACTGTTAAAGCAGATATTTCTACAACTATTAGTGCCTTACAGATTTTACAAGCATGAGATAACCAAAAGGTAGTTTAAAATCGAGAATTAATATTTGTACTTCATGGATTGCACAACTAGAAAACTAACCGTAAGAAAGAACAGGCTTTTCTTTTATAGTTTAGCAATTTTTAAAATTCTAGGCAAATCACAAAAAGAGAATAAAAGTACTAATATAGTTTTAGTAATACAGTCATAACTAAGATTTTTCCTTTCTTGTATTAATGCTTTTATGAAGTAAATATGACAGAACTTTATACTATTTGTTTGCAATCACTGAACCAAACATGCAAGTGCTTGCCTGGTGACAGGTCAAATATAAGCTATTAATCATCTCAAAAGAGAGTTATCTTGTTGGCTGCACAAAATGTCATTATAAAGATAAAAAAAAACCCAGCAAAATCTGAAATCATTAAGTTACTGGAAAAGATCAGTTAAATTTCAATTATTAAAATTAATTGCTATGCTTAATTCATACTCCAGTTAACATTAATTTATACTGCCAAACTTTTTCTTTCAAATTAATGCTCAAGAATAAAGTATACAAGAAGAGATGATGATCTAATAAATACAAACAGAAAATTAGCAAGAGTAATAAAATAAGAATTTTTTAAAGGTATCATCTGATCCTTGTATTCACTTGAGAGTGTAGCTCAATAGTTAGAGCAGAAATAACTAAGGTTCTGTCCTTGCAGATATATCAGTTCACACCTAAAAAAAAATTATTTTAATTCAAAATTCATTTTCCTTACAAAAGGAAATAACCAAGAGCTATATGTACTCTTCTACGAGGATATAATGAATGAAGAAATCAAACATTACTATTTCTATGCCTCTATGTTTTGGGGTTAGATCTCAACACTATAGAAGAAAGTCAGAAAGCAAAACAAAGGCAAACTTGGTTCTTTCCACCCACCAAATCAGTTCAATACCTCTTTGGACAAGTGACAGCAAGCAGGACACAAGCTAAGAGAATGGTAGAGAAATAAACAATGACAATACACACCATCTACCTATTGTTTACTTATCTTAATCAATCTAATTCTAGTATTGTTTTGTGAGTTCTGATAATCAGCATTTGTTTTATTGTAATAGGCTCTACTTATTTCATCTTTTTACTGCAAGAAATATTAATAAAAGCTAGTATTTTAAGGATATATGGAGCAATCTTATAATACAAGCTTATTTCAAAGAAATATTAATTCAGTTTCAGACAACATTCTGAAAAGGTACAAACAATGGAAATATGCAAGAGTATTAAATATTTTAAAAGTACATCAAATCAGTTTGAAAATGCTTATCTAGAATGTTCTTAAGAATGGGTTGTTCTGTCAACAAGCTTGATTCAAATAAGCTTCCAAAATTTGTTTGCAGACTGACCATTAGAGTAGAAAATAAGATTGACTCGGACAATATGTGGCATAATGAAATTGGCAAAAGTTGTATATTGATTGTTCTAACTTTGAAAAATGTTTAGATCAGGTGGGTATCTGACACTCAAGGTAAAATAAACAAATTTAATGTTTTAGTACTGTCTTTAATCTTCCAAAACAGAAAAATTATTTAAAGCAAATCAACAAAACCATAAAAGCTAAAAATAGTGTCTTTGAAAGTATGAAGATTCTTAGGGAGCCAAGCCCAAGATTTTCTGAGATGTGGACTTATAACTCCAAATAGTTTTGGACTAATGAAATTTAAATTTATAATAACACCTCCCAACAAGAAAGGGTTTTCATTTTTTTCAGAGTAGACATCACCAATTTTACATCAATTAATTTCCCATTAAACTTATCAGCACCATTAAAGGTATTTTTCTTAAATTTTCAAGGTAATTTCAATTTACAATTAACTAATGACATTTTAAGTAGAAAATAATTTAACAGGCATTAAAAAAAATCATTTTTTTTAAGAAAAAGAACATTTTAGAGCAGTGTCAAAGACACTATTTTTATCATCCTATCATTAGTTATGTTAGCTAACATATGAATTGCATTTTCTGTAACATTAATAACTAGTTATAAAAAAGTTACTGATATTTCATTATAAAAGACCTTTTTTTTGTGAAATATTTAAGGAAGTGAAATCAAGTTTTGAAAGTTGCTTTCTGATAAACTAAGCAGAATTAAAGTTCCAAATTTACCATTCCATTATTTTCAAAGATTTTCAAATTGAAGAGGTAGGAAAAAATCCTTTTCATCTATTAATAAGGATAATAAAAACTGATATACCATTTTTTGTATAGATGTATATATCTGTAGCACCAATAGCTGTAAAGATTTTGGGTCATTTTTTTTCATTGATGGACTTATATAAAAACATTAATTAAAAACAAGTTTTGTGATTTACATTAGCCTTAATAATTGTTAAAACTAATACAAGTATCCAGAGGTAAGTTATTTAAAAAAAAAAAAGAAAAAAAAAGAATACCAATAACCAATATAACTTGTATTTTTTAGTTTGAAGAGCAAAAAACAGGCTTTGAACTTAGTTGTTTTCTTTGTGGGGAAAAAAGTAGATATTGATTAAACAAAATAAAAAAAAAATAGAAGGAATTAAAAAAGAAAGAAAAAAAAAAAGTGAAAGAGATACAAATTAAAGGCATTGCCAGGAGTAAATTTGGAAGAAACACAATCTTTAAAACTGTTCTGTAAATATTTTTCTTAGGTTTAGAAATCTATAATTTAATTTTTGCAAATATGAAAAAGCACTGTTTAAAAAATACTTTTCAGACAAAAACAAAATAAATAACTTGACAATTTCAGTTATGTTCATCTGTTGGTTAGGAACAAAATAAAGTGAATTCAACTTTTGTAGACAGACTAGCCAATTTGGTGCAACACACACACGATAAATGGTATCATTTCACCATCACAGTTACTCTTAGTCTGACATCCACATCATATTACATCCTCACAGTTACAGTGGCACATAGAGAGGTCACAGAGAAAGAAAGTAAAGGTATACTCCACTGAAACAAACTTAATTAGAGCACACGTGTTTTTATACTCATTTCTAGCTTGACTTAAATAAAATTGAATCTCACAAATCTCATTTTTGAATAATGTGGTCATTTCAAATCATTCAAAACTGGAATTAAGACAAAATTATTACTTATATAATTTTACTACTTTTGAGTTTAAATAAGTTTAAAGCTTACTATGCATTGTAAGACAAATTTTGAGTCTATAGAAAGTCTTGATTGTTACATCAAGCTTAATTTTTCTTCAAAAAACAAAAAACCCAAAAAAAACCTGCTTAATTAGTAAACCTTCAGAGTCCAGCAATTCAAACACTGATTAACTTATTTCTGTAATGTGAGGCTATCCAATAAAAAAAAAGATTATGGTGTTGCAAGAGTGTACATTTCAACAGCTACAAGAGTGTTAATGACAGTGCAAAGGAAGGATATGTGTGTATATACGAATACATCACCCATATTACTTATCCCATTCTAATCAGAATATAAAATCATAAATAAAATAATTTTATAATAATAGAATGATGAAAATTCAAGTAACCTAAAGCATTTTTTACTTCTAGATCAAGACCTGTTAAATTGTCTAGTCAGATACAGACTAAGGAATGTAAGTCACTGTTTTTAAAAGCATATCTTTTTAGAGATAATGGTTATGAATAAGTTTTATCCAGAAGTCATTATATGTAAGTGAGTGGATGCACCGATTAACTTCAATACTATGTTTTGAATGATAAATATCAGAACTAGTAAACAAATATCCATGGGCTTAAATTAAAGGCATTTAGCAGTAAGTTCTATAATTTATTCTCTGGTAAACTGTACACATAAAATAATCTGTCAGACTAGCTTCTGTTCAATATTGCCAGTCTAAAAGTTTATGCCATATACAATAATGGCAGAATGACAGAAACTTCTATACAGATTTTATTTATAAATGTTGTACAACCTGGTTTTTAATCAAATACTGTCCCAATAAGTCATTTATTATATTGTGATTATCATGAAAGAAAATCCAATGATTTTACTTCATGGCATTTTTAAACAATCCCCACTTTGATACAAACCAAATATGATCACGCTCAAATTTTGTTATAAAATAGGAGCAGGTTCACATCAAACAGCTATCTTGTAAACATTTAGGTATGTATGCTAACTTAGAGAACTAACCAAAGTATTATTAGTATAAATACAGTGAAACCTATACAAGATATTCATATTTACATCACTTCCTTTAGTCAGTAGGACCAACTTGTTACAGCAATAAGTTAACTTAATATCACAGTAATTATTTTTTTCTATTAATGCATCAGAGAGATAGGAACCCAATGCAAACAATTTAAAGTCCTTTTTTTTTATACAGATGGGACACAAGTTGTGCTTATAAAGTGTTAAATTTTTTAACAATACCCCTTTATCTAGTTAATAAAAAGAAATATAATGTATATAGGTAGAAAGAAAACTTACATATAATGTAACGATTTAGCAGCATTTTTGCTTCTACGCTACAAACATGCATTAAATATATAAGCATCTTTTGAAATCATTTTGACTGTTAAAAATTCAGCAACAGCACAACCCATCACAGGTTCCTTGAATCTGAAAAGAAATAACTACTAACAAGACTTTAACTAATAATGTGACTTTGGCATTAAATATCAAGAGATCATGTCTAATGAGTGATTAAACTCAACTTGTGTACATATCTGATGCATACTGAGATATTGAAAATAATTATACATGAAATCATTATGCTTGGATATTTATTAATATTGATCAAAAATACCTAGAGATTAGTATGCATTTCTCCTTTTACAATAAAAATCTATCAGGGATATTAGTAGCGTAACTCATAATTGTCATATTCAATATATACATATGAGGGAAAATGTACTGCTCATACAAATGTACATTAATCTTAATATTTTATGCTCTGTAGGCGTCTTAAGATTTACAAAATTTACACTGCTTGATGGAAGAGCCTAAACTCGAGATCACTGTCGACAAACTCAGCCTGCAATCCTACACTAATATATTGCAAAGGCTTTGGCTAAACAAACATTAAGGCATGAGTTCTCTCCCTTGTTGGGCTGCAGCAAGGACAATTGGTTTTGCAAAATGAGTACTGGGATTAAGTTTTTTTTTATGAGAGCCAAGGCAATAACTGGTTGGTTCTTTTTCCATTCTTTCAGACAATACTTTCAAAATATTCTCTTTCACATACGCATAAACATACAATCTGAAATGTTGAGTAGAACAGAAACATTTTTGTAGCAGAGAGATAGATGTTACTTTTCTACTAAAACACTGACATAAGAGGAAGGTGGGCAGAAGGTCACAGTATTGGTTGTAAGAAGTTTACAGGAGAGTAGGAAGGGAAGAAAGAATTGATTACAAGAGCGGAAACAAAGAATAGGACCCATCCAGCATAGAGCCAATATCATTCAAGTCTTAACTTGTTTTTATTGCTCTCCCATGTCAGTGGTTTGCTGCTGTTGCTGGACTGGTGTTACTTGTTCTAGCTGACCCTCCGTGTCCATAGCCAAGAGTGCTGGTACAGTTTCTAGAGAGATGCTTTGTTCCCCTTGGAATTGCATTGTAGTCCCGTCTGGCTTCTGAATGATGATGATACCGTCAGCAGTTTGGAATATGTTGGAGTGTGACACCAGTTGATCTGGTGTCACTATCTGTCCGGCTACACTGTCCTGGAAAATAATCTGACTCTGGTCAATTGAGCCCAGCACCCGTGCTTTCAACTCATTGTCTTCAGAATTCAAATGTCCCAAATCTAAAACACTGGCATTGGATACAGCCACCGTAATAGGCTGGGTGGGTTCCATTGAAAGGGGCACTTCCATCACAGTGTGCTCCACCCCAACTCCAGAAGTTGCTGTGGCAGCAGGAGCTTCAGCTGCCACTTCATCCATTTCCGACTCCATTTGAATTTGTGGAGAGGAACCACTGTGTTGGATTTGGGCAAGTTCAGTTAAAGGAGATGATGGCTCAGTAGCCATAGGTACTGCAGCCACCACAGAAGTCTGTGTTGGTGAGGGTGGGGACTGGGTCACAGAGACAGGGAGGGATACAGTTGGTGGTGTCTGTTGGTGAAGGGGGTTGGCTGCATCAACCAAGTCTACACTGTTAGTTCCAGACGGTGGTAGTGTGGGCTCTGGACTCTCAGATTGATGAACATTTGCCACAAGTGCTTCAGCGCTACTGGTTACCTTTGGTAGTGTCATAGTTGTTGTAGCCACGTGGGGCAAGACAGTTATAGGGGTCTGTGATGGCGGTGGTGGTGGAGTAGGAGGATGAGGTAAGGGTGGCACCAGTTCTGCCGAGGATTGTTGTGTTGAGGGTGGGGCTGTTGAAACAACTCTGATTGGAAGCATGACTGTTGTACCACTGGTGGTATTTGCAACCCCATTGACCAGTGGTGCTGTTGTAGTCTTAGTTGTGATTGTTGTGGTGGTGTTGGCAGCAATAGAAGTGACAGATCCATTTCCACCCACAGTCCCTGCAAGTTGCACAACTGCTCCATTCCTGGCAGTTGTATTGTTTGTGAAATGTACTATTGTTCTGGTAGGAGCAGCAGCATTGGCACTACTAAACACCATTTTACTGTTGCTCTTTGTAGAGATTCTGGTCACACAACCACTGTTGGAAGCTTCGACCATTGGCCGGATATTATGGGTCTCTGATAGGGGTGTCCGCTGAGAGGGAGGAGGAGGGGGAGGGAGCTGGGACTGATTATTTGTACAGTCCACAACCGACCTTGTGTGTGATTGCTGTTGTTGCTGGTTAGTTGAGCCAGGTAATGTCACAATGGAGTTTGCTGGAAACTGAGTTAAATCAGACAAGTCATTTGTATTCAGACTAACTAACCGTATTCGTTTACTTAGTGGCTGACTAACTAACTGCTCTTGAGTGACCAATTCAACTGTCCGTTTAGCAGTCTGACATGGAGTTCCACTCAGAGTTGAAGGCTCAGTAGTCAAGAGCTTATATTGGAATGTGTTGTTATCTTCATGAACAGGTATTTCTTTCACTTCATATGTTCCTGTGCTTAATCCCAATGCTTGGGCAACAATAGGATTTTGAATCTGAAATGGAAAAAGTTAAGTTGGATGATATGAATATCTTTCCTTCACACTACATGACTTAAATTAGGATAAGTTAATGGAATGCATGAATCAAATCAGTTAATAAATCAAACATTTACATAAAAATGTATATATCTGGTTGGACTTTATTTATAATATATTTATAATAAATCTTTTTGTAAACAAAAAAAAAAAAAAATTAAATTAGGGAACTCCAAATTGGGAAAAAAGGACATCAGTATTATGCGGTTATCAATGATATTGGTACAGTTTCAAACTTGACACTTGTAAATAAAGAAAAAGTACAGATACTTCTTTAAAAAATAAATTCAGGGATTGATTTGATACTGTATTTATATTAAGAACAAGACTTCTATTCTAAAATAATTTTAAATAATAAATAATACTTTTTATTCTTACAAATGTCATGCTTAGAGGAAGGTCTAATGAATGCTAATCCACAAAAATTATGCCTTTCCCCAAATTAAAAAAAAGAAATAAAGCAGACCACTTCACCCTCAGTAGTGCCAAAAATTTCTATCTAATGTTATTGTAGAACAAAACTAGAATTTTAGTTTTTAAACAAGTATCTTCAAACATAAATAAATAAAATGAAGATGTAAGCCAAGGCTTACTGTGCTGACAATTGCTAAGGATGTCTTGGAATTATATAAATACAAGAAAGGCAAATAATCAGGTTTTATAAAGAAAATTTTTTAAAAAGTCCTTCCTCCAAAACATCACAAACAAATGTGGACATTTTGAACATTAAATACTCTGACCTAATGTCAGGTTTTAGACTAGGTAATTTAAAACCACAAAAATATTAATTGTAAATTTAATAAATTATGGCAGGTAGCATTTTTTAAAGCTATGCTCTTAAATCCAGAATAAATGGATAGGTTGGAAAATTAATTTGCTTTTATAATGAAAAGCAAAAAAAAGAAGAAAAAGAAAAGAGAAAAGAAAAGAGAAAAGAAAACAAAAGAGACCTGAAAAGAGAAAAGACAGAAAAAGAAAAAAGGAAGAGAAGAGAAAAGAAGAGAAGAATTTTTTTTTTATTTTAACAAATGTGGGGAGTCTAATGAATGCAAATCTACAAAAAGTTTCCAAAAACAAATCCACCCACCTGCATTTTCTATGAGTGGACCAGTTAATTTAAGTGGTTCCTATTTTTTTTTTCTTTACTTTTTACAGGCGACAGATTGCTCAAACAGTAGAAAGCTGAGTAAACCTCAAAGACATTTCTTAAGATTTCCCTAACATTGTGTAAAATACAGTGCTGGGATGTTTTGCATCAACCATATAAAAAGTTGAGAGAAAAAATAATAATAATAATAATAATAATAATAATAATTGTGAAAACTTACTTGAAGCCTGTTTGAGGAATTGCCTTCCAAATGGTTCTCCCCCTCTGGTAGAAGGGAAAGGTATTTTTGGCACATTTTTTGTACCTGTTTGTGGAGTGTTTCAAATTCCTTAAAAACATCAGCCATATGAGGTCGAGACGGTCGCCCTTTCTCAACCTTCATCAACAGAAACTCCCATACCGTGATAACAGTTGCCAGCCGAGGCAAGACAATTTCCATCAACTCTTCATCTTCACACTGTTTAATTAACTGAAAATAAAAGTAAAATATTTTAAAATAATCTTTGAGTTTTATAGACAAACATAATTAAGCAGAATTTATAATTATCAGAGAACTATCATTACCTAGACTTTTTTTTAGATTGATATCTTCAAGTAGGTGTTATTTATTTCCAGCATATAAAAAAGGTAATAGTCACTATTATCACAATTTCTCTTCAACATTACTTATTTCTCAATTGAGTGTGTGTTTTCTAGGATACTGTAAATTTATTAAGAAATGTGAAGTTCTCTTTCCAATGCTTGGTTGTTTGACCCCCAGTGATTGTTAACTGTTTTTCCAAGAGGACATTTCTAATTTCAAAGCAAAAACAACTCTTAGCAGCCAGTCTAATACAGTTCAGTGACATTGTTAAAAACATTTCATCATAGTGTTTCAAGCTAAAAAAATATATACTTACATCTTTTAACCTTGCTTTACGCTTTGCAGGCGTTTCGTGAAGATGGGTTAATTTTCGACCTCGTACAACATGATTAATGTTATTGGATGTGGTGCTTGTTGTAGTATTGGTGCTAATGGACACAGAACTTGGGACAGGGCTTGTATTAGTGACATTGTTACTCAAAGTTGTGACAGGGACTGAAGTAGATATGGTTGTGCTTTTTGGCACAGAAGGTAATCCCAGTATAGAATCTTGTGTATTGCTGTCTTCAGAAATGTTTCCACTGTTATTGAGACCGTTTGTAGCTGATTGATGGAGAACTAAAAAGAAACAATGACAGAATAGATTTAGAGCAATAAAATTAATTAGTTTTACAAATGAACCAAACTAACCATAGAAAGTTCCAATGATTTTATGAGCCTTTTTTTTTAGTTTAAAACTGAGTTAAAAAGAATTTATAGATTAATAATAATTATTTTGTAATAGTATTTTTATTATGAGATCACTTAAATACTAGCTCTGGTACTCAAGTCACTTCCTATTAAAAAAACTTATAATTATTTGCAAATGCTAATTATTACTAAGATTAATTATTATTATTATTAAAATACAGTCACTGGTATGCCATTATGCATGACAAGAGAAAAGTGGAAACTTGTCAAAAATATTTCCAGGCTTAGTCTTATTTTCTTAAGAAAAAGAAAATCCACTCTGTAATTAGTAGTTAAGAGATATGGAGTTATCTTTCTTGAACAGAATATTTTGTTTGTCAATTTATTCATAATTAAATAAAAATTACTTAGAAACTGGTGGCTCAATTGGATTGAAAATTAGCTTTATTCTTCAAGTTAGTGCAATGCTATTAAAATGCTCTAACAAAAATGGTGATATTATATTCCATTCTTGACATGTTATAGTAACAAACATACAAAAGTTAGATCATTATAATAGTAATGAAAAACTAACAGTTAAAATGAAGTAAACCAGAATCTGGTATAGAATGTCATAATATTTGAAAAATAAAATTAGTAGAGTGTGCTTGCATTTAAAAACATTTTTCTAATGCTCGCCTTAAATATTTAATAAGGAAATAAATAAATCCAATTATAGGAACTAATACAGACTATCACTTGAACAAATAATGTTGCAGGAAACAAAAAAAAAAAACATACAAAATTCTGATATGATACATTTTAAAGAAAAAATAAAAATAGGATTAGCAAATAAATTCTTTGAAAATTATATTTGCAATAATATCACTGTTTGATATAACAATGTTGAACAAGACACAAATTAACCAATATCATTATTCAAATTCTTCCATTTTAGCACATTATCAAGAGGTGATGAAAGAGCTAGACATTTTTTCTTATAGTAATTTATCAATTGAAAACACAGAAAAACACAAAAAAAAGGTATTAGCTTTACTATCATGAGCATATTATTCATATCATTCTGACAATATATAAATATTTGGTTTAATATTTTCATTCTTGATGACCTTTCTCATAGAAAAAAAAATGTGTATAGAATTTAGATTAATTAATAAAAAGTAAAAAATGAGTAATGAAATCAGGTATATACTCCAACCAGAGGTCAATTTACTGGTTTTTGATAATAATCTCAATAGGTAAGATAACCTACTAATATAATCATGAAGCCGTTATAAGCTAAGATATGCTACTATTAAAATCTATGAAGCAGTTTTTCATAAAAACACTAATAAGTGAAGGGTGATAAAGTAAGCAAATTAGAATATATATTGTCAACTGAACTTTTTGCTTGCCTTTTTTTTAATAAAATTAACCAAAAGAACAAGTGAAAAAATTATACAATTTCCTTTCTATCCTTTTATGGAAAGAATTTATTTAAATACATCTCTAGTTCTCAAATTTCAAAGTTTATTGTAAACAAGAAAATTTTGGTACAAAATATAAACATGTAAAAAATTTATGATGAGTGATCAATGATAATGTAAATTTCAAACACAAAAATGTCATGTTTTGGTTAGATAAAAGTTTGGTTTAACTCATATCATTTACCTATTTATTTACATTTACTAATTCTCTTGAAAGATATTTCAATAAAAGCAAATATAAATTACCTTGATTGCGAAGTTCAAGCTCATCCTCAGCTGAGAGTTGCCCATGATCAGGATTTAGCCGATAATGTCGGGCCAAGCCTGCACGTCCAATATAAGCCTTTGAGCAAATTTCACACTTGAAATTTTTAGGTTTTGAGGATCCAAGACCTAAGGTGAACAAAAAAATCTTGTAAACAATATTTATATCATAGTACAAAATGATGAACTATGCTTGATTCATGAATTCAATCAAAATCAGAAATATAAAATAATCATTCTAACACTTTTTATATTGATTCAAAATCATCAAAGTAAACTGTAAGATACTTGATTCTACAATGTGATATTAAGCAACACATAATAAAGCATTATTCATTTACATAATTCACATATAGATATACAATAGGATGATAACATTTTTCAGTGTATCTAGTTTATAAGCAGTTAACAAACAATTATGTTTTCTTATAAACTAAATTTAAAATAAAAAGGATAATTTAAGAAATGATAAACATGGAAAATTTAGTCACTTGAAGCAGGTAATTGTAAATGAATAGTTTTTATAAAGATTTTAAAACACTTTTGATTGCGAATAGTTGGAATACAATATTCTTTATACAGAAAATTAGTGCATAGAGAACTATTCTTAAATTAAACTATGATGAAAGTTAATCTGAACGTGAAAATTAATAATAAGAACATTTCCATGTAGAATTATTCAAGGTGATTTAACAAATTTTTAAATAAAGTTTATTTTTAAATAAAAACCAGAGTAAAATTTAATGTTTTTGTATTCATACATTTTTTTAAAACTTTAATATTTTAGTTTAGCTTTTTTTAATTATTTTCAAAACATCTTAATGGTATTTTTATTATGCTACTAACAAATGTAAATGATGAAGTTAAAAAAGACATTTTGATTTTGGAAGGGTTTTACAATTTTTTCAAGTTGTTTTTCATGATGCCCCTGGGATGATAGTGAAAAATGTTAGTCTGGAGCCCTGGTTATCAGCACAGAAAATAAAATTGCGAAGCTTAGTTCAAATTCTAGTGTTGGGTTCACTTTGCACTAAATACACTTTGGAATTATTCCCCCTCAAGCTGTGCGGTAAAATACCAAAGTAAACTGGGTTCATTTGACTCGATCCACAACCAATCTATAAGAACAACTCTGAATTTGAACTGGTTAGACTTGATCCTAACAACTTCACTCAGTAAAACCATTTGCTACTGGTACAATATTTTTATACTACAGTCCAGAATGTCCACAGATATTACTTCTGAAAGTACATTGTTGAAGACTTACAGCTTCTTATAAAAAACAAATTGATTTTTGATGAGATGGGCTAGATTATATATCCAAAACACACATAAATAAATGGAAAATAATTCAAAATTATAATTCACAGCACTTCTTTATTGTGTGCATGTGCAATCACACCAGCATAAACAAACTCAGTCGTAAAGGATGAAACTCATCACATGAAAACTTTTCCCCACTTTGTCATACATCTTTCCCCCAATCTTTATTTGTATAGAGATTTTTTCCTCATAATTTTAATTTTTCAGACTGACTAGTGTGCAATATATAACAAAAGCTCTCTTTCTCTATAATTTATAATAATAAATGTTATTAAAAACACAACTCAAAAACCAATAATTCTGAAAGTATAAAACTTTGAACAACCAACAAAAAACATGAATTTCTGATATTTCAACACTGATATGAATTGTTTAGTTCTAAGAATCATTTCCTTTCATGCTGACGAATTTGTCAAGAAAATATAACTTTGTTAAGACAATTAATTTTCCGATATAATACACCTCTTCACCTAGTTTATTAAAATGGCTAATTCAGAAATCATCATAATCAATGGTTCCATAAAAGAATCTTGTAAAAATGTCTAATATTTAGTAACAACCTTATTGCTTAATGAATTGCCAACTGAAACAGGAAAATAGGAGAGTGGTTATACAAACAAGAATTTGAAGATATTAAGGATTTTTTAACAAGTCAAATTCAATAACATTTTCACCAACAAAATTGGGAAATCACACTAAAAACTGGAAATATTGGAAATCTCTCAATCTTATTTCAGTCAGTTAAGTAACATATGTGATATACGCTTGGGCGATGTCTCTTTCAATTCATGACTGACAAGGCGAAAGATTTTCCCACAGTAGGTTTCCATTTCTTTCTGCAGTAGGCTGGTTGCCAACCAAGGTTATAGAACCCAGTCTGTCCCACTATTCAACCCACAGCTGGGAGGAGAAGAGATGGATTCATACCTTTCCCAAGGGTAATTGTGCATAAGTGAATGTAATGAACCCGACCAGAATTCGAACTTGGCTCAACAATTTCCCATTCCAAGCTAATATCCATTACAACAACAATCTTATTTACACTATTTATATTTTGAGATCTCTCAATCGGTTTATTTATCAAATATTTAGAGATTCTCAGTATTTTGACATTTTTTAATGTGATTGCAGATTTTGTTGATACAAAAATTAAAAAAAAAAAAGATACTGAAGGCAATGATTTTTTTTTTAAGTTAAAGGATGTGCTGGTAGCCTAACAGTTATCAGTGGGGAAAGTGGAATTGGCAAACAGAGTTCAAGTTTCAACTTAATCTTTTACATTCACTTTGCACCCTTAGGAAAGGCATGAACCCATTTCTCCCCTCCTCTCAGTTACTGTTCAAATTGCAGGATATACTCTAGCAGGATAGGATACTCTAGTGTTGGTTGGCAACCAGTCTAGGTCTATTTGGAATTTCAAACCATAGAGAAGCAACAGGTAACCACTCCAACATCTTTCTTAAGAAATCATGCAAATCACAGATAACAAAAGAGAATCTGTGGCGAGACATGGCATTAAAAAAAAAAAAGAAACAACTATTTTGCATAATCACTATCTGATTTTTCTATCAATTCTATGAGCAATTCATTGAGAAGTAATCTTACTGAAGTTGTCATCTGAAATTTTTAGATAAGGATACGGATAAACATAAAAATCAAAAAGTAAACATTATTTTATTATCTGTCAGTAGTGTGATGGCTTCATTCATTTATAAGTAGTTGTTATTTTTAACTGGCAAGCTTTAGTAAACAAACAGATACTGTTTAAAAAAAAAAGATTGTGCATTTAATAACTCAAAATATGTACCAAAAATCAATTAGTTTTGCTTTCATTCATTTCAAGGCCTTCAAATCAAGATTAAACTTTTTCTATGCCAATTAAATGAAATTTTTTAAACCTATCTACTCTACTTACTTTGCAGGTAGATAATTACAGGTAAAAATTAAATGAATAAAAGAACAGGTACAATACCAATTGTCTGGTACATTACATGACTTTTTTTACAGCAACTGAGCTGGATTAATTGATTGATTGATTGGCTGGTTTTCTGTGGCTTAATAACCTTTTCTAGGTTTTAAACAACCTAGAAAAGGTTATTAAGCCACAGAAAACCAGCCAATCAATCAATCAATCCAGAAAATAATTTTACATTGTAAGAATTTTTTTTTGAGATAATGATTTAGTGATACAAATATTACTAATTAATCCATAACTGGGGAGGGGGAGAAAAGGTGGATTCTTAGCTTTCCCAAGGGGATTTGCAAGTAAGTAAATATAACAAACCCAACTGAAATTGGAACTCTGCTCTCTGCTTAACAATTCTGAGCCAGTATTCATTACACCCCCTATACATCCAAGCTTACAGCAGCTGATATTCCCACGTGGTCATCCATCTAGGTACTGACCATACTCAACATTGTTTACCTTCTGATCATATGTGAACAGGTATTTCAACATGACATGGCCATTAAGTCCAGCAAATGAGGTTAAGAAAAAAATAAAGTCACTAACAAAGCCATCACTTATCTTTCCATTACCATTTATGATAGATTTTTAACTTTACAATAACAAAAATTATTTTAAACCTTAGGTATCACAAATTAGTGGAGGTCATATATATATTTGACAAATGGAAAAAACACAAGCTTGTCAAATATGTGCTCGATTTTTTTAAATTTTTCTTAAAAGCGACCATTTTAAGAAATTTGGAAACAAAACAAAATTATCAGTTTTAAAAATCCTCCAAAAATAGAAATATATATTTCTGACATGTTATTTGAGTAAAATTAGAAAATTTAAAGTTAAATTAATCTGATTTTAAATAAATATTATTTATAGCATAAAAAAGTAATATACAAGCATTTCTGAATGATGGGTCCTATTTTTCTTTGATCTTCATTAATGTTGATAAGTTCTGAGGTGAGGACAGATCATATGGATGACCAGAATTGACATAAATTTACAAAATCTAAGTGAATACATTTTTTTTAGTTTTTATTAAAAAAGTTTATTTTTTTACACCTATTAATTTTTACAAATTAACATATTTACAGCAATTATTTAATATTTTACTAACTTTTAGTTAGGTTTCAAGATGCCTTATGAAATTTGCATTTCATCTCTAGGTTCTTACGTTTTAAGTTAGTAAACAAAATATATTAAATGAAATATACATGTTATTTTCATCCCACTTCAAATGGACCCAAAAAGAACTTTTTAGTATCTATACAATGGGACATGATTTCCAATCTCTGGTTTAAAAGCTTTTTTTTTGGTCAGGGAATGTTGTTACAGCTAATTTTTCTTATTTACATAGAGTGTAGATCTTGCTATGATTGCTGCATGTTTTTGTTTTTTTTTAATTTTCCAGTTTACAATTGGATCTTTATTTTTCTCCTTTAATTTCCCATATGGTTGGCTAGTTTAGAATTGCGATGCCTTTCTAGCTTAAAAATGACTTATGATTGTACCACCTCTTTTGAAAGTTACCCACAGTACATATTATGTATATTTATCTCTGGTCACTTGTATCTATTACTTTTGCTTTGTGCAATATTACTTAAGTTTTGGAAATTGCATATTATATATATATCCACATATATATCTACACAGATATATGTATATATACACACAAGTGTGTGTATATATATACACACACACACCGAAAGTATATATAGACACACACAAATATTATATATATATATATATATATATATATATATATATATATATATATATATATGTATGCATGCATGCACAGATATACATTATAAAACGTGTTCCAGTAATTTGTACAAATTTTAAATGCGAATTAATTTTAAGTGTCTAATGATATTTTTTTTTTTCAAATTTAATAACTTAAGTCTTTCTTCATTTCAATCATGGAAAGATTAACATGTTAAAGTTATCAAAGCCTATTACAACAATGGACATTCAAACAGAAATGCAATGAGAAATTTCCATGTTGCATCATCTCTCAAAACACAATCGTGAGATATGACACCTTTAGATTTCTTCCTTTGGGCTCATCTCAAAAGTAAAGTCTATGCCAACAAGAATTCAAAAGCTAAAGGATGAGATAATAAAGCATATTGATGAGATTGAGGAGCAACTATTCATATATGTCATCAAAAATGTTTGCCATCAAAACTGATTTATTTACTGCTGATTTTGATCTGTCTTATGAAACACCATATATATGAAGAAATATAGTCATAAGGTGTGCTATATTTATAGGATGAAGTGCTCAATATCAGAGATAGAGCATGTGTAAATATAAAAGTGAACATTGAAGTCAACACTTGGAGGCAAAGTCTGTTTCATGCTACATGTAATCGTAACCTAACACGCATGTATATATACATATATATACACACACATATATATATATACATAAACATATATATACATGGACATATATAAACACATATGTACATTATATATATACATACTCACATTATATATGCATATATACAGACACACACATATATATATTGTATATAAACATACACATATATACACACGCACACATATACATATATACACATTATTTATATAACACAGACACATTTAAATATATATATACACACGCATACATATTATATATATGTGTATATATATATATATATATATATATATACACACACACACACTATACATATTATATATACACACACACACACTACACATACATATTATATACACACACACACACACTACACATACATATTATATATATACACACACACCATACATATTATATACACACACACCATACACATATTATATATATATATACACACACACATACACACA